>JABTTQ020001176.1:0-228716 GCA_016081115.2 Rehmannia glutinosa
ACCTTAATATCTTCAAGTAGTCTCAAAAATGGAAATTTTCCTTCAAGCCTCTAACCTCCACTTGAGATGATGTAGGTCAGCCCCTAAACTCCAAAAATTTATATTCTTGAGTCAAAATTAATTCTTCATGTTGTCAAGAGAAAATACTAAAACCTTAATTTTCTCACCTTAATAATATGTAATCTTGAATTTCCTCTTCAAGCTTGTAGTCAAATCTAGATCTCTAATTCTTCAAGAATTTTCTCTAGAGTACCTCAACAAGAAGGATTCAACATTATTAGATGGTGAAGGTATAAGGTTGAGGATTGGAGAAGAAAAATAGAGTTGGGAGAAATGAAGATATTCTTACCTTATGCTTGAAGAATTTGATCCTTTAGAGAGGAAAATGGAAGCAAGTCTTGTGTTTTTATGGTAATTATGAAATGAATAATATTGGTAGATAAAGAAAAAATAACAAAATGATTGATTCCCTAAGACAAGGAGCCAAAAGTTGGAGGAATAATAATCATGGTGTTGGTATTTTTATTTATTAGAATTTCGTGGAAAGAAAAGTTTGTCCATCCTTTAAGCATGTGACCAAAAGTTGAGAAAAAAAAAATATATATATGTAAATATATATATATACATATATAATTGTAGGTCTTGAAAAGAATATGAAACAACCTCCCATTTATGGTAATTTTCGAAATTTTTTAAAAATATAAAAAAATTTTTTTTTTTAAAAAAATTGATTGGGAAATTGGTTGGGATGAATTATAGAATAAGATGAAATATTAGGATAAGGATTGGAATGTACTCCTAAATTGTTGGAGGTCTAATATTCCTAAAGTAGTCATTCGATCAAGATTAATACTAGAGGAAGAATATAAAATTGCTAAGCTCTAAAATGCGAAATGCGAATTGACGTGGGAAGAAATAAATAAAAATAGAGTCGAGTTTCATTAATAATAGGTTTGTGATACATAGCCGAATAAATAATCACTACATAACACCGAATCTCACGTTAAAATTCGGGTCTCACATTCACCCTTTCCTTAAAAGAATTTGGTCCCCAAATTCTCTTTAGAACAATTTCGATATTGATTCCTCATGTCTTCTTCCATCTCCCCACGTTATGCGTCTTCGCCTTGGTTGTGATTCCGCCATACAACTTTAACCATTGGAATCTCTCTCATACGCAACCGACGCATGCCGGGTCAATGATTCTGATTGGTTTCTGTAAGATAAATTTTCCATTAGAGGCGAGCATCACGAGTGATGATGTGCTCGAGGATCCGTTGATACCTTTTCAATCTCGATACATGGAATACATCGTGCATTCGCATCTTGCCGGTAACTCAAGCCGGTAGGCTAACTTCCCGATCCTCCGCAAAATCTTGTAGGTCCAACATATCTCGGACTCAACTTGCCTCCTTTCTTTGGATTGATCAATCCTTTCCGGAGACACTGAGAATACTTCATCTCCGCCAAATTCCAAGTCCTTTCTCCTTGTCTCACGTAACTCTTTTGGCGCTCCGAGCCGTGCGGATCCGTTCCTTAATCAACTTGACCTTTCTCCATGGCTCTCCCGAACTAAGTCGACCTGGGAATCGAGGCGACTTTCGCTTTCTCTTTTGGAGTCCATTGGTCATCAATCTCCCAACAGTGTAGTGGAGATCTACACTTTCGCCCTACAAGGCTTCGTAGGGTGCCATCCCAATTGTGGCCTAATAGTCAAGTATTATAGGCGAACTCGGCCAATGGTAAGTACGAATCCCAACTTCCTGGAAGTCCAACGTGCATGCTCGCAGATGCCTTCCAGGGTTTGAATTGTTCGTCAGATCGCCATCGGTTTGTGGATGTGTCATTGTCTTTGAAACTTAGTGAGGTACCCAATCCTCATGTAAGCATTTCCGAACTGGATACAAATCTCGGTCTCTGTCGACACTATATCGACCGCACTCCATGCAGTGAATGATCTCTGGATATAAATTTGCGCAAGTTTTCGCAAGTCCGCTTCGGTTTCTTCATGGGTAGGAAGTGTGCGTATTTCGTGAGTCGATCTCACGACTACCCATATAAAGATCATCGCTTCGTTTAGTCTCGGTAGATCCGTCACGAAGTCCATCGTTATGTGTTCCCATTTCCACTGGAATTCTCAACGGTTGTAATAAACCGGATGGTCGTTGGTGTTCACTTTACTCGTTGACAAGTCAAGCATCTCGCAACGAACTCGCTACCTGGTTCTTCGCGTTTGCCCACCAAGAATGCTTCGTTCCAAGTCCTTATACATCTTGTTTCTCCGGATGTATAGTGTATTTCGAACTGTGCTTCGAGAGGATTCTGCTCCTAAGTTGCTCATCACTCGGACACAAATTCTATTCCAAACTGATGATCCCATCTCTCTGTCACCGAGAATTCCGATCTCTCTCCTTTGAGTATCTTCTCTTTTAGTTTTTGACGCTGCACGTCAACCGTGGTTACTTTGATCTCGTCAGAGATCGTCGGTTTAATCAAATATTAGCACATGAAATTCGAGTATCTGGTTCTCGCCGATTCCAAGTGCTCAATTATTCTAATGATCTCCACTCGAATCATTAGTCTAGCTAAACTCGCCTTTCTCATAAGGCGTCCTACTACGTTAGCTTTCCCGGGATGGTATTGAATATCAAAGTGATAATCTTCTATTAACTCCATCCATCTCCGTTGCCTCAAATTGAGTTCCTTCGAGAGAATAGATACTTTGTGCTCTTATGATCTGCGGTAAACCGTGAATGTTGCTCCATAGAGGTAGTGCCTCCATTTCTTTAACGCGAACACTATTCACGCTAATTCCAAGTCATGCGTTGGGTAATGGCTTCATACGGCTTGAGTTTTCGTGATGCGTAAGCAATGACCTTTCCTTCTTCGCATGAGCACGCTTCCTAGTCCTTCCTTTGATGCGCCATCGTAGACGACAAAGTTTTTCATTCCCTTTGGAAGGGCTAAGATCGGAGCCGTAGTAAGTCGCTTCTTCGCCTCTTGAACCTAAGCTCACACTTGTCATTCCACTCAAACTTGACTTCGTTCCAGGTTAGTCGAGTGAGTGGTCCCATTATCTTGGAGAAATCTTGGATAAATCTTCGATAATATCCACTAGTCCTAAGAAACTTCTAATCTCAGATTCTGCTGCACCTGGGTTGTTTCCATTCAACCACCTAATCAGACCAAGGATCTACGGCGATCCCAGGTGCGTATACTATGTGTCCCAAGAATGCGACTTACTAAGCCAAAATTCGCACTTGCTGAATTTGGCATACAACTTGTGCTCCGTGAATGTCTCTAAAACAATTTTGGATGACGCTCATGCCCTCTTTAGACTTGGAGTATACGAGTATGTCATCAATGAATATCACTACGAATTGATCCAAATAAGGTTGAAAGACTCGTCATTAGATCCATAAACGCGGCATGCGCTTGTCGACCGGGAAGGCATCACTACAAACTCGTAGTGTCCATATCATGTCCGAAATCTTCGCTTTTGGAAACGCCCTCTTCACGGATCTTTAATCGATAATATCCTTGTTGTAAATCAAACTTCGAGTACATCGTCGCTCCTTGAAGTTGATCAAACAAATTCGTCTATCCCTGGGGGGATATTTGTTCTTGATGGTCACGCTCGTTAAGTCCGCGATAGTCTATACAGCCTTAATGTGCCATCTTTCTTTTTGACAACAAGACGGTGCTCCCCACGGAGACGTGCTCGGTCGGATAAATCCCACATCCATCGCCTTTTGTAATGGTGAGTCTTCAACTCTTGCAACTCAACAGAGCCATTCTATACGGCGTCGCGATCGGGGCGGTTCCTCGGTAATACTGATGGTGAACTCAACTTCCTATCCGGAGGACAGTGGTGAGTTCTTGTGGAAATACATCTCGTATATTCCGATACTATAGGTACTTGATTAATTTGTGTCTCAACCTTAGGTTTGTTAATTACAAACGCCAAGTACCCTTGTGCCCTCTAGTGATCGCCTTCCCCGCTTTCATTGCTGAAATGATTGGGGCAATCTTAACCCGTGCCCTTCCCGAAATTTCCACTTCGGGCTTACCGGGTTCACATAGTTTAATGGACTTGCGATGGCAGTCCATTTGTGCATGGTGTGCAGACAACCAGTTCATTCCCAATATAATGTCGTATTCGGATATAGGTAGCAAGATCAAATCAGCAGGAAAGTTTATCTCATCAATCTTAACTTCGCATGCATTATAGATAATATCTGTTATCTGGCTTGCGCCCATAGGAGTGGACACTTCTAAACCTATAGGCATATGTTCCATGCATGCATGCAACTTGTGTACAAAATGTGGCGCGACAAATGAATGCGTTGATCCAGGGTCAAATAGACTTTAGCGAAGTGGTTAGATATTGAAAGCGTCGCACCTTCCACCACGTCGTTCCCGGAGCCTCATGTCCGGCTAGTGCAATGCTCGAGCGGGCATCCTTGCCCAATTTCACCTGGCCATTACCCGCTTTGGGCCGACGACTTGTTTCAGGTGCGATCCACGTCTTCGGCAATCCTTTAGCTTGGCCGTTACTACCACATAGCAAGCATTTCCTGTTTGCGCCTAACAATCATTGATGATGTCCGCTTTTGGCAATGTGCACATCGACCTGGTTTTTCAGATCGTCCTTTTCTTTGTCCGCCTTATCGATCGTCCTTTCAAACTTATCAGCCGCTTAGATGGTTGTCCACATCCTCTTGAGACGTTTGCTTTGATGGCCTACTTTCAATCGTCAATACGGTTTAGTCCTCGACTCGACGCGGAGAGCCGCTTTTATGGCCGAGTAAGTTGTCATTTCAACAAATCGGGAAGTTCGCTTTTGAAGTTCCAACTTCACCCCCGTGTGAACTTATATAATTTGTCCTCTTCTCTCGATTGTCCCTGAGCATATTTGGACAATCGATGGAACTCGACTCGATTGGGCCACTGACATGTTCCCCTGCCTCAACTTATGGAATTCATCCCCGTGCCTCCTTCACGACTGGGGTATGTATTGCTCATTGAATTCAGCCCAGAAATTTTCCCATGTCCTATCTATTTGATCCTGTTCCCACTTTCTCTCAAATCGCTCTCCACCAATCTCGAGCAAATGATTCTAGTCGAACACGGCGAGCATAACCTTTGTTCCCCCGAGTATTGGAGAGCATTGAAGATATTCTCTATTTTCTCGATCCATTCTTCTCGCTTTCATGTCATCCTGGTTCCCTAAGAAAGTCGGGGTCGACCGTAGAAACCGCTCCAAGGTACGGGCCATTCGCCTCTCGAAAGGTGTTCATGGTTAGGCCGACGAGGCTCGCTTGTTGCCTCATAAAAACCAATATCTGTTGCAAGGCTATCAGATTAGGTTATCTCCCGTGATTGGCGGAGAAGGTGGTGGTAGTTCTGGGGAGGGTACCTGTTCTGCACGCCCACATACCTACGGGAACACGGCGGGGTCTCCTCGTCCACGGTTTCCACCATGTATCCGTAGTTTAGCTACAATTCGTAAAGGAATGATTTCAATAAGACTTGCATATAACAAGTTATATCACAACAACAATACACAAGACATAGAATAAGTAGAAAAGTATATTCATTGATGTGAAATTTGAATACACCCGAATGAGTTCATACAACAGAATATAAAATCAAGATAAACTAGAGTGGATACAACTTGATTAAGGTACAATCGAAAACAAAATACAACAGGATGGAATTAAGCATCGGCTAAAATCTAGCATATAAGTTATCTACTCGGTGAGGTCGCCGTGTCATCATCACTACCGCCTCGGCCCATAATCGGTCTCGACGGCCGAGGTACCACTCAAAGATTAGCCGATCGGCTAAATCGCCACCGCTCACCCCGAGCATCATCGAGTGGGCGCTTCAAGCGCCTCGGGCTCTTCATCTTCCATCGATCTCATCGATCCTCTTTGGGATCTTCTTCAGATCCTCCTGGGATCCTCTTCATTATCGGCCTCAAGTCGGGCATCGGGTTCCCTCGGGTGGCACCGGTGGCGCATTAGCCGCAAGCGCGGCTTCCAAAGCAAAGATCCCGCCGAGTTAAGGCATGTGTGGGTCTCTATCACCGCATTTGTTTGATGATAGTATCTTCGAGACGATCGATGGTGCCTCTCGACATGTATGCCTCCCTTTCCCACTTTCCGCGCCTTCCTCGCGCATTCCATCTTCGCTGAGTAACTTCCAAGTTGTTCCGGATTGATCGGATTTGATCCTCGCGAGCACGGATGGTATCCTCGCGATCCTAGCAGGAGAGGTAAGATTGTTCTTCTCTTGGCTCTTGCCAGGTGTGTCGATTCTTGGTTGCGCGGCGTTTTTCCGCCAATTTTGAGATAGCTCAAGGTATTCCCCGTGCCATGGTTCGTATGCCCGGAAGTAATCACGTTCGGCGCGGGCTCCAATAATTCCCACCAGATAGGTGGCGCGGCTCCATCCCGAACAAGCCAAACTAAGAAGGATCACCGGGCAAGTAAGAAAAGATAGGGAAGAACAAGGAAAGAATAACTAAGGAAAGTCACTAAAAGTCACTAAGTCAAATCAAGTATGACTACGGATTCTCCAAGTATAAATTTTAGCTTAACCTAAACATCAATAATGGTTCTATGCCATTTTTGAAATCGACAACTTAATTAGTCAAGTCACGGTACTACCCAACACAAACCAGGGTCCTATCTCGGGTCGGTGTAAGTTTCATCTTACTAGCCGAGCTCGATTCATTATCGCCACGCCCAAACGTGACGCGACAACGATCAATCACTTAAAGCGAGAAATAAATCAACAGTCTAAACCAAAGATAAAAACTCCAAGTAAAATAGAATCTAATGCAAATGAATTAAAATAAACACGAGTACAAATTACATCTTAAAGTCTCAAGCGGTATCCGAAAAACAACCAAAAGATTATCTCAATTAACTTTACCCAAACGAATAAAATGAAAAGTCTAACAACAATTAAAAGTAAAAGGAAATGTCGCCTCATTACTTCGATAGGGATTCAATCTGCAGAGTTCGATGTCTTGGCCGAACTCTTCATCTAAAGGTTAGAAAAAGGAGGGAATGAGGACAAATCTCAAGTGGATGGGGTGATCGTGTGCAAGTGTGGCGATATAAATAGTTAATGCGAGAAAACGGTTGTATGAAAACGCGTGAGGTATGATGCATGTGTTCACACATAGTCACAAGCGCCGTGATAAATATATTAAGTAATATACTTATACGATTTAAGAAAACGATTCGTGGTCACGCATGCATTATGGTTCAAGCAAGACATTGGGATTGCGATCGATGTGTAGCGCCAATCCTATACAAGACACTTAGTGGTTGCGCATCGATATGTAGCGCCAACCCGCCCGTTCAACTCCTAATCGTGTGGATCGACAACGATTCCTTTGTTCTTCCTTGTAACTCCCCGTTCATGATGGTCAAAGACCCGTCACCTTATCGCTCCGTAGGCAAAGACAAAATCCACGTTGAGCTAGCAAGGCTCGGATTCGTCATAATCATGATTATACCTCAAGTACTACGACCCGCCTTCCCTTGACAAACTCCGTCCTCGATTTTGCGGTATTAGACGATGGGGGCCGGAGAGTGGAATAGCAGCCGAGCTGCCGGTTCCATCCCCGACGATCCATTCCGATTGTGAGCTCGACACACCAAGTTGACTCAGCAGAAATTAAGTACACGTTCGGGTAGTCAACCAGCAAATGAAGTATTATTGATTCGGGAAGCAGCGGTTCATGAAAAGTTCTCAAATTTTGCACAAAATAGTTTTGGCGTTGGTGGAGTTATTGGGATGAAGATAATTATCGGGAGGATAAGTAGTCTTCGATATCTTATGGATTAGGAGGAACATAGGTCCCAAGTTATAGATTCGAAATCGCCGGACGGGAAGTCGCCCGCGATCGGTTATTCGGTCAAGACGATCCGATAAGTCAAGGGATTTTTAAGAAAATAAAATATTTTAATTAAATATTAAAGTAAGAGGGTCCAGGGCTGTTTCTTTAAAAGAAAATAATTTGAGTTAGGTCCTTATTAAAATAAAATTTACAATTATCCCCGCTTTGTAAAAACCAATACTTTTGGGGTTAAAAGTTAAATAAATAAATGTCCCGACCTTGAAAAATTATGAGATCAGTTCCTAAATTCTCTAAATTTTTCAGAGATTCAGGTTTTTAAAGTTTTGAGGTCGAGTTTTTATAAAATTCTCACATTGGCCCCAAATTTGTTAAAATTGTCATTTCGGGCCCTAAGTTTAAAATAATCGGAACTCACAAACCGGAAGGGCTTTTAATGTGATTCCAGTTGGAAAATGTCACTAAGGTTAGTGGGATATTGGAACAAAAACAGTTTTGAAACGTCATAAGTATAGGTCCCTTAACTTTTGAAAATCTCATTTTTGTCCCATTTTGAAATAATTGCCTTTAAGGCTTTTAGGGGTCCAATTGTTATGAAATTTGAACCTTGGGTCCAAAATATAATTATGTTATAGGTAAATTAGTATTTCCAGGTGCATGGGCTGCATAAGTCCTAGAAATTTTATTTGGGTCCTCAAGTTAAATCTTTTACAATTTGGTCCCTCAAGTTTTATAAAATTACTTTCCAAGCTCTAAACACTTGGATTTTTGGAATACACTTAAAATATGTTATTTCCAGTCCCTTAAGAGTTAAAATTTCAAGTTTTAAATTAGGGTCTGGTACAGTTTCGAAATTTGCAAATTAGCCCTTAAACTTCTCAAATTTTACAATCTAGTCCTTGGGCTTTTAAGGGTTGATTTTATTTATCTAAAAACTCTTAAAACTTTATTAAAATGTCAAAACATAATTTTTGAACCTGAGTACAGTCCCAAAAATCGAAAATTACAGAGGGGTCCTTAAGTTTTATTTTCTTGCAATTAAGTCCACCAACTTTCCATTTTGCATTTTAAGTCCAAAAATCGAAATTTAATCAATTATGCTCGACTTTTCCAGGTTATAAATCATTCAAAACATAGATTACAAGAGTCATAAATATACATATCCATTTCATGCAAGCATTCATCAAGTACAACAATAAAGTGTACATGTATGTCCTATTTTTCGATAAATCGCATTTTTTAGCAACACTTGAGAATTTTTCCACTAGATACAAGAAAATAGCATGCAATACATAATATATATCTCAAGTGCTCAATAACAAAATACTACATGCATATTTTCAATTTAAAACACCTAGAAGTTGAAAGGATTTTTCCACCCACCTCGTAGTAGTTTCTCGGGTTGATCTAAAATGTGGTCTTCTCCCTTGAATCAACTTCTTGACTCAAACTCTTGAAGATCAGCCCCTAAATGGTATCCAAACCATATTTTGGTGTTAAAATTAAAGCCTCAAGTCTAAAGAAAATATACTAGTACCTAATGGTTACTACTCACCTTAATATCTTCAAGTTGTCTCAAAAATGGAAATTTTCCTTCAAGTCTCTAACCTCCACTTGAGATGATGTAGGTCAGCCCCTAAACTCCAAAAATTTATATTCTTGAGTCAAAAATTAATTCTTCATGTTGTCAAGAGAAAAATACTAAAACCTTAATTTTCTCACCTTAATAATATGTAATCTTGAATTTCACTTCAAGCTTGTAGTCAAATCTAGATCTCTAATTCTTCAAGAATTTTTTCTAGGAGTACCTCAACAAGAAGGATTCAACATTATTAGATGGTGAAGGTATAAGGTTGAGGATTGGAGAAGAAAAATAGAGTTGGGAGAAATGAAGATATTCTTACCTTATGCTTGAAGAATTTGATCCTTTAGAGAGGAAAATGGAAGCAAGTCTTGTGTTTTTATGGTAATTATGAAATGAATAATATTGGTAGATAAAGAAAAAAATAACAAAATGATTGATTCCCTAAGACAAGGAGCCAAAAGTTGGAGGAATAATAATCATGGTGTTGGTATTTTTATTTATTAGAATTTGGTGGAAAGAAAAGTTTGTCCATCCTTTAAGCATGTGACCAAAAGTTGAGAAAAAAAAATATATATATGTAAATATATATATATATATACATATATAATTGTAGGTCTTGAAAAGAATATGAAACAACCTCCCCATTTATGGTAATTTTCAAATTTTTTAAAAATATAAAAAATATTTTTTTTTAAAAAATTGATTGGGAAATTGGTTGGGATGAATTATAGAATAAGATGAAATATTAGGATAAGGATTGGAATGTACTCCTAAATTGTTGGAGGTCTAATATTCCCAAAGTAATAGTCATTCGATCAAGTATTAATACTAGAGGAAGAATATAAAATTGCTAAGCTCTAAAAATGCGAAATGCGTAATTGACGTGGGAAGAAATAAATAAAAATAGAGTCGAGTTTCATTAATAATAGGTTTGTGATACATAGCCGAATAAATAATCACTACATAACACCGAATCTCACGTTAAAATTCGGGGTCTCACATTATTGTGTCATATATATATATATATATATATGTATGTGTGTGTGTGTGTGTGAGACTTTTCTAGGCCATACAAGCTACTGTACATGTGGAGAGATGGTGTGCATTGTTGTCCTTTCATATTGTTGATACCCAAATAAAAAAAATAGGATAATTTTTTTATGTACACCGGTCTCGGAGACCAAGAGAGCCGACCGGAGACCCCGAGAGTCCGGTCTCCTGAGAGCCCGGAGACTAGAAGAGCCGACCGTGAGACTCGAGAGTCCGGTCTCCCGAGACCCCGAGAGTCCAGTCTCCCGGAGAGCCCAGAGACCTCGGAGACTAGAAGAGCCGACAGGAGACCCCGAGAGTCCGGGTCTCCCGGAGAGCCCAGAGACCTCGGAGACCAGAAGAGCCGACCGGAGACCCCGGAGAGCCCGGAGGCCAGAAAAGGCCTACCAAAAGACCAGCTCATCAACTCATGCACAACGAGGAGACAAATGTCTCACTCAATAAGATAAGTGTCCCATAAATCAACTCATGCACAATAAGGAGGAGACAAGTGTCCCACTCAATAAGACAAGTGTCTCATAAATCAACTCATGCAAAACAAGGAGGAGACAAGTGTTCTACTCAAAGAGACAAGTGTCCCATTAATCAACTCATGCACAACAAGGAGGAGACAAGTGTCCCACTAATAGCATAGATGTAATGATTGATAGGCTATCAAATGTAATAAGTATAAATAGTATTGAAGAAGGAAAAAAGAAGGGGAGATGGCTAAAAAAAGCTTTGTACTTTACCTTGGCCATTTAATAAAAAAAAGGCACTTACATCCATTTATTATATTCACTATTTTTATATTTGATTCCTTGTTGACCAAATTTGACGTCAACAAATTGGCGCTAGAAGGAGGGCCCTCCTACCTGTTAAAAAAAAAGAGGGAAAAAGAAATATCTTTTCTACATGGCAGCACAAACGGAGGCTAGATTGATTCTTTTATGATTTTGGAAATATGTTATAGTTTCTCACTTCAATTGAAAGCAGCATGGCTTGAGCCCCTATGATTTCTAAGAAAGTCTTGCCAATGTTTCCCAAAATTATCGTCCAAACGATCCATCGGCGTTTTTGGTCAATTCTACTCGTAAATGTACAATTTTCGTCAATCCATAGGCCGGGGCCATCACATAATGAGGAAGGCCATTGTGCTCATTTCATCTCGATCGCTCGCCACGCGCTAAGCGCCGCAAAAAATCGCCTCGGCCACACCGAAAAAAAAAATCGCCGCCACACGCCGAGCGCCGCAAAAATCACCTCGCCACGCACCGAGCACCGCAAAAATCGCTCGCCACGCACCGAGCGCCGCAAAAATCGCTCGCCACGCGCCGAGCGCCGCAAAAATCGCTGGCCACACACCGAGCGCCGCAAAAATCGCTCGCCACGCCTGAGCGCGTCGTAAAAATTCGCCTCCACCACGCGCCGAGCGCCGTAAAAATTCGCCCGCCACGCGCCGAGCGTCGTAAAACTCGCCTCGCCACGCGCCCGAGCGCCGCATAAATCACTCGGCCACGCCCGAGCGCCGCAAAATCTCCTCGGCCAAGTTCCGAGCGCATATAGGCCTAGCTCGAGCTCCTTTCATCTTATCGCCCCGACCTAGCATCGAGAGCGCATCTCGGCCTAGCCCGAATTCATCTCATTGCGTCTCATCGCATCTCATTTCATCTCATCTCATCTCATCTCATTTCATCTCATCTCGACCTAGATCGAGCGCATCTCGGCCTAGCCCGAGTTCATCTCATTGCATCTCATCACATCTCATCTCATCTCATCTCATTACATATCATTTTATTTCATCTCATCTTGTCCTAGCTCGTGCTCACCTCGGCCTAGCCCGAGCACATCTCATCTCGGCCTTACTTGGCCTAACAATAAACGCTCTAAAAAAAATTAAAAAATAAAAAAGGGGCATTTATGCACTCAACTCTTAAAGTTCCAGCCCGACTCAACATATCTCTTCCTCGGCCTAGAACTTGGGGGCCTGTTGATACCCAAATAAAACAGGATAATTTTTTTTATGTACACCAGGTCTCCCGGAGACCAGAAGAGCCGACCGGAGACCCCGAGAGTCCGGGTCTCCCGGAGAGCCCGGAGACTAGAAGAGCCGACCGGAGACTCGAGAGTCGGGTCTCCGGGAGAGCCCAGAGACTCGGAGACTAGAAGAGTCGACCGGAGACCCGAGAGTCCGGTCTCCCTAAGCCTGCTAGAGACCTCGGTGACCAGAAGAGCCGACCGGAGTCCCCGAGAGCCCGGGTCTCCCGGAGTGCCCGGAGACCAGAAAAGGCCTACCAAAAGACCACTCATCAACTCATGCACAACGGAGACAAGTGTCTCACTCCACAATAAGACAAGTGTCCCATAAATCAACTCATGCACAATAAGGAGAGACGAGTGTCCCACTCGATAAGACAAGTGTCCCATAAATCAACTCATGACAACAACAATGAGGAGACAAGTGTTCCACTCAAAGAGACAAGTGTCCCATTAATCAACTCATGCACAACAAGGAGGAGACAAGTGTCCCAATTAATAGCATAGATGTAATGATTCTTGCTATCAAATGTAATAAGTATAAGTAGTATTGAAGAAGGAAGAAAGAAGGGAGATGACTAAAAAAAGCTCACATCTTTACCTTGGTCATTTAATACAAAAAAAGGCACTTACTGACCATTTATTATATTCACTATTTTTATATTTGATTCCTTGTTGACCAAATTTGACGTCAACACATATGATATTGATCGACAGAGAAAGATACACAAAGTTGCTCGAACCAGGACAAAAAAAGACGCAGATCCCAAGACATAATTGCTATTTTGACCATAAGGGTGGGTAAAATGGTAATTTTGAGTCCAATCCTCGTCATGTTTGATGAACCAATATGTATATATACATATTATTTTATTTTTACTTCTTTTTAGGGGTACAATATGGCGGAAGTTAGGAACACGCACTCTATAGAATCGGACAATTATCTTGAAGGTAATGTACTTTGACCACTAAAACACAAAATTGATCTTATGTTATTTTTACTTCTAAATTATGTAATTATAGAGATTTTGAATTTAAACCCGTTGTTGAAACTGTTGCAATAAATTCATTAACTAGTTGTCCCTTATTTACTTTTTTTCATTAACTAAAAGACAAGAAAGAAATTTAATATTCAGATTGCGCCTAATTCTATGTCAGCCTCGGCCATAACATATAGTAAAACCAACAGATCAAATAGGACCATTGCCCTTTTCTGATTACGGACAAAATGCCTAACGTTTATTTGATTAACCTCTTTGGATTGAATATAAGTATATGAAATTATTAAAAGGCAATCCTTTCCCTTTTTGTTGCAACTTTAAATAATTAACAATCCCGGGGACCAAAAATTACTTCAGTCAGAGGATAGTTGGCTGGCATCGAATAGGTTTGGTATTGCCATTTGTTCTAGTTACATAAAATATTAAAAATACATAAATAATATTTTTTAATTAAAATACAGGCACTAATTCGTTATTTAATATTCGATATCAATAAAATGATTAAATACGAAAAATTACCTTGAAGTTTAGTCTAATTATTAGAAAAACCTAATCATTCTTCAAAATTACAAATAACCCCTAGTACTACAACAACAAAACAGTTTACCTACAGAAAAATCTATATGTAAATATTAAGACAATTGTAAAATTTAGATAAAATCATTGTAGGTAATATCATTTACCTACAGAATCTAAAATTATTAGTAAATACGTACCTACAGTATTTCTGTCAGTAAATCTAAAATTGCGGTTAATTTGTCGATATAATTTAGGGGAAATAAATTATTTTATTTTGTCGGTATTCTGTAGGTAACTATAAAATTTAGTGATAAAATAATCATTTCTGAAGGTAAACTGAAATTTTCTTGTAGTGTGAATATTTATTTGTTTCTATTTGATATATTGCAACCATAATAGTAGATATTTGTTAAGAAAATACAAAGATGTTTATAATAGGGTATTTGTAATTATCAAAGATGATTGATTGATTTTTTTTTTTTTGTAATTAGGTCAAATTTCCTATTATCAAAGATGATTGATTGATTTTTTTTTTTTTGTAATTAGGTCAAATTTCCTCGATATTTTACGTAATTATCCCAAAATCAAATGTTAATACCGAAGCTAAGAAATGGCGCATGCCTCAATCACATATTTGATCTAGTAATTGGCTCAACTTGGAACATGCTTGTTTAGCATTAAGCTTTCCAAAGAATGTCTTTAACCATATTTTAAACACGCACGAAGCCATATGAAATGATGAGGCACGATGTATAGATCCCAAGAAGTGAAAGACAAAAAATATCGAAAAGAGAGCAAATTGAGTGCCTTGGAAGCATTTTGTCACCAAGTAGCCACAAAAACATATATACAATTGTAAATTCATGTGAAAATAAAAATAAAAAGTATTGGAGCAAGGTCCTTATTGGAGTTGTCATAAATTTCTCAATTCTTTGATCAATTTATTAATATTTTTCAATAATCACAAGGTTGTAGCATCTTCAACATTCTTGGGCCCAAAATTGTTGTCGATGTGTTTTTCATGATTATTTTTTAATCTCAAAGTTAAATTTTAAGAAAAACTCTCCTTACATTAATAGCTAGTAAATTATTATATAGTCTTCTGATCTCCTATTCTATAGTCTATACGTTCTTTCATCTTGCTTTTAAATATGTCAAATAAATGTTGTATATTCAATAATGACGTTGTCTTATATACGTGGAATTCATATGATGAATTGGAACAATAGATAAAACATCATAGGATTACTTAAAAGAAATAATCAAGAAGGAAATTGAATATTGATCCAATGGATAAAGTAGAGGTGTCAAATGGGTCGGACTGACAGTGATCGACCAAGCAGCCAAAAAAAAAATCTGGTTGAGCCGAAATTTCAGCAGGCCGTCATTTTTAGAGTACAAGCCAACACATACTTTAAAAATAGTGTAAAATGCACGGTCGATTGGGCCAATCCGACATTTTGTTCGGACCAAATATGCACAAGTCTTTTCGCTTACGAAATTGTAGTGATCCAACCTTATCATCAAGGGGATCTATCGATTTATTTGGTTTTGACTAAATTTCTAGATTTAATACTTTCAAAACGGACCATAGTTATGGGGTCCGATTCTCATCATCCTCCATTCTAAGATTTGTCTTGGACAAGAAAACGGTGGAAAAAAGAAAAGCAAAAAACCCACAAAAATAAAACCAAGTGTATTGGACAAGAAGGATTATTGTAGAGTGATGAAGAAAAATAATAGGAAGCAATGACTCGAGACTGAGTCAGTGCGCGTGCGGTTGCTTGTGCGCATGATCCTATAAATATAAGCCCATGCCACCCTCAAACCAATGTTTTATTAAAAATCCTTATATATTGCACAATTTGTTAGGGGACAATTGATCACTTTCCTAGTTCCAACAACATTAATATTATTATGGTACCATTTGTCTTCTATACATGTGTGTACATTTGCAAGCACAATGAGGAGAATGGGACTTGGGGTTTTTCAATTGGTCCATTTTTTGGTAGTCTTATGATTCCATCAAGTGCCTATTATGTCATCCATAGGGTTTGGTTCCAATTTGACTAATGTTTTTTGAGTTGGCCAAGCTAATAATTAAGGTTCTCTCCACTCCACTAGGTTTAAATTGGGTTGAGCCAACGTAGCATTAGGTTGAAGCAATGATGGATGCATTGTCATGTAATGAAAGGGTTCTTAAGGTTATGAATTAATGCTAGTGGTCATTGATTTATTGGTAAAGATTATTACTTTCTACAATTTCAAAGATTATTGGCAAGTCAAATTGATTATTTTAGGAGTACAATTACAAATAACTTGTCCAAATTTTCACAAAATAATAAATTAAGATGATATAATTCTTTTGTTTCAAATTTATTGTTTTCGTTTGCTTTTTCTGGACATTTTAAAACAAGACTTCATTTTTTAAAATTGAAATATTTTTCTTTTTCAAAATTATCTTCCCAATTAAAGAAATGATATGCTTCCATTAGCTCTATGCCACCAGGTTTAACGCCAACACAAAACTTATACTTTTCCAATTTTCATCTAAAATTCCATATTCAATAAAAGTAGCCCCTTAATTTTAGGACAGAAGGAACAATTCAATAAACAAAGATTTGGAATTAATTTTTAGTAATAAGAAAATTTGCAAAGAACCAATTATTAGATTAGTTCAGAGATCAAACTACTATAGCAAAATTAACTAATAATTTTAGGATATATAGTCTCTCAATTTTTATTTTTTTCCCAAGAAACTCCATCCTTTGTGGAACTAAGGTAGTGAATCAGGCAAATATTTATGTTTTCATGTCATGGTCTGAAATGTGTGCTTGCCCACAAACCCAATTACTAAATAAAAGAAATCGGGCCTTGGTTATCAGTTTCGACAAGGCTAAGTACAAATAGCCTAAAGGCCTGGCGCAGTCCAACACATAGCTTAAAGGCCTGGCCCTCTCCAACAGATAGAGGCCCACTCATTATGGTAAGAAGGCTTGACAAGAAAGCGGTTTCAAGAGAGAATGAGAAACAGAACCAGCAAGGAACCAAGCAAAATGTCCAAGATTCAACATTCAACTCAATATAAACCAATCCACCTAGCAAGAAAACTTAAACATTAAGGGAGCGATTAGATATCTTTCATTTTGTATTTTATTTTTCATTTAAAGACTAGTGATTTATAATTAAAAAAAAATCAAAACAAGGGTTTGAGAATGTAATTGGATATGAGATGAAAATGTAATGACAAAAGTTGATTTGACATAAGAATAAATAGATAATAAAATGATAATTGGATATCATAGGTGATTCGAAATATATGAGTTAGTTAATAGTGAAATTTATGAGAAAATATGTAATAATGACGATTGATTTTATGGTCCTTTCGACAAAATGAGTAAACGTGATTGGTAAAATAAAAAATAAAAGTGATTGAATAGTGTATTTTCTTAATATATTCATAGACAGTCATATTTTGTGGTAAACAAATTCCATATCCAATCGCTCCCTAGTTTTTCTGCAAAACTTGTTCCAAATCCGAACTTGATGCAAGTACACGATTTTAAAGCTCAGGCAAAAACCTTCTAAGCTCTACCTCTCCAGTCAAATTTCACATATATATGGTTTTTTTTTTCTTGAGTACATATCTTAGTAGAGAAAGGGTGGTGAAAATCCAACATGAGATCTTTGGTTTTAAGAATTTTTATATCACTCCTCTACTATCTGATTTTCAATTTATATGATTTATAGATGTACGGAAAAATAGTTTTCTAATAATCATCTCGTAATAATCAATTTGCTTTAAGTAAATTTTATGTTGTGAGATTAGATGAGCCTGTTATATTTAATATTCTTTATCATAAATGGAAAGTCGAGATAGAAAAACTATGGCAGTGCTTGCTTGCGAGATGATTTGAATCGTTCCATTTTTTAACAAAATTTTGGTTAAAAGTGTGAATGCTTGCCAAAATTTTCAAAAAAAGCACGATTCACTTATTCTTACTTTTCAAATTATAAATCACATCTATTTAAATTTAAAAAAAAATATCACATCAACTATCAATATTATACAATCATATCACAAATACACTTTCTCTTATTTTTCAAATCATCAATCACATCTAATAATTATTATACTAAAAAAATCATCACATCAACTATCATTATCGCATTTTCATTTTATATTCAATCACACTCTCAAAATTCATTCTCATTTTTTAAAATAAAATTTTCATACTATTCTCTCCAAAAGTAAAAGAGAATGAAACGAAAGTTTAAACAATCACTCGGTGTATCTAAGTTGGTCCAGTTGCCTATTGTTGTACCAAGTTGGTCCAGTTGCTTAATTAACTATATCTAAATCATTGATTACTTGACTTATTGTTAATCTAGTTTCTGTCATTATCCTAAAACTCATTTTCATGTTTCCTAAACTCCAACTTTCTCATTTAAAGAAAAGTACTGTCTTGAATTATCTACAGAAAAAGAAAGTTGACCGTTCTCTTTCTTTTCTATTAACGACAATAGGTAGCAAGTCCAAAATTTTGGGCCTTTGAATATTATCAATTTCCCTTTATTGAACTTTGTGAACCCCATTTAAGTTCAACATTTTGAAGCCGCTACAAAGAGATGGCACATCTAATGAATTATATCATGTATTACGTAAGAATATATTAAAAAACACGATGAAAAAATCAATTGAAAAATATGATAATGTATAGGATACAAATTTATAAATATATGATTTTTTGTTGGTTTTTTTTATCCAGTCCACCCTCATATAATTCCTTACTATGCTATTGCACATATGCTATGCCTCGAGATGCATTTTGATGGAGTATGGGTTAGAACCCACAACCCGGTGATCGCGAAATTCTTACCGCAAGCACGGTGTCAAGTTTTAGTATAGGTTTTGAAAGTAGGGTTATCGTCTCCACATGGATTGTTATCGAATTTTATACTAAGTACTATTATTAAAATAGCTTAACTCTATCTAGAAATCGAAAAGAGATGATGATTTATTAAACTAAAAATAAAACTAAAATTAAGCTAACAATTTCAGACAATTTATCAAACACGTAGAAGATGAATTCTAGAGGGTTGATTTCACCTAGTTATCCCCTATGTTTTCAATCCAGTTTATTAATCACAAGTTATTAATCTATAAGCCAATATTCCTACCGTTTATCACTTCCTCTCTCGAGTGCCAAGTGATTCTAGGTTCCAATTTCTGATTTCGATATCTCTATAAAAATCATAAATTAAACCCTAATGCGCTCAATGAATATTCTACCACAGGCTTCAAAAGATTCATAAACCTCTCGGTTCTATGAAACCCTAGGTTGTGCTATTCTATGGCTAGACGTTCAATTACCTCTCTCGAACGTCAAATCAAACACGCCAAACAATCTAAATTATTGATCAGATAATCCAGATGGAATCAAATGATCAATTAGCACAAATAGATTAAATAATATGCGAGTTTCATAAACTGGAAATCAAAACATAGGTTCAAACGTAAGTTACATCAATCCCCTAGAAAAATAGGTTTAGTTCATACTGGATGTAGAAAAACTCGTGAAGAAATAATTATACATCTCAAAAATCGACAAAGAAAAACAAAGAAAGAATTGAGAAGAAAAGAGAAGGAACTCTCTCTGTATCCAGACGAGAAGTGCCTCCAATTGCCGTCCTGAACCCTAGGTCTGAGTCTCTTGCCTTGCGTTGTGCTCAAAATAATATCCCACCGCCGTCCCGTACGCCACCGTGGTGTATTTATAAGTCGAAACCCTCGAAAATCCATCAAAACGGCCCAAAAATAAAAGCCGGATTTTAGCCGTCGGCCGACGGCTGCGATCTTGCTTGGTCCGGCGCCTGTAGCTGGCTTGCCAAGAACGTCCTGTTGCCGCTCGGCTGGCGCCGGGCGTGCGGCGCCCTAGATCTTTTTCTCTATTTGTTGTCTCGTCAAGATCGTCTGAGTGCGACTCGCGCTTTGGCCAGTTCTTTTGCTGGCTTTTGCCAGGCTACCCTGCTACACCTCGCCGTTATCAGACTGCGGTAGCTCGTTTGACCTTTGCCGCTATACATTTTGGGCGCTGCAGCCTTGTTCGGCCATTCTGGCGCCCACCACTCTTCACCCATTTGTGCAATTTTGACATTGGGCGCTGAGGCTTTGCGTGCGGCGCTCGGTCTTGCTCGATATTTTTTCATTTTTCCGCTTCTAAAATGCGATCTCCACCTTCCAAACAAGTTTTTCATCGTTTCTAACCAATTTCGGCTATCAAGATCAGTCCCGATTCTCGAACGATAATAATTGACACAAACTTGACTCAAACAACACTAAAATACCCGAAAACAACGCAAAATCCTCGTCTAAAATATTCAATACATTGGTATAAAACCAACTTAACACCCGGCCCCCACTCCAAGGCAATAGGCGAAGCCACTTTAATAAATATGTAGATAAAGTATGAATATAATTATTCAAAATATAATTTTGGCTTGTGTTAGCTAGACAGAATTTTCTATGTTTTGCGCTTGCACTTATTTATTTAATTATTTTTTTAGTATAATGGGGGAAATTTGGGAAGGGTACACATTGCACGCACTCGTATGAGATCAAAACCGAGTTATTCGTCCTTACAACACATGTCGCAACCACTGGAGCACAAGGTTGATCCCTTATTTAATATTATGCAAAAAAGTTTTATATATGTTTTCATGATGAAACTTATTGGTAACTATTAAACTATGATTAATATTTACATAAAGTTATTAGGAATTTTTTATTATAATTGTATGTTATTCAATTAATAATTATAAACAATTTTGTGATACCATATTAGCATGAATTCTGGAAATATGAATTCTGGATAATAAAATGTTCATTGATTTGTTAACCAAATAATTTTTTCCGTCTAATCTAAATAAGTCTGATATCTCAATCAAAAAAATATATCTGAATCAGTTAAGATATCTCAAACTACTAATCTAATCACGAGATATCAAAAATATATCTCAATACTAATAACCAGATATCGAAAATTATAACTAAAAAATACATCTCGATCTTTTTCAAAATTAGAGTGTTAATATATATAATAGGTTTCTGAATAAAATCATCATTATCTAAAATGAGACTGCAACTTATATCAATTATAGATGCAGTCAAATTGCACCAAGCCACCAATACATAGTTAAATGTTGGCTTATTGCAGTTTAATTTGGTCATGTAAATATAAGGAAGTGGCATATCTAATCCTATAATTATTGTGTGTAGCAATATTGGTTCCATAAGTAAATTTTTTTGGCATATTTGGTTCTTTAAGTATGCTATGTAGCAATTTCGGTCCAAGAAATTTTTATTTTTGGGCAATTTTGGTCCCATAAATTCTAAGTTCACTACAAGAAAAAAACAGTTTACCTACATAAAAATATGTAGGTAAATATTAAAATAATTGTAAAGTGTAGGTAAAATCGTTGTAGGTGATATCATTGTATATAAATATTTACCTACAGAATCTAAAACTGTTGGTAAATACCTACAGTATTTATGTCGGTAAATTTAAAAACTGTCGGTGATATGTCGGTATAATTTGGGAAAAAATAACTTTTTTTATTCTGTCGGTACTCTATAGGTGATTGTAAAATTTAGTGACAAAATCATTTTATCAGAATCAAGTTTTCTTGTAGTGGTTTGTGCAATTTTGGTCCTGAAAGTGTGAAATATGACTTACCCATTTGGGACCAAAATTGCACAAAAATAAAACTTATGGGACCAAGATTACATAAAAAAATAAATTTACGGGACTTAAATTGCCAAATTGAATACTTACAGGGTCAAATATGTTACTCCTTTGGATTTAAAAGACCAAAAATACTATATAAGATACTTACAGGACCCAAATATATCATTCTCATATACTTACAAGATCAAAATTAAGCCGTTAAACGTTGGAGAGTCTAATTTAATAAGTCATGGTGCATGTAACACCTGACCTTCAGCAACCTATTGATATTTGACGGATGAACTTAGCTTATTGGGCATTCTAAATGGTGCATCATTTTCAAAATTTTGATTAAATATTCAAGTATTTATTAAGAAGAAATACCGTTTGTCAGATAAAATTGAGATACGTCTTGCAAATCTAAATATTATTCATTAACTTCATATTAATTATATGCAAAAAGCATAAATAATATTTTCTAATTAGTCATACATCATATGAATATCATTGTACACGCTTTTCTTACAGATGGCTCATGGCACAAATAAATCTAAAATATTAATCCAATCCCTGAGATGTACTGACTTTGGCATGTAAACTAAAATGTCAAAATTTTCAATTAAAAATCCTTTTGGATTTAGCTTAATTCATTAGAAAACTCCCCCAACATCAGATTTATATAATATAGTCAATATTTACGTGTTAATTAGAGATGATTTATCGAGCAGTTGTGGCTATATAATAAATCCAGCAGAGTTACCACCCGCCACCTGCGCCGCCACGAACCACCCAAAAAAGGCGGTTAAACCAAACAAGTATTTTACCCCCACTCTACTTCTTTCCGCTAAACCCTTATCTTCCAACACCGCACCACATTTTCTCAACGGTCAAGAAATATCAGCTAAAATCTAAATTATCCCAAAACAATTTCATATATTGAAAAAAACTAAAAAAACAAGATATTATTCAATCCATATTATCTCTCTATATATAAATGAGCAAACGCCTTCGCTTTCAATCCAACTTTTTCCTTCCTTTAACAAACAAATCTTAAAAACAAAAAGGGAAAAAGCAACCCTTTTATTCAGAATTTTCACTATACATCTTTTTTTTAAGCAAAACTGGTGAAGAAAATCATCATGAGCCGTTCAAAGTTTAACGACAGTGATGTGACAAAGGGAGTGAGGATCAACGGTCCTCGCCCTTCGCCTTCGCCGCTGAGAATCAACAAAGATTCTCACGCGATTCACAAATCATCACATCATCAACCAGTTTTCGAGAATTCCGGCGCCAAGCACCACCACCAGTCGGGGACGGCGAAACGACAGCCGGTGATTATATACATGCACTCTCCGAAGGTCATTCGGGCGTCGCGCCATGAATTCATGGCACTAGTGCAGACACTCACGGGCCTGTCGCCTTCGGATCGGAAGGAAAATGAGAAGACCGTGAAATCTGAGTCGGAGACGTCTACCAAGGACGAGGGTTTGAATTCGAATTCTCATGAGGACAAGCAGCATCTCGGTCTGATTAACAATAATAAGGTTGGGTACGACGAAAACGATTTGTCGTCGATTTGCCAAGTGTCTAATAATAATCCGTACTTGATTGATGACCCGTTTTTCACACCGAGTTCGATTGATCCGTTTTTTTGTTCGTCTAATTCGATGTTTCAATCCTCTAGTTCGATTTCGCCTTCGTTCATGGATTGCATAAAAGGGTTCCCGGATTTTTGAGTGGATTTAATTTGGAGGTGAAATAGCTCATTTTTCTTCTTTTTTTAGGATTTCGTTGTTGATTTTAGTTTTTATATTTCACATTTGTTAGGAATATTGATCGGGCAGGGATCAGAATAGTGAGCGATCGATATGATTCACAAATGTGAATTCTTTAGAAAAATTGTTTGATTTATTATTCTTTGGCCTTTTTAGGGAAGGTTGATGTCCTAGGTTGTGCGGCTAATAAAATTGCCTCTGACTTTTTAGTTCAAGTCTACAAAAAAAGTCCCTTTCTACATTCTTGACTGGAATGAATTCAATTATTTTGTACTGTAGTTTGAATAAGATCGTAGTCTTGCTAGATAATTGAAAGAGAATATGACTTTTGTTATTTTATTCAATATTCCAATCAAGAAGAGAAAACTCTTGATCAATTTGTAGTCTTTGTTTAATTTGGAATGGGTTGAATTTTGCCAACTGGAGTTGGAAACTGAGATTGTGGATGCATATTGAAATATGTCAATTTGCATCATTTGAACATATTCACTGTTGCATCTAAAATTTTGTAAATACTAAGTGCTTGTTTTCACACTTGAGCAAGTTGATTGTTGATATATACATTAAATTTACAAGTTTAAAGTCAACTTGTTCCAAATATTTTTGTTTGTAGGAAGATGAGATTATGTAGCCTGACAAATATAAAAGAACTTTTGGTGGAATATTATTTGCTTCTATTTATTGTTCTCAAATTTGGCTTGGTAGAAAATGAACATAACACTCTTATTTATGCTAAGACAGCTTTCTAATTAATTGTTAGGATTTATTTGATCTAATGGTTATAATTCATCCACTATAATCCTCCTACAAGTTTCTACAAGTTTTCCTCAAATAATATCTAAGACATTTTCTCAAAACTTTTCTAGAGAAATTCTAGAATTTGAGTCATTTGGGCTTGGACTCTAATTTTATCTTTTTATTCAAAAATATATTTTCAAGGCCAATATTATTTGGACCAGAGTCGTTCTTATGTTTTAAAGGGTCTGGTGCAGGAAAACAAAATAGGGCCCTTTCTACTCATATATTTAAAAATTAAAATAGTGCTAATAGGCCAAATTGGCCTTTATAGCTTATGCTTTTAGAAAATGAAAAACACCCATGTTTTTTAAAACCATATGTTTTTAGCGATGTTCACTAAAACCTGACGGTCATGTCATTCGATGTTTTCGTGTGTTCTCTGGTAATGTACTTATCTATTTGTTAAAAAAATGATGTGATACATAACTCATTATCGGTACCCAGAAATGAGGAAAAGGGCAAATTGGATATTTGAACTCAAAAATGGCTAAAAAAAATATTTTTTGAAAAACATGGCTAAAAAATATTTTTTGGTATGGAGAAAAGATCAAAAATCTAACGGACTCATTAATATAACTAATTAATAAATATTATGAAAAATAAATTCATTGATGGAAACATAATATAATAAAATATTATATTATCATTTCAACGTTTCTAATTTAATTAAAATAGTGATGCAAATTTGATGGGCTACTGTAGTGATAGAATAAGAGTTATTTGAACCAAAAGGCCAATTAGGCCGAAATTTGGGGCAAGCCCAATTTGGGAAGGGAAAGGACCAAAAACAAAAGAGGATTTGGCTGAAGGAAGGCCGAAAATCGAATGTCTTTAAGGAGCAAGAAGGGTAAGTAAAAAAAAATAGAGGAGATTTGGTTGCTGCGGAGAGTCAAGCTCCTTTCTTCAAGGACTAAGAAGAGAGTGCAAAACCACATGCAATTTGTAGTCTTTGTTTTACATATCATTTTATTCTAAATCATTAAATTATAAAAAGACAAATCCCGGGGGTGGGGCTCTTGCCAGAGGGGGACCCTGTACGGCGGTGCCACCTAGATCGCCCCATGGACGGCTCTGATTTGGACCCAAATTAAGTATAACTTCCAACAGTGGTTCCCAACATCTAGATATGTTGGATGACCAAGCTCTTCATCAAGACTTCTATCATTTGACTCAACCAAATTGATATCACCAAATGTGTACACTAATTTTTCCTCTCATACCCAGTTGGATGACCAAGCTCTTCATCTGCTTGTGCCAAATTTTAGGCGAAATGTGCTGCCCAATTTTGACAAAATCCCTCTCCTTCTGTGACTTTTTCTTTACTTTTTTTGCATAAACACCATTGGCTTTAGTCATCTGCACATGTCGAATCAGTAAGGTCATAACTCCACTCAATTCAAGTCAACCAATGCTTACGTGTAGTCCAATCTCCTGCTCACTCTTGCCTAGCAGGATTTATCTCACACCCATTTACTCCAGGAAGATTTCTGGTGGGCTCCATTTTTTGTCATCCTTTGAGGACACCAGACGATACAAATTCCAATATTTGTATTCTACCTTTTGGATTTTTCCGCCACGTGTGACTTTCTAGACTCCACCTACAGATGAATACTCGCAGCCATTGTAATCTATTTTGCTCAAGAAAATTAGATTATTTCGCATCTTTATTACATAAGCCACACCCACCCAAAGTACGATCCGCTCCATCACTCATTTTGATTTATACTACAACAAATGCGTTTTGTGCTCCGATATTTGATTTATCCCGAATATCTGATAAATCACACTAACAAGATGATGGTGAAAAATAAATGACACCAAACAGAATATGAAACACGCACATAGATTTTATGTGGTTTGAAAGACCCAGCCTAAGTCAAGAAAATATACTCTTTGAGTTTTGTGGACTAAATCTAAGAATATAAACTCTTGTATAACCACTTTACTAGTTATCAAAAAATATTCCCCCAAAACCCTTTGTATTGCCCGAGAGAAAAAATACCTGAGTATTTCCCGACATCTATCACAAATTACTCACACAAATTGATCGCCATATATGTGAATACCCATTTTTCCTCTCATACCCTATTGGATAGCCAAGCTATGCATCAACTTGTCATGATTTCTTCCACAACATTTTATAGACGATGCAGAGGGAGAAGTGCCAAAAATTAAGCATCGAAAACACCGAATGTGCTGCCCAATTTTGACAAAATCATTCCCCATTCTCTGACTTTTTCTTTACATTTTTCCAATGTTTTTTGGTGGTGGACTCCTAACAAATAGTACAAGAGAGAATTTTTTCTTTTTGGTACATAATAAACAAGACTATCCATATTTATACCAAGTACCAACACTACTTTAATCCAGGGGTTGCAATTTATCTACTTGATTCTATCGTCTTTCTTGAAACAATATATTACATATATTTTTCTAAGATATTTCTCAATCATAATTTGAGTCAAATCAAATTTAATTCCAACAATAATAACATTCTTTTAGATTGATTGGCTTTTGCATCACATCATTGTTAATTTCTCTTGAAGTGCATTTCCAACTCATGTGAACAAGCATGCATGTAGGCAATATTTTTATTATACACGTCAATATGTGATCCTTGAAAATCTAGAATGACCTATATTTTGATGATATGAGTGTTTAATATTATCTGTTACACACATCAATATGATATCATGAAAGTATTGGAACCTGAAAGTGGTCAAGTAGTTAAAACTCTCAAGTCTAGTCTAGATATATGTGGTTTTGTTCTCATCATCCCTCCCTTCACATGATATATAACTTTTTGGAAATAAAAATATATCTTGTGATTTGGCATAAATAGACTGAGTTCATATTGGATATATATGAATTCCTTATTTGGGCTTGGTATGATTATTTATGAGTCACTCCTTAACTAAGGTGAAGAAATTGATAAGCTCGTATCTATGGCCCAATTCCTAGAATATTCTTGGATGAACTCGGTATTATTGTATGTCCAAGAGCTCGGGATTGCTAATGACGTAGAATAAATATGCTAATTAGATAAAATATCATAACAGACTCTGACATATTCTCTATAATGGTTTCCTAGAAATCTGGAAACCCTAATCAGTCTCTCTATAAATACCATGGAAGTCTAGGAGTCTAGGACTAACGTATGTTTGTAGCTTGTGGTTTTCCTTTCTTCACTTCTTATTCAACAAATTTGTTCCGCTTCAAAAACGTGAAAGGTAGATAGAGGGAGTGAGGGGAAGGGGTTTGTTTTGGTGAAGATGGAATTAGTTAACAATTAAAAAAAAAATGGTCATTAATCGCAAGTATGTATAACATCTAGAAGTTGATGCTCAAGAAAGAGTCCAAAGCCCATCTTGGCTAAGTTGGACTATGAATCAGAGTTTGTGGGCTTCGGGATGAACTGACATTTTCCATTGGGCTTCACATTTGATTTTTGATATATGATATATGTTATAACTTATAATCCCTTATATTATTGATTTTTGATAGCATCGGAATAGGTAAAAGTAACATAATGAATTCATGGTGAAATTAGATTCGCGAAATCTTATATTTGCAAAAAAAAATTGAAAAATGTAATATTAGTTTGATGCATGCATGCTTAATTCTGGTTGAATCATATACACATACACTGCATTTATAAATAGTGATTATTTTAGACAATGAAAAAATCACATCTTGTATACTTTAGAAATTTTATTTTAATTCTGTCGAACTTTTATATGTAGTCCTTCTAACTGTTTCCTTCTCGATGTTGTAATTAGTTGCACGTATCTTTTTATGAATGAAATTTATTTTAATGCTAAAAAAAGATAATAGTAGGGTAGCTGAAGTAACACAAGAAAAACAAAGAAAACAAAGATGATAATTTTGATGCCAGCTAGAACAACAATTCAGATATTTGTCAATTAAATGTATTATAAGATGCGTATAATAATAAAATAAACATAAATCAGGGTGAGTTAGGCCTAACAGCTTGGAAAATTAATTCTACAAGGCTCACAACATTTCATCCAAGTGATCAACAAATAATTAGGTTTTCTTGACTTATAACTCACTCAAACACAGTGATTATGATAACAAAACAAAAAAAAAAAAACTTGGCGGATAGTATTTGAAAATACAAATATTCACTAGACTTAACTCATGGTCATTTCTTATACACAAGTCTTTTAATTTAATTTCATGACTTTATTTAATAATTATTTTGTTTAATGCTGCCAGATAACCAGGAATCAAAATAAAGGGCAAGAGCAACTAGCCAACAAAATTCAATAATGCAGTACCCCTCAGCCTTAGCTGCAAACAACTGTCCTCGTTGAAAGCTCAAATTATTTCATTTAAAGATCACATTTTCATCTTCTTTTTTTTGGGTTCAGTGTAGAACAATTAACTGTGAAAAATGTAACTATTTATTGAAAACTTGTTAATTATGTGAAAATCAGTTAAAAGTAGACAGGAAAAGAAACAAAATTCAAAGTGAAAACAATATGGTTCATAATAAAACCTTTTGCAATATCCATTTTCTATTATAACTAGAACTACATGTGACTTACAATTTTCTAGTTATGGGGCTTGTAGCCCTAATTCTCTCTAGCCACCCTTTGTCTTAGAAAAAAAAAAAACCTCTCTTCCCCCTCCCTCTCTCCATCCCTCCCTCCCTCACTCACCATCTCTCTTCTCTTTTCGCCATGGATGCTTTCGAGATCCGGGTAGGATGCTTCATATTGACGACCGATTGGTGCGGTGGCTTTTAGAGATGACTTGGTGTAGCAGAGATCTCATTCCTCCTTTTGTGCACGATATCCGCTGATGTACGGGCCGTGGAGGTGGTGTTGGTCGTGGATGGTGGTGTAGGAGAGGAGAGGCAGATGTTTTCCGTTTTTTGTTGTTTTGTTTCCTCCTTTTATCTTACCTTTTGGTTTTCTTGTCGTTTTGGTTTTTTTCTTATCCCCAATAGGTGGCTTCTTGTCCCAATAGTGGCTTTTCCTTTTCGTTTTTATTTGTCCTTTTGTGGATTTGTTTAGAAGACTCGAGATGTCATTACCGGATTATATGAGACAGAAACGATATCAAGTTTTTGGTACGTGTTTTGTCCACCGCCTGATTGCGAAGTTAGTTCAATCTATGGATTAGTCGGACTGTTTCAATTTAAAATCTTGTTTTAGATCTCGATAGTCTATAATCCGTAGGCTTGCAAATCGTTTTTTTACATTTATTGTAACCAGGTTGTAAGTTTCTTGTTTAATGAATGAAATTCATTGTGACTCAAAAAAAAAAGCTTACGGACTTACGCCCGAGGACAAGAACTTGGCCCTCATCGAGGCCGCAAGGTAAAAGTGGGATGGGATGTGCACGCACTGGTCACTCCAGTGTTATAGTAGGGTCTACTGACGTACCCTCCAAATGTAACAATAGTTGATATCTCCCCAAATCAAATCCACACGGATGATATTCAGTATGAGTTCCCACCAAGCCTTCACCAACTCGCATATGCCCCGAGAAGTAATTTGATGGAGTGAGGCTTTGAACTCATGACCTCCACTCCACAATAGATTTAAGTCTCTTGTGGTGGCCAGTGGGCTAAGCCCCTGGTTACCTTTTCACTACAAGAAAAAATTAGTTTACCTACAGAAAAATCTGTAGGTAAATATTAAGAAAATTGTAAAGTGTAGGTAAAATAGTTGTAGGTAAAATCATTGTATGTAAAATATTAACCAACAGAATCTAAAACTGTTGGTAAATACCTACAGAAAATCTGTCGGTAAATTGAAAAATTGTTGGTAATTTGTCGGTAATAATTTGGAGGAAAATAATATTTTTTTATTTTGTAAGTAAATGTAAAATTTAGTGACAAAATTATTTATGTTGGTAAATTCTGTCGGTAAACTGGATTTTTTTTGTAGTAATTTGTTAGATATCTTATCTTTAAATTATGTTGACATTGTAGTGAAATATGGTCAACTTCAAATTAATTATGTTAGAATGAAATTCTATTATTACAATTACAATTTACAATCAGATAAATATTCCCTAAATCATCCAGTATTTTTTAATTTGAAGCGCAATTAACGAGTCAAATAAAATCAATCATGAATGTCCCTAAATCTCTCTAGCATCGCGATGCTGTCGCCCATTATCATTTTTCTTATATTAAGTGTATCTCCATCATTAATTAGTGGGGTTTTTTATTGATTAATTTATTCTAACTGCACAAACAACTACATAACTATGTGTAAACACACATACATATATATACTTTGTTTTTTAAAAAAAAAAAAAAAAAAGTCAATATGTCCAATTTTCACAAGTTGTCGTAATCTGAAAAAGACTAATGATTGATCAATTGTCATTGTGAAAACTGAGGCAACGTAAAAAATGTGATATAAAATTACAGTCTTTCTGAACCGTCGCTATTATGCCTTTAACCTTTTCGTATGTTAACACAAAATTAACAGAATTCTCGTTTGAGTTTTGACATCAATGTTTCGTTATTTTAGTGGGAAAGGAAAATTTTCGAACAAAGATTGTATCAATAACTAGTGAAAAGAGAGAGCTTATGGTATGGTACATGATCAAAATTATGGTCGGAGCACCAATAATTCTCGATTTTTTATTTTTATCTTTTGATATCATAGATCTCGATTTCGTCGGACTAATCTTGGCCTTAGAACTCTGTCCCTAGAGTCCTGAAAGATGTAAATAGCGGAATTTGCCTCAAGTAACCTCGTATTCCCAATAAGGCTTATACGCTACTCCGCGCAAGGGATCCAATGCCACCCTACTCCCCTTATAATCTTCCCAGAAAGTCACAGATTTCCAGTGGAAATCGCACCCAAACCATGATGCTGAAAAGCAAGAAACAATGGTAACTGATAAAGCCAGTAAAGATGTATCTTTAAGGACTTGAACTCAGGACCTTAAAGAACAATTTCGTCAAAGAGTATAATGTCCATTTCACTATAAGAATTGAAATTTTTTAAGTTCTTAAATAATATTTAACATAAATCATAGAAGAGTTTGTGCATTTTACCCAACGATTGCAGTTGAATGCAAGTATTATTTTAAGATTATTGGGAAAGTCGACTACATTAAGTCTTAATTTTTTTTTTAAAGTGAAAGTTAGCTTAGGTGAAATGTTTTGCTTTTTTTTTTTTGCGCTTTGGTAAATGGGGTAAGTTTAAGAATGGCCTTTTTTCATGTTTCAGTTACAACTATGACCTTCCTTATTAAAAGGATTCAAATATGATGAAGTTCCCATTATACCCTTTATAACAAATAAGGAAATAAATGATTAAATTCGTTCAGATTTCACGAATAGGAACACTTTCAAGTTCTGTAACCTGTTTTCATTCGTGGCATTGTTACACCTACTTAGATCCAGTCTCCATACGGAGGTTTTAAAAAGATCATGTCAGGTTTCAAGCCGATAAACTTAACAGGTTATATAATTAAAAGATGTTCGATTCTGTATTATTAGTTCCAAACTAAGGTTTTACGGTGAAAATGGAAATAGTCCATTACGAGCATATCGGCCCAAAATGCTTAAAGTAAAATTAATAAATCCCTTAAAATTAATACCTCTTTTGGCCGAAAAAAGATAAGGGTTAAGTGGTTCGCAACGCCACGAGTCGGAAAATTATCGCCCCGGATCGTTTGACAAACGGCTCCTCATTGTTCAACCTCACCCTCTCGGGGGAAGATGATCGCAAGTTATCCGACTCTTCGTAAATCGCAAGACATCTTGGTTTCGTTTCCTACTCCAAGGCATAAAAGTAATTCTTCAAAGGGGATTGATCAACAAAAGACATTATGAACACATGTTGAACAAACGGCCTTTATTTTATTAAGAACTTAAAGAAAAATTTATTACACATGTAATCTCCTTTTGGGAGGAGAAAACTGTTTAGCCTCTCATAAAGGCTATTACACTCTTGTACATAAAATTAAAAAACTAAAACCGAAAAATTGAAAACACTCTCGAAATTCTAAACTCACAATGAAGAAATTTTACAAAGAAAGTTTATTGTAAGAAGACTAAGGAAATGTTCGATGTCCTCGGCCTCCTTCAAACTCGGTTTAAATAGATGTAAGTCCGGATTTCAATTTCGGACTTCAACCTCTTGTTGAAATGTAAGACGTCATTCTTACACATCATATTCTTGAATTATTGCTTGCTTCCACTTGCAGCAATTAGTTGGCTTTCCTTTCTTCACATGGATCGCCCCATCTTATGCGGTATCAAAGTTCTTTATGCAACCTTCCAAATCCTCTTCGACTCGTCCTTTGTCTTGTAATACTTTGGACGTCATCTTTCATGGACCACTTTTCGTCTTTTTCTAAGTGGGTTGTTACCGTCTGTAATCACATGTCTCCACTAGCTTTGTTGGGAATCTACTTTTTGGTGGTCCGAAACTTTTGATACTTCGTGACTTTTCTTCCTCCATCGTCGGGTCTTCTCCGATCGACTTTTGGCCGGAATCCTTTGCCAAATTCCGGTTTTTCGGGTTTTGACATTCGGGATGGACCAAAGTTCCCAATGGCCGATATGAGCCATGTTACAATATTTCAATGCGAGTTTCTTTACTCCCCGTTGTTCGCTTTATTTTCTTAGCTTCACCGCAAGAGTGTACGGATCGAGTTTATAGAATAGGGTTTGCAAGGTCGAATCCACGGGGATTAATAAATTAATGTACTAAGTATTGGATTATAATAGTCTATTTTTATCTAAACTATCGAAATTTGAAGGTTTGGTTTTATTATTACTAAAGCGAAATTAATCCTAAAATAACAAAGTAAAGAAGCGATTGAAAGATCAAGTATGAATTGATGGATTCTGGGTTATGGTTTCAATTAATATCCCACTTTTATGCTCGAGTTAAGCAAACCAAGGTTAAACATATTCTTCTCTATAGACCAATCACCAAAGTAATTTACCCCTCTCTCGAGATGTATGTAAAAGCGTTGATTGGAATATCTATGTTAGCATCTCTACTCAACATGAGATATCCAACTCCCAAAAGTTCAAAAGATTATAAGATCTCACAAATATTCACAGACTTCTCAATCATGCAATCTATTTTGTCAAGTACTCAAGATCTAGTATTGAAACTCATCGGTTAGAATTATGGATCAATACATCAAACAAGTTTAGATCAAAGGCCTTTTGACAAAACAAGAATTAAAGCAAAGTACTTGAATAGAGAAAGAAAATATTAACTTCAATTATCCTTAATCATCACATAAAAGTGTTTATTAATCTACTCCCAAATAAAGGGAATCACAAGTGTTTTAGCCAGGCATTGAAAATAAACAATTCATAGACAAATTATCCATAATCAAAATCTAACTAATTGAAATACGATACGATGGAATGAGTGACTCGGGGATGATGACGATCTCTCGATCTATCTTCAATCCTCGAAGGTGTGATTGTGGTCTTGATCGATCTCTCCAAGTTTCCGTGAAAATCGCTCTTTTCGTGGTTTTTAGGGTAAAAATCCGCCCCCCTGTTTGTTTGGCCGCCGGTCTATTTGTACTTTGTTTGGGTGAAACCTAGTTGAAAACGGATCGGGACTGCTTTTTCCCTTGAGAGGAGCACGGCCGTTCCCCTTTGGCACGGGCTGCCCGTGCTGGGTGCCGCACAAATTGTCCAATCCGCTGAAGGGAGCACGGGCCGTGCGCATACGCACGACCAGCCCGTGCGCCACCCAAACATCCGAATTAGCTTATAGGGTCTTCATAAGAGTTGTAGCCCTCTCTCTTAGCTTTCCGTGGCCACTTGAATCAGCTCAATATCAATTTTGTAGAGAGTTATGACCAAAATACTAAACCTGTCGAGTCTTTGGAAAAATCTAGACGCGTTTGGATGTTCCATGAGATATATCCCCTTGTTGTTTGATCATCCATGCTTCTTTTGACACACGAATCATTACTATGACTCTTGACTCAATATAATTGGCTTCCAATTGGGTGTAATCGCTCGATTCTTGATGCTTCTAGGTCGCAATGCTCGTATTTGTCACAAAATCACTCCAAATATTGTTAAATACCTACAAAACGAGCAAAGCGTAATATCTTTTCCACAAAGAGCGAATATATACCATTTCATATGAGTTATTGCATGTTTATAAACAATTATAGCCATAAATATGCCCTAAAATACATGCAAAATACATGTCAATCACCCGTCAGCTTATTTTACCATAGAAGATTTCTTTTTTTTTACGGATCTTCTGCGAACCTGTAGTTTTTCTGTCGTCATGGTATTCAAGCGAGGAATGACCCGTTCACCGAATTTTAGTAGAACTTGAACGGAAACTTGACTTTGTTCATCTCTGTGAGACAGATCCACAATCCCCATGCCCTTCTTGTAGTGATCTGATCTTCAGTGAAGGTCATGGCCAATTGTACTTCTTCCGAACTCGCCTCCTTGATATTTCCGAAAGCTCTTTCATCCGGTCTTGGCTTCAATATAATGGAAGGCTTCATGTCCACCTTTTCCGACGGGCTCACGCCGCACTTATGAAATACGGACTCAATGTATCCCTCGTCTTAGGTTGTCATTGTTGGACCAAAGATCAGAAAGCGCCTTCTTCCGGATCCACCGGTAATTTTGTGATCTCAGGGAATCTGGTGAAGTAGTATAGATCGAGCCCAAAGCCCCAAACTCGTACCACCTCTTTACTTCTTGAGGGCCGAATTTGGTAAAGCATCCAAACCCTTGGATATTTTCGAAACATCAATCTTTGTTTTTCCGGAGATATCCCATGCCTGGTAATTAGTTTCTCCCAATTTGCCTGGTATTCGCGAGAAGAAGAAACTTTAATCTCGTTAGTATCAACCTTAGAAGTGCCCATCATAGGCCTAAGATTGATCTCTTCGCCCTTTACCCCGGACGTCTTTGGGTTGATGTAATAACTCGGGATTTGACTCGGAGTATCAGTTTTCCTTGGGCCAACATTTCGCCGACTTAGGACTTGTGCTAGAGGTCGGAATCCTCTGCTATGGTTGGGAGCCCTGCGCTCTAAACGCTCCATTTGCTTATTAGCGGCCGGAGGAGTGGCCCTTGAAATGTCGTTCTCAATCGAGAGTGAGACCAGGACACATGCTCGTATACGATCGGTTACTTTGTCCCGGTCATTCCTTTGTAATTTCGGACCAAATCGGCATTGATGACCAGGGTATCAAATTTCGGAGTAGCATTTCCAGTTGGTCTCCAAGATGTCTTGATGCGGTGAGGATGGAATCACTTCAATTCCTCCATCTCTTGTTAGAAAATCTACAAGAATATTTTCATGAGATTTTATAATGACAATATCATAATCATAATATTGGCATTCAACCCGCCATCTAAGTATTCTAGCTTTTTTCATTTTTGATTCAATTTTATTTTTCGAAAAGCTTTAACACTTGAATTATCAATTCTTAAGATAAACTTTTTAGCCAAGAAAATAAAGGCCATTTTTAAAAGCCTTTTTCGATCGAAAAGAATTCTTTCTCGTTGATATGCCACCGAGTCGATTCACGGGTGTGAATAAACCACCGCAAAGATATCTGCATGGCACTTCTCCATTTGGTGTAGCTTTTGTAAGTCACGCTGCCACCAATAATCACGGCATCGTATAAAGAACAGTTCATCTTCATCATGTGGAATTGCAAGTTTCGGAAGATTTTTGCAAACTTCCTTAAGTTGCTTGATTCTTCTTGATGTTCATTCTCCCATTTGAATAATGCATCCTTTTTAAGCAATGGGCTAAACACCTTCATGTAATGTGCAAGATTGTTTATGAACATTCCAAAGAAAATTGACAACTCCAAGAAAACTCAAGTCGCTTCTTGTCTTTCAATGTATCCGAAATCCTCGTATCTTTTCTACAATATGACTTTGTAGGATTATTCCAGATTCGCCGATCTCAATTCCTAGGAATTCAATCATGTCTTGTTGCAATCATCGCTTTCTTTTCTCAAAGCACTAATCCTTCCTTGTGACAAACATCCGAGAATATTTCCAAATGTTTGAGATGCTCCTTCATGTTCTTTGAGGCAATAAGAATATCATCGATGTACACGAACATGAAAGCGAAATAATCTTTGAATAGATTATCCATCTTTCTTTGATATATCCGGGGTGCATTAGCCAATCCCATAGGCATCACATTCCAAATATAGTGTCCTTGTGGTGTAGAGAAAGCTATGAACTTTCGCTTTCTTCATCCATCTTAACTGTAAAATCCGGACTTGCAATCGAACTTTGAGAATATCTTGGCACCTTTGATACGATTAACGATGATGTTCTCTGCTTGGGATATAGTATCCGTCGAACTCCAAAATGTTATTAATCCCTTTGTAATTAATAAAAGTCTTCGCTTTCCTCTTTTGATTTCTCCATGGTTTCGACTAAGAATCCTCGGATGTATGTATGGAGAAACTCTGGTGAAATTAACTTAAGGTCAAGATGTTCCTTAAGCATCTTTTGCATATCCTCACGATCTTCCTGGTTCATAAGGATTGGTTTGAATCTTACGAACTCGTACTTTCCCGGTTTAACCTTTAAGGAAGCTTTAAGCTCGCTCTTATCCCACCAAGCCAAAGGATCTTCATTGTAATTCCTTTGGATCTTCTTTTGATATCCTCGATTGATATTTGTTCCTCTATGGTTACATCACTCTGTGGATTCTCCATTAGACTCATCCATAATTCCGCAATGGCTTCCTCGGAGTGACTCGTTCTTCTCCTTGTACGAATGAATACAAGTCATTATCCCATATCTTCGATCCTTCGGATGGAACCAAATTGTCTATAGGATAATAAAGCTTCACCAAATTTCCTTCGATCCGCCATTTTTGGATTGCGAAGTTTGGCTTCATCACCACGCTTTGCTGCGAAAATTAATAGGCATTTTTTCGTAAAATGCTTCCGCAGATCTCTGGACAATAATCTTATGATCACATAAGGTTGCGAAAATAAGTCTTCTCGTCTCGTTCTCTTGTGTGAATCGCTTGAATGTTTGTAGGAAATTGTTTCCTAGCAAAATATCTGCACATGTATCATGGAAATAGATTGGTGGCGTCTTTACTTTGTACCATGGGTATCGCCCGCGCCTCCGATCATTATTTCGCTTGTTTAATTCCTGTTAAGGATAAGAATCCTTTTAGAGAAATCTCTTCTCGCAATAGCTGGTAAATCTTCTCCAATTTCTTTAGGAAAAACATTCGACTTTGCAAGTACATATTTCGGCACTAATCAATATAGGCAAATAAATACTCGGCCTTGTATTCAAAGATATAACATTCCAATATAAATGTATATGGAGAATGGACTAGTGGTCATCCGATTCTCAGATCTTTTATTAGCCACTGTGAACTCCATTCCGTCTTGTAATCTTTCCCAAGGTTTATGCTCCTCAAGAAATTCAATTCCCAGTATTAATTGTTCTGGGATCTTTCCTGCAACTCCTGTGATAGTAAGCTCAATTTCTCCTATCTTCAGGCTTCCTTGATACCTTCCAACGATTGGTTGTTGAAGATAATATAGAACATCACAAGGAAAAATGTTATCCTTTTGAGTGATGTCGAATATTACTTCAACCTCTCGCCATCATCGGACATTTCAGCTCTCCATTGTTTTAAAAACATCGGGGATGCATTTGAATCTGTATTTCTTGGTCTCCTTTCGTCCCAACGGCCTGCTACTCACCATTCTCGTCTTCTTTGGAAAGACATCCTTCTAGGCTCAACTCGAGACTCGACCTTTGTTGAAGATCTGGTTGATCTTGAATTATCATATCAATCTCCTTAATAGTTGGAGATTCAATGATTTCTGGTAACACCACCCTGGCAAAGTCCTCAAAGATTCTTGGGACTTCAATAAATTCCTTTCTCAAGAATACTTCGGAATGATGGGTATTCGAGAGAGCATAGGAAATCTTGTATGTGATCGAGTAAGGCATTTTTCCTTCTTTCATCAAATCGACTCTTTTGAAATCTTGATGAAAGGTTAGGACTTTACTGAAGTCTCGATCTCCCAAATTGTATGCAATTCTAGGATAGACATTAAATGCCAATTTCCCTGCATACAAATTTCCTGTAACCGCTCCAAGGTATGAATCCTTAAGATGCGAGATTCGCTTGTCAAAGATAGCAAGATTGAGAAGCGAATCTATTCCTTCTTTGAATGTTGCTTTAATAATTACTCTTATGGCTCCGATATGAATCCATGAGAGTGTATTTGCAACTTCTCTTTTAACTTTGCTTTTGATCTCTTGTATTTCTCTAATAGGGACCAACTGCATCTCGATCAGGTTACCGGTAAACTCCATCGGAATAACAAATTCTCCGGTTGTAACCTTGTGGATAATTTCTCCTCACCAATTGTTAATTACATAAATATAATAAATTTAACTGAAAGTTCTTAATAAACCTAGGCTCTGATCAGGGACGAGGCCACATTAGGGCCAAGGGGGGCACTGGGCCCCCCTGGATTTTTGAAAATTTGCAAGGGTAGTTTAGTAACTTTAGTCTATAACCTTGAAAAAAAATACAAAAATAAGAAAAATGGAACAAAATTTCTAATTCCTCCATTCTTCATTCCCCCTTCCCATTTATGAATTTTGAAAAAACTTTGAGTCTTGATCATTTTTTCACATTTCACAAAATTTTGTAGATTTATTTTGTTCCGTTATAAACTTGAACTCGAATTTTGGCATTATTTTCTTGTGTTTCTATTTGTCTCTTTTGAGATGATTTATAGTTTATTATCAAATTTCCATTAAAAAATTCAACATTCGAGATGAGTATGAATCGATATGAATAAATATACGATAAATGTTATGATATGTTGATGTAATCGTATTACGTTATTTATTTTTGAATATTAAGATGTAATTGAATTAACATGACTTTATCATAATTGGTTCTTATTTATAGTTTTATTTTAGAGTTGATGTATTGTATTTTATTTTTATATTTATGTTAGTTGGGCCTAGGGCTGAAAAACTAACCAAATTACTTGATATTCGATTCGAGAGCAAACGTTAAAAACTCGTTTGTGCTCGGTTCGTTAACATAATGAACCAAATTTGAACATGTTTTTTTGTTCGATAAGACGCAAAGCTCGGCTCGAGCTCGAGCTCGATCAGTAAAAAATAATAAAATATGTCTAAAAATATCAAGCTACTCGAACTTGATTTTTGCTCGACTCGACTAAAGCTTGTTGGAGCTCGATTCGATTAATAATCAAATGAAACTCAAACACAATTTTTAAATCTCGATAAAATTTCAAACAAGCTTGAGCAATTCAATATTCGGCTCGACTCGACTCGACTCCTTTATACCTCTAGTCGGGCCCCCCTACACATGATTTCTGGCTTCGTCACTGGCTCTGATACCAATTTTTACCCTAAAACCTTTAAAACCATTAGTTTACCTTTAATTCAATATAAGGGGTATTTTGGGGTTTTATCAAAAAAAAAGAAGGCTATTTTTGATCATTTTGAATAAGTAAAGCTAAAGTTGTATATGTGTTTTAAATTTGGGCCATTCTTGATACTTTTCCTTGGTAAATAGTCAAAACATGCGAGTATAAATTTATAATCATTCAAAAGCACTAAATTATCGAGTTTCGCCGCCTCAATTTAATCAATCTTTAACGACCATAACCAATTTCTTAGTCGCATCACTTGTTTAGACTTTAGAACAGTATTAGTATCATTTTTAATGTTGTTGTCCAAGTTTGATTGTTGAATATCAGTAAGGATCTTTCGACACAGTTTTGCAAATCATGTAACTAATAATAAATTAACTGGCCATACCCTTGTACCATTACCAATTTAATAAACTGCTTAAGCAGGGACTGCAAAATTACTCAACTAATCCTCCTCGAGATCTGTTTTTCGAGATCTGTTTTTCTTACCCGTTAAGATAAACTATATGCTTAAACTTAAAACAAATCACCGGCCACTTATGATTTAAGACAAAAAAATTTAGGTCGAAGTTACCATTATAAAGATGAAAGTTAAGTCATTGCTTTATTTTATGCTGAACTTTTCTATGAATTGCGTGCCGTAATATTTAACTATTTTTACCAATTACCCTTCTAGATGTGGTTTGGCGCACCTAATTCTTATTTTTCACATGAATTACTTCCAATAATAGCTTTACGGATTGGGAAAAAAAGAAAATAAAGACTGAAGGGTGATATTCTTTATTTCTCTCTTTTCTTTTTTTGCTATACTACAATTTTAATCTCCTTAGCAAACTTGATCCCGTAAAAATAGCATTTTGCAAAAAACAAAAAAATGGCACAATTAAAAATATTGTGAATTTAGTCTTTTTTTTCAAATGTAAATTGAATATTTTCAAGAAAATGTCAAATAACTAGCACGTGAACCATCAACTTTCTAGCAGAAAAAAAGACTCAATAGCTATTTATTTTAAATGTAGAATTTTTTGCAAAATGTGATTTTTTTTGGCTAATTAGATGTTACACAACAATTCAACTACTGTGTGATTGTGATATTTGTCCCATTTTGATTTTATTTTTCTGAAGAAAAAATATATACAAGCTTACGTCATAATGGGACACTTGACAAAATCAAACAGGAGTTAGGTTTGTATCCACTTGGGTAGCATCTCATTACCCGGTTTTTACATGTCCAATTTTGCAACCCCTATAGTCGCGGGTCCTAATTGCAATTTTACCTTTTTGTTTTTCTTTAATTATTTCTTTATTTCTTTTAATAAATTCTTATATTTGCTACTTTTGTTCTCTGAACCATTAATTTTGTGTTATACACCTAATTAATCACATCTATATATGAATGAAGTTCTAGATACAAAGTCAAAAAGCTCTGTCCACCTCCTGGGTGAGGTGTTTCGTTTCTCTCTTGGTCTCAGATGGGTTCCCTTTAGGGTTTAGTTGGGGTTCTCTTCCCCGTCACCGTTCCACCTCGTCTCCCTCTCTTCCCGCTGTTTCACTTCCCGTACATCCCGATTAGTGTCTCCGCTTTTCTCCATCTCCTCCCCCGGCCGACGACTAGCTGCTCCGTCCGTCGGCGGGCTTTCTTTCCCCTTTACGTTTTTTTATTTCCACACTTTGGCCACACACTCTTGTCGGCTCCTTTTCCCCAAGCCACGTAGATTTGTCCTCTGCAATCCCACTACAAAGTGTCGGTCTTTGCAATAGAGTTAGTGGTGTCCAACCTTCATTCCTCAACTTTCTCGTAAGTCCAAGCGCTACGATAATCTAGAGGGGGTGAATAGATTATCTCCATCTTTTCGATTTCGCCCTCTTTTTAAAACCGAAAGCTCAAATACAATAATAAAGGTGCGGAATATAAACAACACACGACGATATAAAGAGGTTCAACCCACCAGGGCCTAATCCTCTACCACCCCAAGATATCCAGGGATGGATTTGAAAAGAAAAAGAATTTTATTAATTACCAAAATTAATACAAATTCAACTTACAACACCTTGAAGAGCACCACACTCTTCTTCAACACCACCTTTGAGATTACCACAATCTCTTCTTGAAGATTACCACAATCTTCAAACGGCACCTTGTGAAGATTACCACAATCTTCACCTTCAAGAAAGCACCACACTCTTCAACACCTCAACAAGAAAATTACCACAATCTTCTTACACCTAACACCTAGTTCACCCAAGTGTGTTCTTACCACAAGAACACTCACAAGGATATCTTGTGTTTGAATGACGACCACAAATTCAAGATTACAACTCGATAATTGATAATACAATAGAGTGCAAGTGTAATCAAGAATAGCCTAGACCTCAAAGATGTGAAAGTGATAAGCTAGGCAATTTTACAACAAGAATAATGACTATGAAAGACCAAGTGTTTGCTTGAAGTGTATCTTGTTGTGTTGTATCTCAATTGTTGTATTGGTTGCTCCAAAACTTCCTCTATTTATAGGAGATGATTGATCAAGCATAGGCTCCTCTTGGGGATTGAAAATCTCTGAGAAAAATACAATTAAAATCAAGAATATAGCTGTTAGAAATCAATCCCACAATTTAAGGAAATGTGTCTCATTGTCAAACGGTCATATTTTTTCTTTGCCAATACAGGCGCGGCCGCATACGAGAAATAGACGTTGAAAAGAATACACATCAAAATAACACGGGCGGCCGACGTCTACCTCGACCGGCCGACCATCACCCCAACCGGTCCCCCTCATGGATTTTGCAAGGATAAACGTTCGTTTGAAACACACTTGCAGTTGCAGTGCCGAGTCGACCCACAGGCGGCCGTCGACCGCCGATCGCCGCCCGATGCACGGCCGCCGACCGCTTGTTTTTCTTTCCGTCTCATTTTTTGTTTCTAAAAACATCTTCGGTATGGGTTGCCCTATAGAGGGCGGCCGGTCGACACACGAGACGTAAATATTGTCAATTTGTGTAAAATAAAACTCAAGAAATACTCAAAATTTAGTAAAAACATTTTAAACCGATCGGAAGTATTAGGACAACATTTAGGAACATCGTTTGAGAGTGAAAACCCAATAACGTAAAATCATTAAAAGCGTTGTCAATTTAGACGAAAATAAACTTTGAGAAAGTCTAGGAAAATATTAAAATCATTTTAAATCATTTAGGAGTATTTGGACAACCTTTAAAAACATTGTTTTGGTGATAAAATAAAATCATCAAAATTAAGATAAAAACATGTATCAAACACTTTCACCCTTATCTTATTTTCTACTTTACTTTCCACTATTATTTGTCCCCAACTTTTCCCCTCCAAACTGTTTTCCCCCCACCCACTAGTACTCTCCACCAGACGGATTCCCCACCTTTGCCCTAGCCCTTTTCTCGTCTTTCTAACATTGGTGTGTTCTTTCTCTGGTTGTGTTTCTTGCAGTCTTTTTCGGGGTTTTTGTCGATGACCCAAGAAAAAGTTTCGATCGGTAGTGGACGGATACATGGAAGAACTCACCGCTAAGAAGCCTTGGTGATCGACATTGATGAAGTCAATATACCGCATGTGCCAAGCAATAAACCTCAAGGGTTAAATGCGGCGGGAACCCTCCGCACAAACAAAGCGGTGAACTCCTTTTTATCTCTTGGAAATCATGAAAAAGCTTGAAACCACGTAAGGGCTACACCGCACGAGAATGGGGGACAAACCTTTTCCTCTTCCGATTTGACGATCCAAAAGAGAGAGAGTGGGTCATAGAAAACCAACCATGGCATTTCGAGGTTTCTTATTCGCTATAAAGGCTATCGACGGAACGGAGCAACCGCTTTACTATCACTATCACTTTAAACGCCGCTCTGGACCCGGTTTCACGACCTACCAGTCACATGTATGAATGAAAAATATTATCCATAATGGTCAAGCAAGTTGGAGAATTAGTTGCGTGGGACTCATCGCAGGATACCGTTTTGGCAAGTCGGCTCGAATAAAAGTTGCCATTGATACAACGAAACCGCTACCCCGTGGCATTACTATAAAAGTCAAAGGCGAACCAAAGTGGATCCTCTCAAGTACGAATCCTTACCGGTGTATTGTTTTGTTGCGGAATCATTGGTCATCAATTAGGGCATGTACGAGTACGACAACAACAGTTACACCCGCCGGAAGCCAAATACGGACCATGGCTAAAGCGTCACCCTTCAAGCGCCCACGCCCACCCCGAACGCACCCCGCACCTCCCACACAAAAAGACCCACGTAAACAAGCGCAATTCCCCGGCCCAAACCCCACGTACCCTCACACACTAATACCACCACCAAAACCTGGGCCCCCTCCCTCGGGCAATCCAATGACTCCTCCATTCAACACAAAATACCTAAGCATGCCCAACTTTGATGCATTGACTATCACAACCCAAACTACCCCATTCCAACCACTCACAAACCAAACCCTAACTCCTCCAATTAAACCAACCAATAACACCACCCTTCCCATGGACGCCCGACCCAAAACAGCCCGCCTAACATAATCGAATACCCTAATACCCCCACATTCGACCATCTCTATCCCTCGCCGCAAACTTCGATCACCACAACCCTTACCGCCAATACCCTAACCTTCCAGACCAATATGGAACCAAATAACAGTCACATACAACTCACCCTATCAAACCTAGTACTTGGACCAGACTACAACACCGCATATCATCTCCCACCCCAAGTCCTCTAAAGACATCTCCCAAAAAGCGCAAAAACAAAAAAACCCAAAACCCTACCACACCAACGTCACCCCAACCATCACATAAAAAATTTAAATCTGATACCCAAACCCCAACTTCTGTTACTGGTTCTATTATCCTTGCACCAACGGCGGAGATCGCGATCGAGCAGTCCGCCGAGCACAATGAGTTGCCTCGGTTGGAATCGCTTGGGGCTTGGGAACCCAGGACGATTCAAGTCTTACACGAGACATCAAAAGAAAAGATCCACGATTGTTTTTTTGATGGAAACAAAACTTCTGAGTTCTGAAATAAATATTTTGTGTGAAAAATTGGGTTTCTCTTGTTTTTTCGCGGTTGACTGTGATATGAGTAACGGAGGTAGGAGAGGGGGTTTATGCTTAATGTGGAAAGAGACGTTCAACATATCCGTTCAGTTTCATTCCTTACACGCCATTGACGTTATGATTGAGGGGAAGTGGCGGCTTACAGGTATATGCGGTTGGCCGGAGGAGCATCTTAAACCGCAGACTTGGCAACTCATTAAATCTCTTAAATCAAATGATGACATACCGTGGCTTTGTGTTGGAGATTTTAATGAAGTCCTGTATCACTTTGAAAAACTGGGTGGTAGACCGAAGGATGAATCGAAAATTAAAGCGTTCAGAGATACACTGGGGGCTTGCAATCTTGATGACCTTGGTTTCGAAGGTTTTAAATACACATGGACGAATGGGCAAGAAGGGACGGATAACATTCAAGAGCGATTAGACCGAGGCATAGCTAACATCTCATGGGTTGCGTTATTCCTCAAGTATAAAATCGAACACCTAGTCGTGTGGCTTCCGACCATTGTCCGATATTGGTAAATTGGACAACCCCTAAATCCGGCCATAGGAGACGTCGCAACGGATTTTCCGTTTTGAAAAATGTGGCTTCAAGACTCATCGTGCAAATCGTTAAATAAAGCGGCGCGTGGGAATCTCGCGGGGTGTTCATCTCCCACGGCCATAAAGGAGAAAATTCGATCCCCTTGGTGCCTCCTCATTCGATGGGAATCTTCACACTTTGGCATAATTCACAAGCAACTAGATTATGCACGTACACAACTTGAAAAAGCTGCAGGCCTTACCACCCAATCGGAGAACATCTCGTGGCTAAAACATTGGAACATAAAATTACAACTCTTATGCGCCGAGAAGAGACCATGTGGTTCCAACGCACGCGTCTTAACTGGATGAGGGACGGGGATAAGAACACGGCTTTCTTCCATAAAGTAGCTAGTGGTCGTCGAGAGGAGAAATTCGATCGAAAAAATTTTGGACATGCACGGTCGGTGGGTTGAGGAACATGAAAAAATTGCGAAGTGTTGCAAGCCTATTATGAGAATTTGTTCACCTCCACTCTTGATTCAAACTTTATTGAGGCACTTGACGCAATAAACCCTGGAATGCTGAAGATATCCGGTCGAGAAATAGGCACATCTTTCAGGCGAGAGATTGTCGGGGCTTTATCCCAAATGCACCCCACGAAGGCCCCGGGCGGGCGGTATGCTGCTCTTTTTTATCACTTGATTTTGGTCTACGATTAAAAACGAGGTCGTCCACGACTACTCTCAATATTCTCGAACAATAATGCGGACCCCTCCCCATTAACCACACGCACATCATCTTAATACCTAAGAAGAAAGATATTTCCCTTCCCGGTGATTTTAGGCTATTAGTTTATGCGATGTGATTACCAAAATTGTCACTAAAGTTATAGCTATGAGACTTAAAAACGCCCTCGGCCATATCATCCACCCTAGCCAATCCGCTTTTGTTCCCGGTCGTCTTATAAGCGATAATGCTCTCTTAGCTTTTGAGATTTTTCATGCCATGAAGTATAATAAAGCTACTAAAAAAGGTTGTTTTGCACTCAAACTTGACATGAGTAAAGCTTATGACCAGGGTTGAATGGAATTTTCTTTATCATGTTATGCTATGTCCAGGCATACCCCAACATCTCGCTCTTATTATGCGTTGTGTGTCTACAAAGATCGTCTTTCTGTTATCACTAATGGTATCCCCGTAATCTTTTCACCCCCACAAGAGGGCTCCAAGGCGACCCTCTTTCCCCTATTTGTTCTTGTTCGCGGGAGAGGCTTTCTCATCCCTAATACGTCGCTCGGAGATGGGCGCGGAGAATACACGGAGTTAAGATTTGTAGGCGAGCCCAGCGGTCTCTCACCTATTTTTTGCCGACGATAGTATAATTTTTGAGCTACTACCAACGAGATACAAGAAATCAAAGTATCATCACTACATACGGGGATGCGTCGGGACGGAGTAGTTAACTTTGAGAAGTCGGAGATCACGTTCGGTCGAGGATCGCCCGAGACACGGCAACAAGTTTAGCGAACAGCCTCGGTGTGACAAAAGTCGATAAACACCATATTTATCTTGGCTTGCCGGCTAACGTGGGAAGATCCAAAAAACAAATCTTTCAATCTCTGGTGGATAGAGTTGGAAAAAAATTAAAAAATTGGAAAGCCATCACGCTCTCAATGGCCGGGAAGATGACGCTACTAAAAAGCGTAGCACAAGCGATCCCAACGTACTTGATGAGTTGCTTTCTAATCCCACTTGATACTTGCCAACAACTGAACTCAATGATGGCAAGTTTTTGGTGGGGACAAAGGGAGAATGAAAGAAAAATACATTGGATTAAATGGCAAGAGCTGTGTCAATCTAAGGATGAGGGGGGACTAGGATTCAGGGAACTTGGCATCTTCAACAAAGCAATGTTGGCCAAGCAAGGGTGGCGCCTATACAGTAACGACAACTCTCTACTAGCCTTGGACCTTAAGGCTCGATATTTCCCCAACAGTGATTTTTAACCGCTACAATCGGATACAACCCAGTTTCACGTGGCGTAGCATTGTAGCGGGTAGAGATATCATTCGAAAGGGATCTCGTCGGCTAATAGGGAATGGCAATTCTACACGTGTGGGATGACCGCTACCTTCCGTCAATAAATCATATCCGAACACGCCCGGGGATGGATCGTATGAAGACATGATGGTTAGAGACTTGTTGAGAGACGGCAATGCGGAATGGAATGAGGAGAGTGTACGTAACCTGTTCTCGAGTGAGGACGCATCATTGATACTTAGCATCCCTCTACGCAATTACTGGTGCGAGGACAGTTGGACATGGCTACTATCGGCAAACGGGCGTCAGTGTTAAATCGGGTACAAAGTTGGCATGACATTAGATGATAAAATGGTAAAAGACCTCATCATCAAGGAGTCCCAAAGAACTATGGAAGTGGTCCGAAACTCCAAGTACCCCCAAAAGTGCAAGTTTTCTTGTGGAAAGTGCTTCGCAACAAGCTCCCCGTCAAGCGGCACTTTTCCAACGGCACGCCACCCCAACTCAATTTGTGAGCGATGTGGCGACGGGGTGGAAACGATCGAACATGCACTCGGGATTGTCCGTGGAGCTCCTTCTATCATTGGCGTGCGTCTCTTTGCGACTCGACTCGACCGTCTCTCTCCAACCCTGAAGCTTCACTAGCGGATCTCATCCACGAGGTATCCAAATTTAAAACAGATGAAGCTGGTCCCATTTTCGCAATGCTCCTATGGATACTTTGGCATGCAAGAAATTTGCGAACATTCAGGGCGAAAGAATTATCACATATGGAGTGCTTCTCTTTAGCTATGAAGAGTCTGCAAGAGTATAGGGATAGTGAAGAAAAACGAGCGGTACACACACCATAGCCAAGGAAACACGCTCGGCAACCCCTAATGAAGGAGTGTTCAAAATCAACTCGGATGCCTCGGTTTTGAAGGGGATGGGAGCAAGCATTGGAGTCGTTATACGCGCACATGATGGGGCGATGGTTCATGTATTATCAAGGAAGTACAACCAAGAATTAGCCGTGGACATCATGGAGGCGACTTCTGTAGGGAGGGACTCAACCTAGCCAGGGGATCTTCAACTAGACCACATAGTGGTGAAACAGATTGCCAGAGACTTGTCCACTGTACCATAATAATCAACCTACCCTTACCTACCTAGACGGATTATAGATGATATTCGGGAAATCGGAGCCTCCTTCCGATCCTTTTTTTCGTACGCAGCGTCCCCCCGTCAGGCTAATATGATGGCCCATCAGGTTGGCTAAATTTGCTTTTTCACGGTCGTGTAACAACTTGTATTCTGGTTTTCTTCCCCATGTACTCATTCACCTCCTCCCTGAGGAGGAAAGACCTTAAATTTTAATGCAACGTTTGGTTCTCAAAAAAAAAAAAAAAAGTTCTAGATACAAAAATGACACGCAAATAACTAATTTTGTTATAAAATTTGCCACATTTAGCAGCAGCAAAATACACAATAGTACTGCTCAAAAAAAAAAAAAAAATACACAATAGTAACCTACAATTAAGTAACAATAAATAAATGATCGGGAATATTTTATTGAAATAATTATTTACAGACAAGACTGTCTTTTCCACGAAAATTCTAGTTTGGGCCACATTTTGCCCTTTCTCCTTCCCAGGTCAAACCAAACCTGGCCCAGTTAAACTCATGGACCGCGTTTGTTTAGTTGTTTTACCTGGACTCCTCAAATTCAGACTCCACAATAACGGCGTCAGCGTCCCACCACGTATCGCCGTCAGACTCTCTCACTCTCTCTAACGGCATCCTAACATTCCTCACATCACCAACCGTTACCACCCCGCTGACGTCATCCCTGACGTAAACCTTCCCAACTCCGCCGCCGGCAACACCGGCCACTTTCTCCGCCGGCGAGCTCCATTCGGCGTAGAAAGCCGGAACGCGACGTCGCATCCGCGCATCGTAACCGCCCAAAACCACGCCGTCTCCCTTCCCGTTACCCTCCGCCGTCAGAACCACCGGAGCAGACGACATCGGCGCCGCCGCGGAGATATTCCAGACCCCGCCGGAAAACTCCCCTGTCTTCCAGTCTCGATCGCAGTCCCAGGTCGAAACCACGCTTTGCGAATCGTAGCTGAAAAAATCCTCATCGAAATCTAGACTCAGACCTAGACTATCCCAAAGCTTAACAACATTTTTACCGGAAGCAAATTCCGACCAGGCGCCGCCGCTACTCCGCCGTCTCCGCTGCCTCAGGTTTCCATTCGACCACTGGTTCCTAAAACAGAGGCGCGAGCCCTTCACGCAGAAATCCTCATCAACGCGGTGTTGACCTCGAAACGACGTCGTTGGGCGATTCTCCCTTTCTTCCTGTTCATCGTCCGAAGACGCTAAGGAGATTTCATCGTCCTCACTAAACTCAATAATCTCTTGATTTTGATGCGAAGAAGGTTTTACAGTATGAAAACGGAAGAAAATAAGTTTAATTCTCCTGATTATGCTGCTGAAAGTCGCAAAAAAAGCAAAAATCAAAGCACCCCATTTCCAGAATCTGTAAACTTGAGGAACTTTTTCTACACCAGGAAATGAGAAGAATCGGGAAATTAATGATGGATTTTGCAGGCATTTCATTCCTGCTTCAAAATCGCTTATCATGTTTATCTCCGGAATTTCCATTAAAAATCACTTCTAAAGTTCTGTCTATTAGCTTTTTTTTTTTCTTTTCCCCCTTAAAGGTTTTTGAAGTGTACAGCTAGCTACAGGTGTAATCTACGGTTGAGAATTAATCTGTGTGTGATTATTATGTTGATAGAAAGAAAAGTAAGAAATTGCTGTTGCTGAACTGTATTTTGGGTGAGAATTATGATAGAAAGAATGAAAGAAAATGTGAGAGGGAGATTTTTGGGGGCGTTGCAATGGGTTATTTATAATAATCAATGGTGGAGAGATTAAAGGATTGGATTATAAAAATTAAAAATAAAAAGGGACTTTTGGGGATTATTTTAATGTAATGTGGTGAGGGACATGATTGGATCAGACTCAGATGATGAAATGATGGATCGCCACGTGGAAGACAACCATTCGTATCCAGGCGTTCTTTATTGGATGTTACCTTCATAAAATGAGGACAATATTTCTTAAAAATTGAAAAGTGCGTTATTATGATAGGATTATTCTTTTGTGACATGGACATTAATGGCCCTTATGTGCCTAATTTTTTTCACAAGATAAGATGGCTTTTGCCAAAAAGATTGAACATATGAGTGATTAAAAATGATAGGTAAAAGATAATCCTCAGATTTCGGTACAATGGGTTTTTTTCTCTATTAAGATAAATAACAAGTAGCTAATTCTGCAGTAAAAATAGTTAATGGTCATAAAGTGTCGATTTTAATTGCAATAAGATTTCAGTTTTGCCCGAATTCAATTAAATAAGATTTTAATTTTTAAAAATGTTTCAAACTTTCACGTGTCTGTAATTCTAGGGATTGAGAAAAGTAATTATTAAATCACTATTCATTTTCACATTTAGTTTTGGGGCACCTTAGACAACGAACCAACCAAATAAGCACCGCCACGTGAAAAAACACAGAGAAAAAGTCTATGGGAGTACAAAAGGATTGGATTTATAGAAGAGCCTAGTCAGGAGATTCCCACAAAACAAAGCTAGCTCATTTCTGAGTCAGCAAGATCTTAGGACTATTCCAAATTTGTGGTTGAACTTTATTATGGACCATTCACATTTCACTACGTGGTCAGTGTTTATCGCTTGTAGGACACCATCCCCTATTTTGCTTCTTTTATACGTTCAATCAATTTTTCTTTCCATTCAACTATTTTTCTGGGGTTTTCGAAACCAAATAACCAATGATTACTGTATGTTCAATTTATATTTTCCTTATTTCTCAAAAAAAGAATATATATATTTTCCTTCAACCATATATTCTCGGAGCTGAGGGGTCTCTGGTCTGAGCTTGAAGAGTTGTAGGGCGCGATTAAATAGTAAAAAAAATTATGTTGTCCCGCTAGAAAAACTTTTTAGATTGTCTAAAAAAAAAGAAGAGATAATTGCAAAAAAAAAACTTAAAGTTTGGGCTAATTACAAAACAATCCTAAATTTTTTAAAAATTACAAAAAAATCCTTGAGGTTTGATTCTGTCTTACATTAAAGCAAAAAACTTATCAAAAACCTGTGATATTTATAAAAATATTACAGTTTTCCACCTTAAATTTAACACATAATTAAACATGGTGTCGTTTTTTGTAATTTTAAAACATTTCTAATTTCTTTGTAATTAGCCCAAACCTCAGGGGTGTATTTGTAATTATCCCTAAAAAAGATTCATAAAATGTACTACTATTTACTCACTTTTTGCTTTTTCTTCAATCAATAACATCTACTCTTAAAAAAAAAGTCAAATCATCAATCTTTATTACACATAATTCTACAAATTTCAGTATTCAGTCACTCACATAATTACAACTATCAATCATATCCGGTCATTATTTTATTATTTATATATCAAATTATTTTTTATCATAACATTTTCATCTCATATTCAATCTCACTCTCAAAATTTCAAAACTTTCTTTAACACTATTCTCTAACAATTTTTTTTTTCCAAAACGAAGTGTATCCAATTACTATTTAATTAATCATTCGACCACTATCTGACCCGTTGCATTATTTGTTTTAATTTAGTTTGGTGGGCACCATTTCAAGCAAACGAAATGTCTGCGGGTGAGAAGGAGACTTCACGGTTTAAGATATACCACGTTTGGTATACTAATTCCACACTCTTTTTCTTTTAATATTTTGCGTGGAGTATTGTAATTATCCCTTTTTCATTCAAATCCATAGAGTAGAAGAAAATGTGTGTAGACTAATAGACCTAATAAATGGATGACTTGTTTGGAATTTCAATTTTTACGAAAATGTGAGGTACTTGGTAGTTTCCTTTTGTGCCTAGTATATGAACTGTAATTGCATGTCATTAATTAGTCTAATGCATGTAGTTTTTACTTTTCTGGTTATACCGGAAAATGTACAAGAACCAAGCTGCCTGAACTCCGATGTATCTCCGACCGAGCTCTACTAGTAACACCGAGCACGCAAGAAAAGGGGGGGGTTTTTTCCGTCTGCATCTCTCCGACGCTCAAGTCGATATCAATTCAAAGGGGATACCAAATAGCTCAAGTATAGTGTGGCTGAATAAAAATGCATTAACCTTACTCATACCTGATGAATGTCTATTTATAAGGTTAACCGTTAAGGTTTCCGCCTTTTCCGGAAACGGTTAAGGAAAATCTGTCAGATGTTTGTTACAAAATCTTATCTAGATCGATCATTTTAGGTTAAGCTTACAAATACCGAGCTTAAATATCAATCCCGAGCACCTCAATCTTCTAGAAATTGGGCCTTAAAAAGTGAACCTCAATGGGCCAGAGTTGGACTCGATTGCAGAGCCCATTCTCTAGCTCGGCCTATTCCATGCCGGATCAACGATCCCCCACTATAAAGTAGCCGTATGCGTAGGAAAAGCTTGGTTATAGTGTTCCCCTAATCACAGAGGCCGACCTCATAAAACCGAGCTGTCCAATATACATTGATTTCTAAATACCGAACTTCTTGCCGCCCTATCGTTTGAAATTCCAGCCTCTTCGAGATCCGTGCCGCTCATCATTACCCTATTGATGGGGACGTCGTCCCATCGCCTTAATGCATCCTTAGCCGATTTTCCCTTTCATCAACGGCTAAGATTCATCGCCCCTCGACTTGTGCCGGTCTCTTCTCCTATATAAAGGGGCTCACCATTTCATTTCTCACTTTTGCAAATTTCTCTCCTCGAACGATTTTAAATGACCCTCCAACGTCTCCGGCGATTCAAAGACCTCCACTCCGGCGTGTAAATTTTCTTCCTCCTTCTCTTCAACTTAGGTACTCTCTTAGCCCTATTTTTATTCTCCCATTTCTATCTTCTTTTCTCTGTTTTTCTTATTTTGTATAACAAAGATGTCTTCCTCAGTAAATCTTTCTTCTTCAAGGTACCTCAACGGATCCCGAAATAAGTCGTTTTCGCGGCTTGGGTCGATGATCTAGAACTTTCTTTTGAAAATGACGCTCCTCTCGCTTCACACCATACTCGAGGACTCTTCCTCAAATCTCTCATGAGCTCGAGCTCTCTTTTCGATGATAGTTATTCCAATATAGAAATAAGGTCATCATCCCGACCTCCCATGTAGATAGTAGTTTCAATGCCACTTTGCCATGTTTGCTAGAATTTAAAATATCTTTGTAAAAATATAAGTATTCCTTCAACTTTTAAATTAGCTCTTCCCAACTCTTACGATAGGCCGAACCGACCTCCCGGTTTTCTAGCCTTTTTCTCCGGGCAGATTGATGGTGGACTTTGGTTCTATCCATCCTCTTACGATGAACTCTCCACCCTATATCAAATCCCTTTGAACCAATTTTCTCCCAACTCTTTTCGACTTATGACCGGCCGTCATGGTTGCCAAATTTCTAAATCGAACCAACGGTGAGCTCTTTCACTCTCTATTTCAAATAAAGGTCTCTACTACACGTGGCCTCTTCTATCTCTCCTCCCGAGGCGATGCACGATTCTGGGAAATATCCTACTTCCAATAAATTTTGGAAGGACCGCTTTTTCTTTCTCTCGTCTCCCGAGCCCCGTCCCTTTCCTACAAGTGGGTTTGGGAAGTTCCTCCTCAAAGAAAAGTAAATATTATGAGGCGAAATCCCGATCTCTAAGTTCTCATAGATCGGTTAAATAAGCAAGAGTATGATCTTTCACGACTCTGCTCTTGTCCTGCTCTATTATGGCATTTCAAATTAAGCCATACCCCTGGCAAGCTCGAGGAAGACCTCGGTATTCATCTTTTGCTAATACCTATTTCCATTTGCTTTTCTTTTTTTGTTTTACTAAGTCTTTCATCACTTACGTGTGCAGCCACCCTTATGGAAAAAGGTCCGAAAAGGAGAAATTTGCTCGGTTAAGGAACATCTCAATGAGCCGAGCTCCTTCTCAAGGAACCTCTTCCCAATCTCTTCCTTCAACAACCCCTGGTCAACCTACTGCGGACCAGGCCCCTAAATCCCCGAGGACTATTCGTCCCGACTCCGCTCGGGATGTCATCAAAGTATTCACCGATCCAAGCCATAACCCGCTCCCGAAGAAACGCCAACCCTCTGCTTTGGATTCTTCCCAGAAGAAGTCCAAAACTGTTAGCAGCTCGGGAGACGTCACTACTCCCAATCAAACTTTTTTCCTCCAAACTCTGTTATGGAGAATTATAATCCTCGCACTGTTGAATTTCGCGGGGCCTCCGCCCAAAGACGGGAACGCGCCTGCAAGCAAGCCTGCTTCCGAAGCAGTGGATAACTTTAGCCTTGACTTCTCCAAGGTAATCATTTTACTTTTTCATATTCCTGTTGCATTATTTCATACCTTTACTTATATTTGTTTTCCATTCTTATCTTGTAGGCCTTACTCCGTCTCTCCGAGATAATTGCCCGAGGTCGCGTGGGCTTTGCCGATTCCCATCTTGTTAATGAGCGCAATGATCTTCAGCTCCAAGTATCCAAGCTCAAAGAGAGGGATGCTAAGATGATCAAGATTTTGGATAAGGGCAAAGCTGAACTTGATGAGCACAAAGCCGCCCTGGCTCAGAAGGATGAAGAAATAGGAGCTCTCAAGGCCGAGCTCACGAAATTTGAACTTCAGTCTACTCGTAAGATAGCTGAAGCTCGAGAAGAAGGTGCCCGAACCAGTGTTCAGAAATTTCTCCAATCACCAGAGTGCTGTGCTCTGGTTCAAAAGGCTCGGGAGGTGGCTAAACAAAGCTTTCTAAGCTCCGAAGAGTTCCTTGATGTCCTCTCTGACGGAGCTCTCCAATATTTCCACCTAGCCTTCGACCAAGCCGAAGCCCAAGGTCTGGAGAAGGGCTTTACCGAGAAGTTCGACCGACGCAAGGCCTTAACCTTTGCCACCGACCCTGAAGGATATAAACCCTCCTTTGAGGCAAACCAAGGTCCATCCGAGCTCCCTACCGACTTCCTCAATCATATCCTCTCCCTTCTGAAAGCCAACCAAGCTTCATCTTTGGCTCCCTTAGCTCTTCCCTCCAGCTCGGGAGTTGATTCTCGGGCTCTTGCTACTGAAGGCGATGGAGATATCGAAATCCTGGACGAGGCTCCCTTAACCGTAGCGGATTACGGCATTAAGGATACCCCCCCTTCTTAGCTTTTGTAACTATAATTTGGCCTCTTTAATTCTATGTACTTCATCTTTTATGTTTAATGAACTTCTCCTTTGATCGAGTTCTTTTCCTTTATTGCTTTCTATCTTCAATTTCTCAAGGCTCGAGCCGAGCTCTAGGTATTTTTAGCTTCAAATCACCTCGGGGACCATGCTAAAAATACTTGGATAAATTTTTCGATCTTTCGAAGCTCGAGCTGAGCTCTAGGTATTTTTAGCTTCAAGTCACCTCGGGACCATGCTAAAAATACTTGGATAAATTTTCGATCTTTGAAGCTCGGTGAGCTCTAAGTATTTTTAGCTTCAAGTCACCTCGGGGACCATGCTAAAAATACTTGGATAAATTTTCGATCTTTCGAAACTCGAGCTGAGCTCTAGGTATTTTTAGCTTCAAGTCACCTCTGGGACCATGCTAAAAATACTTGGATAAATTTTCGATGTTTCGAAGCGCGAGCCGAGCTCTAGGTATTTTTAGCTTCAAATCACCTCGGGGACCATGCTAAAAATACTTGGATAAATTTTTCGATCTTTCGAAGCTCGAGCTGAGCTCTAGGTATTTTTAGCTTCAAGTCACCTCGGGGACCATGCTAAAAATACTTGGATAAATTTTCGATCTTTCAAACCGAAATTTGAGCTCTAAGTATTTTTAGCTTCAAGTCACCTCGGGGACCATGCTAAAAATACTTGGATAAATTTTCTATCTTTCGAAGCTCGAGCTGAGCTCTAGGTATTTTTAGCTTCAAGTCACCTCGGGGACCATGCTAAAAATACTTGGATAAATTTTCGATCTTTCGAAGCTCGAGCTGAGCTCTAGGTATTTTTAGCTTCAAGTCACCTCGGGACCATGCTAAAAATACTTGGATAAATTTTCGATCTTTCGAAGCTCGAGCTGAGCTCAGGTATTTTTAGCTTCAAGTCACCTCGGGGACCATGCTAAAAATACTTGGATAAATTTTCAATCTTTCGAAGCTCGAGCTGAGCTCTAGGTATTTTTAGCTTCAAGTCACCTCGGGGACCATGCTAAAAATACTTGGATAAATTTTCGATCTTTCGAAGCTCGAGCTGAGCTCTAGGTATTTTTAGCTTCAAGTCACCTCGGGGACCATGCTAAAAATACTTGGATAAATTTTCGATCTTTCGAAGCTCGAGCTGAGCTCTAGGTATTTTTAGATTCAAGTCACCTCGGGGACCATGCTAAAAATACTTATGGGTATCCACCCCTCCAAGGCTCCGACTCTCGACCATTTCCATGATCAAGCCCGAGTTACTCAGTTTTAGTTCTCGGGTATCCACCCTTTAGATCGCTATTTATTTATTTTCAAGCTCAGGGTGTTAAATCGAGATTTTGCTATATTCACACGGTTTTAGTCGATAAAGCGCAAACTCTTTCATTCATTCTTTTCTTCATTACATCAAGATAAAAACAGAAACTTTTGTAGACATCATGGGTCCATTACCGAACTTCCTTTTCTTAAGAGTAGTACTTCTTCAGGTTAACAATGTTCCATGCTCGGGGTAGCTTCTTTCCATCTAACTCTTCCAATTCGTAAGCACCACCAGCCAGTACTGCAGTTACTCTGAGAGGTCCCTCCCAATTAGCTTCCAGTTTTCCTCGATTTTTCGTAGCATCTGCCTTCCTCAACACTAAGTCCCCCCGCTGGAAACTCTTCTTGTTCACTTTGCTGTTGTAACTAGCTCGGACTCGACTTCTTGCCCGTTCCATCCGTAAAAATGCCATTTCTCGCTTTTCATTAATCATATCCAGAGACTCTTGAGTTCTCATTTCATTCTGATTTTCCTCATAATTCTGAATACGGTGGGTTTCTATCCCGATCTCAGCTGGTATGACTGCATCCATTCCGTATACCAGACTAAAGGGTGTTTCGCTTTGCTTCTTTTGGATTCGTCCCTATACGCCCATAGTACCGAGCTCAACTCTCTGACCCAAGCCCCTCCGGACTTCTCCAACCGAGCCTTCAATCCTTGGACCAAAATTCTGTTCGTAACCTCTACATGCCCATTCGCCTGCGGGTGGGCCACCGAGGTGAAGTTCTGCTTAATCTTCATTTCCTTACACCATTCCCGAATCCCTGCTCCGTTGAACTGCGTTCCATTATCTGAAACAATCACTCGAGGTATCCCAAACCTGCACACTATATTCTGCTAAATAAACTTCATAACCACATCTTGGTTATTTTAGCCAATGGTTCAACTTATACCCATTTGCTAAAGTAATCTATCGCCACTATCAAGAATTTCCTTTGTCCCGAGGTAGGAGGAAAGGCCCCACAATATCAATTCCCCATCTAGCGACGGGCAAGCCGAGCTCATGGTCATGAGTTCCTCGGTGGCCTATGTATGAAAAGCGCATGCACTGACATTTTCCACATTTGTTTCACCATCGATTCGCATCTCTTCTTAAGCTCGGCCAAAAATATCCGGCCCTTAGTACTTTATTTGCCAAAGTCCTGGCTCCCATGTGATTTCCACAACATCCCTCATGTACTTCCTTCAAAACATACTCTCCTTCCTTGTAACTTACACATCTCAAAAGCGGGGCACTAAACCCCTTGCATGAATTCTCCCAAGATACAAAAACGCGTCGCTCGTATTTTTACCCGAGCCGCTTCCTTTCTATTTTTTCGGTAAAATCCCTCTTTCGGATATGCTAGGATTGGCACTCTCCAATCCTCATTCTCCTCCATCTCTCCAATCTCCAAACTTTGAACCGTATCCCGATCTACCAACAGAGTAATATTCCTATCATAACCCCCTACCGCTGAACTTGCAATCTTAGATAGGAAATCAGCTTTTGCATTTTCTTCTCTCGGTATATGGCTGACCTCAATTTCTTTCAGCTTCTTTTCTAAGATCTTATATTTCTCCACATAATTCTTCATCCTCTCTTCCCGAATCTCGAACTCCCCTTTTATCTGTTTGTATACCAATTGGGAATCTATATGTATGAGCACCTTAGATGCTCCCATACTTATAGCCATATTGATTCCTCGCAGAAAAGCCTCGTACTCCGCCTCATTATTGGACAACTTGAAATCCAATCTCACCGCAAAGCTACTCTCTATCCCCTCGGGGATCGATCAATACAATACCTACTCCGCATCCCATGCTTCCCACAGATCGTCACGAATAATACCCATGTTCTCTCCTCGGGCACATCCTTCATTAATTCCTGCACGAAATCCGCTAAGGCCTGGGCTTTAATGGCAGTCCGGCTCTGGAACTCCACATCATATTCGCTCAATTCAATAGCCCACTTCACCAACCTTCCGAGACTTGGGTTTACTCATCATGACCTTCAACGGTAAGTTTGTGCGCACAATTACTTTATGTGACAAAAATATGGTCTCAATCTCATTTGTTATCATTAGGGCCAAACGGCTTTCTCAATCTCGACGTACTTTACCTCGGCGTTTCTCAACACCTTGCTCACATAATACACCGGCATCTGTCATCGAGTTCTCTTCCCTTATCAATATCGTACTAACCCCGCTTCTCCTAAGAAATGTAAAGATACAACGGCTCCCCTGGTATCGGTTTTGTCGATCTTGATAACTCGCCAAATAATCTTTCAATTCCTTAAACTTTTTGGCATTCTTCATCCAAGCAAATTTCTTGGCCTTCCTTAATACTCTAAAGAAATGACTCCTCTCCGCCGACCTCGAAATGAATCGATTGAGGCCGCTATCCTCCCAGATTAAACTCAGTACATCCTTTTTCATCCTTGGGCTCGGCCATCTCTCGTATAGCCCTCACCTTCTCCGGATTAGCTTCAATTCCTTTTTCTGTTACCATGTATCCTCAACGTATCGAATGTTTCCGCCAGGTCTTTCACATGGTCCACGGCTCTCGTACTTTTAACCAACATATCATCGACATAGACTTCCATATTTCTCCCGATCTGATCACTAAACATCTTGTCCACCAATCTTTGATATGTTGCTCCAGCGTTTTTTAGACCAAAGGGCATCACAACATAGCAATAGGTGCCAAAAGAGGTGGTGAAGCTCACCCTCTTCTCGTCCTCTTCCGCTAACCGAATCGATGATAGCCCCGAGAGGCATCCATCATACTAAGCATCTCACATCCCGAGGTAGAGTCCACCAATCGATCTATTCTCGGGAGTGGGTAATAGTCTTTAGGGCACGCTATGTTCAAATCCCTAAAGTCTATGCACATCCTCCAATCGTCTTGAGTCTTCGGGACCAAGACAGTGTTAGATAACCATTCGGGAAACTGAATTTCCCTAATGTGCCCCGCCCGCCAGACTTTTGTACCTCCTTCGAATGATTGCGTCCTTCTTTGGACCAAAGTTCTCTCTTCTTCAGACACGGCTTATATGAAGGGTTTACGTTGAGTCTATGTTCAAGAATGCCGGATCTATCCCCACTAGATCGTTAGCCGACCAGGCAAACACATCGGCATTATTTCTCAAGAACTCCACCAATTCTTCTTTAAGATCATCTGCCAAGTTCTTTCCTATCTTCGTAGCTTTACCCGGCTCTCCTGGTATCAAGTCCACCCACATCAATTCCTCATTCGGCTGCACATGCTCCACCGGATCCTCATCCAGCTTAATAATTTTTTCTTTACATTTCCCATCCTCATGAGCCTCTCCTCTCTCGGCCATCTGAAGGCTCTCCACATACAACCTTCGCGCCATGTGCTGATCCCCCTCTACTTCTCCCACCTGGTCATCCACCGGGAATTTCATCTTTAGATGATATACTGAGACCACAGCTTGGAACGCATTCAGAGATGGCCTCCCAATCATCACATTATACGACGAAGGGGCATCTACTACCAAAAATCTCACCATCCTCGTTTTCCTGAATGGCTCTTTACCCAGGGATACGGGCAAAGTAACCATCCCCAACGGCTGAATAGTTCCCCCTGCAAAGCCCACCAGGGAAGTATCCACCCTTTCCAGCTCCACCCTTTGCACATCGCAATTCGCAATCGTTGCCGTAATGACAAGGGCATCACTGTGTGGAGTCACAATGCCCTGCCTATCATGCGGTCCAAACTGAATGTTTGGACCCACTGTTACTTGCTCAATCCTCATTTGTTCTTGAATTCTCTCAGCAGCCGCTGCTCTGACGTAGCTCTTTCTAGCCCTTCGAGAATCCCCTCCAGACGGACCCCCAATAACCATCTGAATAACCCCCCTCCTTGGCGGTGGAGGAGGAAGGTTCTTCTCCTCGTCCGGCTTTTTCTCTGGCTCCTGCCTCTGCTGGTAATTACCTTGCCCCCTCCGATAAGTACCCTTCGACCTCCTCTTATCCACATATACGAACTCCTTCAAGTGTCCTGCCTGGATCATTCTTTCGATTTCGTCTTTCAAGTGAGTACATTGTTCTGTGGTGTGCCCATATTCATTGTGAAAACGACAAAACTCATTGCTCTTCTCCTTCCTGGGAAACTCCGAATATGTTATTGGCCACCTCAAGTCGGGGTGTCTTTCTATTGCTGAAAACACCTCTCCTTGGGAAGCCACCAACGGAGTATACTTATCGAATCCCAGCCTTCCTCCCGATACCTCCACCTTCGATTTCTTCTGAGATGTTTTCTCCTCCTTATCCTCCACCTTATCCCTTCTTTTACTTCCTTCTTCCTTCTTCATCCTCCTAGCTTCCCCCAAATTAATGTATCTCTCTCGCCGCCAACAACTCATCGAAAGTTTTTGGTGGCTCAATTACTAAGGACTCAAAAATTCTCCATCCCTCGGTCCCTGGGCCAATGCGTTCGTCAAAATTTCAGGCTAGCTGAGGTACCTCACTTTTTTTTGTAAAAACGTTGGATGTAGCTCATCAACCCTTCTCCTCCTTCTCGATCTTGAATAGCGTCAAAGGGGCTTTTCGATACTTTTCGCAACTAGTGAAGCGATGCATAAAATCGAGCTGAATTCATCGAAATTCCTTATAGAGTTCGGGGGAAGTTGGGAAAACCACTGCTGCGCCGACTTAGTGAGGGTTGTTGGGAACACCCTGCACATTACTCCATCAGAGAACCTATGCAACAACGCCGCATTTTCGAACGGCAAAGGTGATCCCATGGGTCGATCGTGCCGTCATATTCAAGCTCAAAGCTCTATAAGACATCGGCAACTCATCCGCCATCACCTCCTCCGTGAATGGTGTCCTCTCCGCACCCGAGGAACAAAGGCTCCTGCAGGTGTTCCTGCTACTCTCCTGCGCACCTCCCTTACTTCCCTCTGGAGATCATTCATCCGCTCTGACCAGTCCGGGTCATCCGGAGTGGTATACTCCGTAGCACGCGATGAGTGCTCCTCCTCCACCATCGGGACCCGCCGCCCTCTGTCACCTCCTCGGGATTCTAGTCTCTCGCACGCCCCGGGGTGGTGACAGGAGGTGATGGTGGCACCCAATGGCTAAACCTCGATCCAAAGCCTGCTCCACCGCTGCATTAACAAAATTACCCAGTTGCTCAAAAAACGTGGGTCCCAATACCCCCCCCCACTGAGGATAATGGGACAGAGCCACCCCGAGTCATTCGGGATTTTCCACGATGTGGATCCTCCACCGGAGGTAGTGGAGGACGACACCTCTCTCTTGAGTCGGCCCCCCTGCCGATCGACCCGGGAGTGCGGTTCAAATCCTCCGTCAAATTTCTCCTCAAATCCTCCATAATCGCCCTTCAAACCTCACGCCTTAGCTCAAAACTTCCCACAGACGGCGCCAATTTGGTTTATAGGAAAATGTACAAGAACAAGTGTTCGAACTCCAATGTATCTCCGACCGAGCTCCACTAGTAACACCGAGCACCGCAAGAAAAGGGGCGGGAGGGTTTTTCCGCGTGCCCTCTCTCCGACGCTCAAGTCGGATATCAATTCAAAGGGGATACCAAATAGCTCAAGTATAGTGTGGCTGAATAAAAATGCATTAACCTTACTCATACCTGATGAATGTCTATTTATAAGGTTTACCGTTAGGGTTTCCGCCTTTTCCGGAAACGGTTAAGGAGAACTGTCAGATGTTTGTTACAAAATCTTATCTAGATCTGATCATTTTAGGTTAAGCTTACAAATACCGAGCTTAAATATCAATCCCGAGCACCCTCAATCTTCTAGAAATTGGGCCTTAAAAAGTGAACCTCAATGGGCCTGGAGTTGGACTCTGATTGCTAGAGCCCATTCTCTAGCTCGGCCTATTCCATGCCGGATCAGTGAGGTACTTGGTAGTTTCCTTTTGTGCCTAGTATATGAACTGTAATTGCATGTCATTAATTAGTCTAATGCATGTAGTTTTTACTTTTCTGGTCCAAAAAATTGGGTAAGACCATATTTAATAATTTTTGAATATAAGTTAGATTCGGCAAATTTGACTTTTGTTTTTCAAAAAGCGCAGTGCTATATTTAATTCAATAATTAATCATTCATAATCTACAATGTTAACAAAGTCTTACGTAACATTTAGACCAATAGATTATAGAGTGGTGTGTCAGTTCTAAATTTACGTAGGGGTGACAATTTGATCGCTTTCAGGGCCTACGGTTCATGTTTGCGGGTCGGACTGACACACAAGGTTCATGTCAAAAATTCGAGTTATATTTAGGAATCATCACCCCTAATTTTAAGTTACATGTCTGAAGTATAGTTTTTGTATATTATATATATATTTGCAATACCCAAATAGCACAATTTTACAAATTTTTTTCTCCTTTTTTTTTTCATTGGGTCATTCTTTCCTTGTATACCATTGATTTTTCGTGTTTTGGTTTCCTATGTTTTTCCTTAAATTTTCATGAAAGACTCAAATGAAACACATAAGATGCTACAAATAAATTTGAACTTTAAGCCAAAAATTGATATAAAATCAAATTATATAATAATACCAGTGAGATTAAAAATAGTTTAAATTATGATTTATGCACATCCTAATTATTCTTATTCTCCTATTTGAAGATCTGAAGACTGAAATTTACATTTGGAAGTTGAATTTCCAAATATGACCGACGAAGTAAATGACTAAATGTCAAAGTCTTTAATAGCATGCTGTTATTCCTGGACTAACGTCACGTCAAAAGCCATACTTCGATTTAAAAAATGATGCCTATTCAGGCCTTGTATTACTTTTCAAAAATTGAATTCAATGTTGATTCAACAAATTCCATAATTTTAATGCACATCTAACCTTGAGATAAAAATATAATTATTACGTTTGAAAACATTCAACACCCAAACTATTTGATTTGTTCCTTTTATTTTTGTCAACTTGTATGAGTTTATATTCATAATTATTCTAAATGATCTCGTCCTTTTGGAATGACAGGAAAACAAAAAAACTGCTACCACTGCTTTTTTTAGTGGTAACAATAGTCAATATTTAAAAAAGGAAAAAATGGCCAAATTGGGGTCGTTCGTGCCCACTTAAACATATAGACTTAAGGGTGATCAAAAACTTATAGAACTGTCTCGAATGGCCCCAATCGCACCACCCCCATCACCGCCCCATCATTAGTGACTCGAATAAAACTGCGAGTTTAAATATTGAATGGAAACTACATTGTTTCGTTGGTGTGGTTGCGATTTTAGAACTAAAAAATCGCATAAGGGAAATCGATTTGAAATTTGTTACAAAAATCGCAGAACCTCAACGAGCCATATGAGCTAAGTATGCAAACGCCACCTAGTCACATTGGAACCTTTAAAGGCGTACTTAGCACTTAAATTTTTAGAAAATAAATCATTGTTTCTTTCGATTGTTCAGTGACATAGCATGGAAGCTCACGTAGCAGTGGCAAGGTTGATTCATCTAAATAACGCATGTGTGGTGAGCAGTTGGTGTTGATTGGATCGGAAGTGGCTATTAGTAGAGCGTATATGACAGATGTACAAGTTAGTTTTATAGTTAGTTAGTTACAGTTAGCAGTTAAGTTTGTTAGTTAAGTTTGTTAGTCTGTTAGCTTGACAATTATATTCTCTGTGATAAATACATCCTCTGCTATGAAACTAAATAATACAGTTTACACATTTTCAATGACAATATACGAATACTCTCTAGCTCGCTTAGTTTAACAGTGGTTGCTGACAAAGGCGCGATCGAAGGACTGCAGTTGGTAGTTATGCTAACAGGATGCGAGAGGCTACTCATAACCGCCCTTTGGCACAAGGTACCATCTTTCTGATCAAATGAAGCGATCTAACGGTTCTAATCGAACAAGACTAATAGTTGCACCATAGAATCCCGAGATTCTCAAAACTGACTACCGATAATTCATTTTACTCATACATTTTTCTACTTCTTCTCTTCCTTTTTGCACAAGTCTTTCTAAAGAATTCACAACACTAAGTGTATGAAGTTCTTGAGATTTTTAGTGCAACTATCGCATAATAGTAGTCTTTGTATTTTGGAAATGATTGTTAAATTATGTATGCATAGTGTGTAGAATAATTTTATCTTAAAAATAAATAGTATAATTCTTGTCTCGACTGTAAAATTTTGAACCAACACTCCGCTCAAATTTCATAGTCGTTTTGATGTACACTAACTGATTTATCCAACAATTATATGTATAATTATTATTATGATGGATCTAAAATATATTTAAAATATTAACAATTTCAAATGTTGCTTCCAATTTTAAACATTTGGATTTTAAATACAGCTATAGGGGTTATTTTATAATGCCACAGACTTTTTTGTTGTGGGGGTGGGTTGGAGAATGTTTAAAAATATAAGTGTAGGCGCCCCTAGAAAAGGCGCCTACTATGCAGACGCCTTTATGAGAGGCGCTTGCTGACTTGGACTGTTTGTTTTTTTTTTTCGTCTGATACACGTAGGCGCCTACTATACAACCTGATTTTTTTTATTTTGAGATTTAATTTAAAATTTAAAATATAATTTTCGGATATTACTGAATGTAGGGGTGTGCAAACAACCGGTTCGGTGCAAAACCAAACCGAACCACAAAAAACCGACAACCGAATTTATATTTTTTTCAAACCGAAACCAAACCACAATGCTAGGAAAACCGAATCGAACCAAACCAAACTATTTCGGTTTGGTTCGGTTCGGTTTTTTGGTTTGGGCTTAATTTTGGGCTTTTACGTTTTTTTTGCTAAAAAAATATATTTTATATTTATTCTATAATTTAACAATAAAATAAATTAAAAATTGAAATAATAATATAAAAAATATATAAAAGTAGAAATAAATATATTCGGTTTGGTTCGGTGCAAACCGACATTTTATGGACCAAATCGAACCGGACCAAAAATTAATTTGGTTTAGTGAATTCAAAACTGAACCAAACCGTTTAACAAAAAAAAATGAACCAAACTGAACCAAACCATCGGTCCGGTTTTTTTTTTGTTAGGTTCAGATTTTGCTCACCTAATCGAATTGAAACACGATTACATAATAAAGTCTACAACACATAATAAAAACAATAAGGAAATTACATATTAAAATATTAAAATAAGATACGACATGCTGATACAACATAAGTACGCGAATAACCGGTAAGCAAACAACCGAAACATTTTTCGGTTGTAGGCGCCAGTCAAACTGATGAATGTTCTTGTTCTTTGCGTACCGGCTTCGCATACTTATGTTATAATAGCATGTTGTATCTTATTTCAGTATTTTAATATGCAATTACCTGGCTGTTTTTTAATTATGTGGCGTAAACTTTATTATGTAATCGTGTTTTAATTGAGTAATATTTCGATTCAGGTTGTAGGCGTCAGTTTGATCGTGCAGTGTTCCTGTTGTTTGCGTACTGATTTCACGTACTTATGTTGTAATGGCATGCCGTATATTATTTCAGTGTTTTAATATGTAATTTTCTTGTTGTTTTTTTTTAATTATGTTTACTTTATTATGTAATCGTGTTTTGATTGAGTAATATTTTAATTTAGTAATATTCAAAAATCGTGTTTTTTATATTTAAAAATTAAATTTCGAAAAATATCTTAAAGGCGTCTGCCTAGTAGTGTGGCAAATGCTACAGACAGTAAAATAACCTTAGCTATAGCATATCTTTATGGGAATATATTTATTGGATTATTTACGGCATGATTGGTATGAATGAATGAAATTAGATTGGAATGGAATGAGTTTAGGAATGGAATAACATTAGGAATGGAATGATGTAGTATTATTATTCTTATAATTGTTATGTACAAGGAATGGAGAAATGAATGGATGACGATTTTTTACTTGATTTAAATATCTTGATTGGTAATTATAAATTAATGATAGTAATTGAGAAAAATAATTTTAAAGTATCAAATTCTCTTAAATAAGAGTTTTTTAAATAAATTTTATTAAATATGTTATTCGGAAATTGATATAAGATTATTTTAATGTGTGATAAATAATATATATACATATATAGATTTATATCTATGATATCAAAAATAATTTATAATATTTTTAAGGTTAATTATGAAAACACCCCTGGGACTTGGGCTAATTACAAAAAAATCCAGAGATGTTTTAAAATTACAAAAAATCCTACCAGATTTGATTATGTGTTAAATTTAAGGGGTAACTATAGTATTTTTATAAATATCAGGGGTTTTTTGATATTGTTTTGCTTATGAAGGGGGAAAATGTAAGACATAATCAAACCTCAAGGAGTTTTTTTGTAATTTTAAAAAATCTCTGGGTTTTTATGTAATTATCCCAAATCTCATGGGTATTTTTGTAATTATTTCAATTTTTTTATAAGAAAATATAGAAAATCAACAAAAGAATTATATATCAAAATTTTGATTTAACTATTGAATATTAATAGAAATTGACTATGATTTATTAAAATATTAAATATAACTTATATTTAAATTATAAATATTTTTTTATTTATCACACTACTTTTCGAGAATATAGATTATATCCAACATTTTTAGTTATTAATAGAAAGATAATTTTATTAAAAATAAAATTTGAGTCATTCTTAATGATTGAGAATAGCTAAACCCATGAGGGAGAGGATGAATGGTCATTCTCTTACTTTTGGGAATAGGAATTCTCATGGGAATGAATATTCCCATTACTAAAGCATACCAAGTATATAAATGGGAATAAAACAAGAAATATTCATTTTATTTCTATCAAATTCCCACATATCAATTATGCCGTTAAGATTATAGTAGTGGAAAAGGTTGCATTAATTTAGTGGACAAAGGTATCAATGATGTGAGGGCCGGTCAGTGTTTCGCCAAAGTAATTAAGTTGTTTAATCACACATACTTGTCGTTTAAATAAACCTAATATCATATATGGGGGTGGTCGGATTGTGATCCCCACCTTCATAAATATACACAATATATACATATATATTGTGTGTGTGGTTGGATGGGTGGGTGAGTGGGTGGTTGGGGTGTTAAATAAATAAATCAGTTGCTATCCGCTAGTATTACTTAAAAAATCACAAAAATTAATAAACAAATATATTTCATTGGGTGGATGTTAAATAATTCAGTTGCTACTTGCTAGTATTACAATAAAAATATAAATAAATAAATTTTAGGTCATTGTCAATCACCAAATTCTACTATTTCCTCAAGTCCTTATCTTGATTGTCACTAATCCATTTCTGTTGGTTTTTTAACCGACCAATTATATGGGCGGTAATTGATAAGCAAAAATACATAGTGCCTTGTTGATTCACTTGGGTTAACAATGTCATTGGTAGGGGTGTCAAATCGTGGTATCGTGTGTCGTGTTTTAAAATTAACGATAACGATAACGCGACACGACGATAAGGCAAACACGAACACAACACGACAAGCGATTCGCCCGACACGAAAATTAACACGAAAATTTTCGACCGTTTCGACACGTACGACACGATAGTGACACGATAAGTCAAGAATAAAAAGAAAATGATTTACACGTTAATATACGATAGCAAATTACACGATATGACACGATTTTACACGAAAATACACGACATAAATATACAAAATATCAAGGTTATCGTGTCTTTATCAGGTCAGTAATAGGTAAATGTGTCATTATCGTGGTCCTTATCGTGCTCGTGTTGTGTCATTATCGTGTCGCCGCTATGCGTAAACGTGTCATTATCGTGTCCTTATCGTGTTCGGTATTGTCGTGTCATTATCGTCACTATCGTGTTCGTGTCATTATCGTGTAAACACGATAAAACACGAATACGACACGAAATTTTCGTGTCCTTATCGTGTCGACACGATAAGGACACGAACACGATAAGGCTAAACACTAATCCGCTATTTTTGTGTCGTGTCAGAAATTGCCACCCCTAGTCATTAGCATATGTAACGCAGAAAATTCCACATGACTCGACTCTCTCTCTTGACGGACCATGATATATCTAGAGAAAAAAAGAATTGATTGGTTTCTCAACAAAAATTCGAAGCATGACCGTTTAGATTACAAGGTAGAGATGTTAACGGCCGGGCCGAGCCGAGCCAAGCCTAGTGGGCCATGACCAAGTGAGAAAATTGGGCGTCATTCGCAGGGTCGGACCTGTGCCTCACAGGGCCCTAAGCGAAATTCTGAAAATGGGCCCTGCGAGTCACGACAATTTGTTTTTTAAACTTAGATTTTTTCTCTAAATCGGCCAAAAAAATCAATTGTAATAATAATTATTCAATAAGTTGAAATTAATATGCGGGCTAAACATATCAAATTATTCTAGTATTCCCATGTTTTAAAACAGTAAACAAGTACATCATAATAAGTGAAGTTCACCGTAGCAACAACCTCAATTCAAACATGAGTTTTGAATTTTATTCATAGTATCTTATATGTTTCCAACTTCTTTTTCAACTGTTCATTTGAAATATGTTTTGAATTTTCTTCGGTTTTATAAAGATTATTGTTTGGAGATTTTTTTTTCTTATCATTATTGTGCCAATTTGGTATTTCTTGGTTTTCTCATAATTTTCCAATTGAATTTCTTAAAATGAGATTTTTCCTTCATTAATAATTTATCGTCCTAAAATGGGTCAATTTTTTTTGGCAGTATTCATTGGATTTCTGTATTTATGATCATTATTCATTGTTTTTTGTTCATTTATGTTAATGTTTGAAATTGTCAAACATTAGTTTTTCCCTCGTTTTTCTCTTACAGGTCTATGGTTTCTTTTTAACTGTTAATATTTTCATTTTTTCCAGGAGTTATATTAGAAGTTTTAAATTCAGTTTTCTAACTCCTCAGAAGTTTATTGTAGTAGGCGGTTTTCTCCTTAAATTTTGCAGGAAGTTTTTCTCTTATTTTCTTGCAGGAAGTTATTCAAGAGATAGCTATTTAAAGATCAGAAACCAACACATTTCGACTACAGATTTTAGAAGATTTGAGAGTTCATCTTCCAGCTTTTTCATACCAGAAAATTCTGCAGAAGCTCAGTGATACCAGGAATGTTGGCAACATTGTTGGCATCATTTTCAGAACTCGAGTTTTGAGTGTTTATGTGAGATAGATTCAGTGTATATTGAGTGTTTGGAGTGCATTAAATGTATTCTCACATTTTGTAAAGGAGTGTTGTTACTTTTGGAGACAAAGGGGAGTTGTTCTTCTAGTTTCCTTGTTTACTTTGTATTTTTGTATCTTGTAAATAACATCATCCTTTGAAGTGTTTTTGTTCTAATGAACACCGTACAAGTATTTTATACTTGTACAAAATTTTTAATCTCTTGTGTCTTGTTTTTAAATCTGTCTTTATTTCATAAATTGTGAAATTATATTTTTATTAAAAGTCTTTTCGCTGTGTTTTGCAAAGTGTTGGCATCACTTTTGACTGCACACTGCATATTCATTAGAATTGAACCCTTCAATTCTTTCAATTGTCATCAAGAGCCTTCACTAGACTATACTTAGTGTGATCACATTTTTTGCAGTATTTTTATGATGGAAATTCAGAGTAGTTCCATTTTTCAACCTCCTGTTTTGGATAGAACGAACTATTCCTATTGGAAGGTGAAAATGAGGGCTTATATCAAGTCCATTGATGAAAGAGCATGGAAATCTGTTCTTATGGGATGGACACCACCAAGAATCGTTGACACTGAAGGAGTTACAATAGACAAACCAGAGATTGAGTGGCAAAATGATGAAATCCAGATTGCAAGCTTTAATTCTAAAGCTTTAAATGTCATATTTATCTTTTTTGATATGTTTTTGTTCAAAATAATTTCTAATTGTGTTTCAGCAAAAGATGCTTGGGATGCATTGCAATTACATTGTGAGGGAACACAAAGTGTTAGAAGAACAAAGCTAAGACTCATAGCAAGTAGATTCGAGAATTTGAGAATGGAAGAAGAACAGACCATTGCTTCGTATAATGCAAAAAACTGTGATATTGCTAATGAGGCACATTCACTTGGAGAGCCTATTAGCAATGAAAGATTGGTAAGCAAGGTAATGAGATCTCTTCCCGAAGATACAATGTTAAGATCTATAATATTGAAGAAACCAAGGATACTGATACTCTTAGACTTGATGAAATTATTGGTATTTTACAAACTTTTGAGTTAAACTTGGGGCAACAAAAAGAACATCATGTTGAAGACAAAAAATATTGCTTTTAAAACCCAAACTGGTTTTTATTTTTGTGATGTTCAAAGTAATGCAATGGAATATTTTATGAAAAACATTCATGAATGTGATTTAAATGACGAAGCTATTGCATTATTGACCTTACGGTTTAATAGTTTACTCAAAAAATCTTCTTTCAATGACAAAGATTTGAAGTCTAAGAAATATTTTTCTGGTAATTCTTCAAATTTCCCTAAAACCCTTGAACCAAATCAAGAGAACAATTCTTTAAAACCAAAAAACCTTGATTTAATTCAATATCGTGCTTGCAAAGGATTTGGTCATTATGCAAAACAATGTGCAAACACTCTTAGGGAAAGAGGTATGGATTTTACTGTATCTTTAAGTGATGAAGAATCTGAAGATGGTGATGAAAATTGCAAGGGACTTGTAACGATTCTTGAGGAAGAGAAGCAGAAATCTGATGGATTCAGAAATGATGCAACAAATGATGCCAACACTGCGGCATCACAAGATAGGTTTGCTGATTCTAGATATGATTTTGTTAATAATTTTGCATCATTTTTATGTCTGAATTCGTCAAAGTCTGTTGATTTAGGAGATAAATGTCATGATGATTTGCAACTTAAATGTGAAGATTTTGTCAAAGAGAATGACATTTTAAGAGAATCTGTTAGGAGATTGGAAGTTCTTTTAACAAAGAAAGACAAAAATCTTGATCTAGTAAAATCAACTTACTAGTCTTAAAAAGACAGAGTAAGTAAGTTTGATTCTAGCTCTCTTTGTTATTGATTATATATTTTTAAAAGCTAGATTTGATAGAACTGGATTAGGATATGTTAAAGCAAACAAAACAGATTCTTGTAAGAAGGCATGTCTTTCTATGAAACAAGGGAATGCTGGAAAAAGTGGCAAATTATTTTTCAAAAACAATTTCAAGAAGTCTGGAAGTGTTTTGAAACGCAAATTTGTGTGTCATTACTGTTTTAAACCTGGGCATATCAAACCTTTTTGCTTCAAACTGAAGAAATATAAGGAATTGGGTAAAATGATGCCATAAATGATACATGACACTGTTGAGGACACTTTCAATTTTGCTGAGAATTCTTCAAAAACTGATCTTAAATTGATTTGGGTTGATGATAATGGTCGTTGTTGTACTCAACACATTGCCACTGAACACCCGTTAGCAGATATTTTCTCTAAATCTTTGGATTTTGAGAGGTTTTCTTGTCTAAGAAAATCTCTTGGTTTGTGTGTTCTTTAAATGTGTGATGCTTCATATGTTACATTACTGTGACACATCCTGTTTGTATATATATTTTTTTGTTTTGTTGTTAGCTTGTATTCTTGAGTTTTTCTGTACTGATGCATCATCTTTTGTAGGCATTTCTGTGCAACTCAAATTCTTAAAAGAAGTTAGCAAACATATTTTTTTAAACTTGCTTTTTGGGCATATTTGTACATTTTGGCTCATTGATCGTGTAAATGGATTGAGCTATATTTTTGTGACTTTCTTAAGTCTTTTTGTACTATTCTTATGCCTTTGGATCTATTATGCAAGTGAAAAAAAAAAATTGTTTCTGTCATTTTAAATTGAGTCTGCTATTACAAAATGATCTTGTAAATGATGGCATCATTGTACATATCACCTCATGATACTGTTGTATGTTTGTTTTATATATATATTTTTCGTTTTTGTTTTATTACTATTTCTTATATATATTAAAAAAAATGAAAAAAAAATTGTGAAAAAATCTGCAAAACCTGATGTTTTGTAGTATTGAGTTGTTACATTTTATACTTTTTCTCCTATGTTGTATAATTGGTCCTAACTTCTTTTAAGTGGAGATAATGGGGTATCAAAATGCTCTCAGTGAGCTTGTATATAGTTATTTTCTCTCTTTAAATTACAGAGGCTGATTTCAGTCTAAAAAGGGGGATAAAGTGGCACAAAAATAAGCTAGAAGCAAAGACAATGGAGATGGCGATTTCGAAAATGATGCCAACACCTGAGGCATCATTTGTTAACAGATGAATTTGCTTGTTTGAAGAGTATTTGATGTTTTTGGTACTTCTTGTTTCTGACTTATGTTCAGGGGGAGATTTGACTTCTTGTATTCAGGTGGAGAATATTAACTGTGTTGGTGTGAAAGTTTTTGTCCAGAAATCTGTAAAAAAGGGGGAGATTGTTAATGTTTGAAATTGTCAAACATTAGTTTTTCCCTCGTTTTTTTCTTACAGGTTTATGGTTTCTTTTTAACTGTTAATATTTTCAGTTTTTCCAGGAGTTATGTTATAAGTTTTAAATTCAGTTTTCTAACTCCTCAGAAATTTATTGTAGTGGGCGGTTTTCTCCTTAAATTTTGCAGGAAGTTTTTCTCCTATTTTCTTGCAGGAAGTTATTCAAGAGATAGCTATTTAAAGATCAGAAACCAGCACATTTCGACTACAGATTTTAGAAGATTTGAGAGTTCATCTTCCAACTTTTTCATACCAGAAAATTCTACAGAAGTTCAGTGATACCAGGAATGTTGGCAACATTATTGGCATCATTTTCAGAACTCGAGTTTTGAGTGTTTATGTGAGATAGATTCAGTGTATATTGAGTGTTTGGAGTGCATTAAATGTATTCTCACATTTTGTAAAGGAGTGTTGTTACTTTTGGAGACAAAGGGGAGTTGTTCTTCTAGTTTCCTTGTTTACTTTGTATTTTTGTATCTTGTAAACAACATCATCCTTTGAAGAATTTTTGTTCTATTGAACACCGTACAAGTATTTTATACTTGTACAAAATTTTTAATCTCTTGTGTCTTGTCTTTAAATCTGTCTTTATTTCATACATTGTGAAATTATATTTTTATTAAAAGTCTTTCGTTGTGTTTTGCAAAGTGTTGACACATCACTTTTGACTGCACACTGCATATTCATTAGAATTGGACCCTTCAATTCTTTCAATTTCATATATACATAAAAAAATAAAAAAATTGGGCCCCTAAATATTTGGGACCCTAAGCCCCAGCATGTTGAGCATATGCTCAAGTACGGGCCTGGTCATTCGGCTTGTCGGGCTTCAGCCATTTCGGTTGGGCCAAAGTTGGCCTGGTCCTTTTCAACCACTAAAAATAAAACCTAACCCAACTCTATATGTTGGCTGGATGGGCTGGCCCTTTGGGCTGGCCCACTTTTGTCAGCTCTATTCTAAGGGCCTCGTTTAGATTTTTGGACATGAATGGTAAGTTTGAATTTTTCTTTTTTTGAAGAGAATTTGTAAGAATAAATTGATATTAATACGTATAAGTTTTGTGTTAGAAATGTATCATTGCAGTTTAAGAAAGTAGATAACAATATCAATCATTTGTTTTGTATTAATGAATTGTATACTGTATAGTATAATGTAGAAAATGTCTTAAATCCTGAACAAATAGCAAACATGTCAAAGTACATTTTTTTTTTAAATTTTAATGAAATTTCGTATTTTTCTCGAAAAAAATAGGTACATTTTTTAAGGTCAGAGATGTCAAGTCCTATTTTAGTTAGGGACGTCAATTTGTGACACGACACGATAACCCGACACGAACCTAACACGAATTTAGCAGAGTGCAGTACAACCCTTGAGTTCGGGTCAAAATCGGGTCGAACACGGATAACACGAAAAATAAATAGGTCAGGTCAGGTCGACCCGCTTGTCGACACGATTGACCTATGTAACCCATTTAATTTTATAATGATATATTATTTTAATATTTTGTGATGTTTTAGTTGGTTATATGATGATGGAAAAATTATGAAATGCATTTTTTAATAATTTTTAATATTTTCTGTATTTGTTTTATTAGAAATTTCAATTTTTTCTAATTTTTATTTTATTTTTTTCGTGTCAAGTTTAAATTATACAGGTTTTTCGTGTCGTGTCGGGTTACCCGTGTCATAAACGGGTCGTGCCAGACCTGTAATACCTGTGGAAAAACACGAAACACGACACGATTGACACCCTAATTTTAGTGATCATTCATGGCCCAAGGATTAGATCGGATTGAACAGTCTTGACTCTTGACCCAACCATCCTGATAAGTTAGCATTATATCGCATGATTGATGCACGGGTCAACAATCAATGAAGTGCGGCCACCCAAACGAGACCTAAGTGAAATGCTTACAGACAAGTTGCCTTGAAACATGTTCAATTTGATATATTTAGATTAATAGTATCTTCAACGATATTAAGATATAAGGGTAGCATTCATGGGCCTGGGTAAAATGAATTTTCATGAATATATATAAAATCCATTTTCATGTGTCACCTTAATTATATGCAACGCAGAGCAAATAATTGGAATTGATTAGTTTGGACTGCAGAATATGTACAGCCTTAGGGAAAATATGTTCTGTTTTTCTTTTTCTTGTTTGAAAATGGTAACTTAATAATTTCACTTGAAGTTGCTGAAAAGTGAAATCAACACCAAGAGAAATCCAACTCGCGACCTCCCAGATCAACACTGACCCACAGATACCAACAGGGCCATATCAACAAATTGTGAAACCTAACCCAATGACCCAAAGGACCCAAAGCAGTAATTTGAGGTCCATATAATTTTCGGGTGATGACACACATCATTAATGGGTTCATGTTGCCCCAATTTTGTAGCAATTCTACTCACAAACATAATAATAATCGCATTCCAATTGAAACCTTAGATGATTTTTTTTGATGAATTGTCAGTACCTTGTCTAGCGTTAGAATTATCCCAAAAAAAAAGGGTTAATAATAATAAAAATCATACATTACACGATCAATTCATAAGTGATTGATTTACTTTTTTTTTGAACTAAAACTTCATTACGGAATATGCAAATTACAAATATCTTCGAGATAGGCAACCACAAAGGACGGTGGCTCTATCCATGTGAACGGACTAGCATAAGAATTGGATGCTCTGGCTAAAGCATGAGCAACCATATTCGCTTGTCGTCTAACAAAATGAACCGAGAAGTGTGGTTCAGATGAAAGAAATCCTACACAGCTATTTATAATTTTTCCAAACTCAGAAAGATCCGGAACATTTTTATGCAGCGCTTCAATAACTCCCTTCGTATCTGTTTCAAAAATTACCTTGTGTAATCCCAGCTGCTTAGCCCATTTAAGCCCTTCCAAGAGGCCAATCCCTTCCCCCTCCAACACATCTACATTACCAGGCATACAGGTTGTCTTACAAGATATAATGCACCCTTCATCATCTCTTAAAACCATTCCCACACCAAATTTGTTCAATTCCTTGAAGAAAGCAGCATCAACATTTATCTTGTAACATGATTTAGGAGGTAGATGCCATAAGTTACATGCTGTAGATGGGTCCAATTCTTGCATCATGTCTTGGTTCCTAGCTACCAACCAGTCACTCAGGTAGGAGAGTGCACCACGAACTGCGAAACCCGCCTGCGAATGAGAATCGTTCCAAAGCTGAGAGTTTCTCTGTTTCCAAATAGACCACAACACCATGCTCATTTTACCAACCAAGGACGTGTCCATATATTTAAACATATTCCAGCACCATTCCAAAAATGAATCAGATTGATTAGCAATTCTATTGACTTGGTGCAGAAGCTTACATTCCCTCCAACAATTATTTGCAAATTCACAGCTAATAAATGTATGCCAATTTGTTTCGAGCTGCGAATTGCATAAAACACAGAGTTGAGAAACGTCCATACCTTTCTTCCTGAGATTGGTCCGAGTTGGAAGACAATTACGACACAACTGCCATATGAAAAATTTAACCTTGGGTGGGACTTTCAATCTCCAATTCTTACTCCATTCGCCTGCACATCCATGATGTTCGTTGATCACAGATTCAACTAAACGTTTGTAGCCCGTTTTAACAGTATAAATCCCACTCTTTGAATAATGCCAAATTAATCTATCATCGAAACTTGAGTCACATAATGGTATGCTAAGAATTTGCTCAACATCGCGGGTGCAGAAAATCTCCTCAATCGTGCCAACATCCCATTCGAATAACCCTGGAATAAACAACTCATTAACTTTTAGATCCTCTAACCCCACGACTTGAGGTGTTTGGATGAAAAAATTATCCGGATCTCGTAACCAAGGAGAATTCCAAATACTAATGGTACTACCATTCCCGATACTCCATCTCGAACCCATACTAAGCACTTGTCTTGAGCTCCAGATGCTACGCCATGTGAAACTAGGATTGGCACCTAGTTCCGAGTTAAGAAAGTCCCCGCCTGGGAAATATTTAGCTTTGAGGATCTTACTTATAAGAGCATCTGGGTCGGATATAAGTTTCCAACCAAGCTTCGCCAACAATGCTAAGTTGAAGAAATGAAATTCTCGGAAACCTAGTCCACCCGCATCCTTTGAAACACAAAGTTTATTCCAATGAAGCCAACTAATTCCTTTCCCGCCGTCTTTCCGCGAGCCCCACCAATACGAGTTAATCATTTTCTGAATTTCATCACCAAGAGAACATGGAAGAAGAAACACACTCATGCAATATGATGGGAGTGCTTGAGCAACGGATTTTATGAGAACATCTTTTCCGGCTTTTGACAATGGTTTATTCCTCCATTTCTGAATATGTGTCCACAAATTATTACGAATATAACCAAAAATCTCCCTTTTGCGCCTCCCAATTAGAGAAGGTAGGCCTAAATACTTACCAGAATGCATTTGAGCTTGAACTCCAAGAATATCCAATATCTCTTGTTGCTGCGTATTGTCCACATTTGAGCTAAAATGGACACATGACTTCCCCAAATTAACCGCCTGGCCAGAAGACAACTCGTACTGCTTCAGTAAATTTTTTATATGTTGTGCTTCATCTTTAATGGCTGAAAAGAAAAGATAACTGTCATCTGCGAATAAAAGATAAGAAATAGAGGGAGCCCGGCGACAGATTTTTATACCGTGAATCATACCATCTTCTTCAGCTTTACGAAGCATGGAAGTTAGTCCTTCGGCACACAAAATAAATAGGTACGGAGATAACGGATCTCCTTGTCGAAGCCCACGAATAGGAGTAATTGGACCAACCTGCTTGTCATTAATTACCATTGAATAGGAAACTGATTTTACACACAACATAACTAGTTGCACCCATTGACCATCAAAACCCATTTTTAACATAATTTGTTCAAGAAAAGTCCAATCAATTCTATCATAAGCTTTACTTATATCAATCTTTAATGCTGCCACCCCTTTCTTACCTTTTGACTTTCTTTTCATAGGATGCATAATTTCAAATGCGACTAGGACATTATCAGTGATCGATCTTCCTTTAACAAAAGCCGATTGAGAATTTGATATGATCGTCGGGAGAACTTTCTTAAGCCTATTAGCAAGCACTTTTGACAAAATCTTGTATAAAACATTACAGAGTGATATAGGCCTAAGATCCTTCATTGATTGTGGGTTTTGGCATTTAGGGATCAAAATTATATTAGCATCCGTAAGGCCAGGTGGGAATTGAAAATTCGAGAACCAAGACTTACCCGCATTATAGACGTCAATTCCCAAAAGATCCTAAAACCGTTGATAAAAAGCCGGGTTGAAACCATCTGGACCAGGAGATTTGTCCGGGTACATAGCAAAAATAGCTTTTTTAAATTCCTCAATAGTGAAGGGATGAAGGAGTAGATTATTCTGATCCACAGTAACCCGCGTGCTAACATGTTCCAAGCTTATAGGAGCTCTAACCTCCTCTTCAGAGAATAGATTTCGAAAATACTCCAAAGCTATGTCCCCAAAATCTTCTTCATTTTCATGCCATACCCCATTACTATCTTGTAGCCTCATGATTCTATTATTTTTCTTCCGAGAAGAGGTTGTTGCGTGAAAGAACTTGGTATTAGAATCACCATCACGAAGCCAAAACACCTTCGCTCTTTGTTGCCAATATGTTTCCTCCTTTATCAACAACTCCACATATTTAGATTTTGCTTCCTTATATCGGTCCACGGAGATCGGATCATCAAAATTTCGATAATATTCCATATCCTTATGACAAGCAGTGAGATTATTCTTGAAAAATTTGCGTTGTTGCCTACCCCACTCCTCCAATTTGAGAGAACATGTGTGTAAATAATCAACTAAATTGTATGGGGATAAACCAGACAAATTCCATCCATCAGACACAACCTTCCTCAAATCTGGTTCTAATAACCATTGGTTTTCAAAGCGAAATGGTTTAAATGCGGACCGTTGTGGGGGTGGACTTGTGTGCAATATAATCGAGGAATGATCCGAAATGGAGGCACACAAGTTAAGAAGTCTAACCTCTGGAAAGAGGGATAACCAACTAGCTGATGCGAGGGCTCTATCCAGACGCTCCTCCACTGAGTCCAAAGTACCTCTTCTAGCCTCCCAGGTGTATTGATGACCAATAAGAGGGATATCGAATAAATTGCAATCATCTACGGCCTCTCGAAAACCTTTGAACAACCAATTAGGATGCTCCACCCTTCTTTTTTTATCAGAAGGATGCAACAAATCGTTGAAATCTCCTATACAACACCAAGGAAGTGCACCACGACTGTGTAGCTGTCTAAGTAAATCCCATGATTCTCGACGTCTGCTTCTCTCTGGATATCCATAAAACCCGGTAAGTCTCCATTTAGCACCACTATCTTCTGTTATTTCCATGTCGATGTGGTTACGAGAAAAACCAAAGACCGAACAGAAACGGTTATTTCTCCATAAAACACAAATTCCTCCGCTACGACCAATCTTATCAATAGAAAACATGCCTTCGAAATTCAAACGAGTCCGAATTAGCTCCACCTTATTTGCGTGTGACAAGGTTTCATAAAGAATAATGATATCCGGCTTGTGGGCCTTTACCATGTCACATAAAACAGGAGTTGCGCGTGGGTGGCCCAACCCACGGCAATTCCAACTTAAGACGATCATGGCTCCTGGCAGGCCTGGGAGCCAGGACCTGCCAATAAAAAATGGTTGTGTGGGCTGAGTTTTGAAGTAGAATCCGCTGAACCCAATTGATGGTTATTTTGGGCTTGGGCCTCCAAAATATTGCTCCTCCTTTTCCTCTTTCTATCATCAATCAATGCCTCCTCATTTGTAACTGTTTCTTTACTGAGAGAAGGGCTAATATCCAGGCTCATAGTAACTGCACTCCCAAATAACGCATGATTGTCCTTATTTTTAGCGGAGGTTATTGTAACTGCTCCCGCATTTGAATTTGAAATTTTGCTTGAATCCCTCAACTGGCCGGAGTTCGAATATGGCCGGAATCCACCTCCTCTGCTGCCGGACGAAGATGCTGCTGATTTTCCGCCCGTAGTGAAATAGAACTCATGTTGTTCAGGATGTTGACCGTCTGGAAAATTCTCCTTGTTACAATCCTAACTTTCAACTAGCCACCTCTCTCTGAGCAACGTATTATTCCGACGGGTAGGGGCTCTGAGATTTGGTCCCCATTCTTTCAGTGATTCCCCAGTAGGATGATTAAATCTCCTGTCACAAAAACGATCTGTATGACTGAGCATACCACAAATGAAACAGAATGATCCGAGCCTCTCGTATTTAAAATTAACAACGGACCAGTCGCCACCTTTTAATTTCACTTTCTTACACCTCTTTAATGGAGAATTCACATCGATTCGAACTCTGATTCTCATGTAGGACCTCCATTGAGTAGATGTATTCTTTGTGTCATACTCCAAAAATTCTCCAATATAATCTCCGAGTTGTTTACCAACTCTTTCAGACATGCATCCAATAGGAAGATCATATATTTGAACCCAAAAGTTAATCGTGTTAATAGGGATGGAAGTTGGAACTAACCCGGGAGATAATTGAACTAACATCAACATCAGATTATCAAAGGACCACGGTCCTCCTTCAAATACTCTTTTCAGGTCCAAAATATGATAGAATTGGAATAAAAACCTCTGATTACCAATATCTTTAACCGTCATGCCCTTCACAGGGCGCCATATGCTTGCCATCCGAGCCTTCATAATATTGAAATTAACACTGCGACCTGATAGAAATTTACCCACAAGGAACAAAGTAGACTCCACATTTACACCAGATCCTTCTTCGGATTCGAATACCAAACCGTCCTCCTCATCTTCAAATAGAGACAAATTCGCCATTTTGTTCTCCATGGTTGCAGATAAGAACCCAATAAGATAGTCAATCTAGAATAGATAGACTCTCGACACCGGAGAGAAAGTCAGGAAGCTCTCGACAACAGAGAGAAAGTCATTTTTTGTACTAACTTTTTTCGATTATAAGTGATTGATTTACTATCAACAATATAAATGGCAAATGAGATTTATTTGAAACTTTTAGGCCATATAATGAAAACTTAAAAAGAAAAAAAAAATTAATAGGAAGACCCTGCATTCAAGACCCACAGTAACTGGAAGGAAAAGTACTTTCATTCAATATTTCCATCAAAGTAGGGGAATTGAAGGATGTATTTGTTATAAAAACATTGTCTAATTTTTTCAAAGTCCACGGATAAAATAAAAGTAGTGTGTGAAAATCACTCTATGAATGCTAATATAAACTCCCTAAAAAGAAAGAACAAAAGAAAATAACCCATCTGTGGAAGACATCACAAAAAAAAAGTGTCTTTTTCTTTTGCCCTATACAATGGGCTTCAATCACGAGATTACAACGTTGTCCAACTCCTTAAGTTTCCAGGCACGTTTATTGCCATGCACCTTTCATGTCTTAAAAAAAAAAAAAAATTGAGGTTTAGCCTAATTACACACCCAAAAAGACCCGGTTATCTTTCAAATTACAAATACCCCCTTTCCATTTGTTTCTATATTTTAAATTGTACCTAAAGAGGATATTTGTAACGGTTCAAAGGGATATTTGTACTTTTGAAAGTTAATTAGATTTTTATGCAATTAGACGAAACATGAGGGGTAGTTTTCATATTATCCCCACCAAAAAATAGCATAAGCAGCAGTTTTCCCATTACTAGCAAAGGACAGAAACAAGGGGGCTCATCGGGGCATAGCTTAACTGGTAAAGGACATGAGTGATGTGATTTCGCTTCGCTGGTACCTGCAGCGTGGTGGTTCGAATCCGCCTGATAAAGGTTGGAGGAGGATTTTTTGTGTGGTGATTCAGTCTAAGGCAGCTCAGAACACTGACTCGTTGAGACATTCCCATGATTCACCTCCTCCACGAATCTCTAGGAGCGGGACAGTAAGAGCCAAGGATGGCTTCATCCTTTAGCAAAGGACAAAACTAAAGCAAGTTCAAAGCCAATGGGAACAAAGGCAAACAAAACGTTCAGTTTCAGTTGCCTTCCCCAAGAATAAGGTTGTCATTTTCCAGATGTCATCATCCCATTAAAGAACAAAAAGGTTCACTTTCTGAAACTAACTAATCACTTTTGGATTTTCTCACAGTTCACACTTACCCCATCACAATTTCAATGCTACTCCAATTATTGTCATATTTGTTCTCTATTATATATTGCTTCACAAGACTGTGACCCTATAATCACACATTGAACCAAATATGGAGTTTCGGAAAACTCACATTCTATCATTTATAGCTCTTCTATCCTGCATTTCTGTAGCCCACAGTTGGGGAGTTGATGGGCATTTCATTACTTGCAAACTTGCTCAGGTTCTAATTTACCTTAACCAATAGTCTCCTTTTACTAGGTTTCATGTTTTGTTTTGACAGCTGATTTAATTTCTCTTTTGTTGCAGCCAAGACTGAGTAAAGCAGCAGCAAATGCTGTGTCTGAACTCTTGGGTGATAATGATCTTGCTAGCTTGTGTTCATGGGCTGATCATGTCAAGTTTCGTTATCATTGGTCGTCGCCTCTTCATTACATCGACACACCGGATAATCTCTGCACATATCAATACAACAGTAAGCCTTCGATTAGTTACAAAATTTAGTACGACGTTTAGTCTAATTACAACAAATCCAATTATTTTTTAGAAACTTCGATTATCCCTTTGACATTTGTTTTTATTTTACGACTAAACTACAGGAGTAGTTTTTGTAAGTTACCCTTTCATTTGTAAAATCTCTGTTTTGTACTTAAGAGGATAACAGGGTACCTTCATGAATTTCTGAGTGCCAATTGAAAGTCATCTGATTAAAGGATGAAACAGATAAGATTAAGGGATAATTACAACCCCCCCCCTGAGATTTGGCTTAATTACAAAAACACCCATTTCAAAAGTACAAAAAAAACCCTTCAGGTTTCATTTTGCCTTGTAACTGTAATATTTTTGTAAATGTGAGGGGGTTTTTTGAAATGTTTTTGAAAATCACCGGAAAAATGTAAGACGGAATCAAACTCAAGGATTTTTTTTTGTAATTTTCAAAAAACTCTAGGTTTTTTTTTGTAATTAGCCCAAACCTCAGGGTTTTTTTGTAATTATCCCTAAGATTAATTTGAAATATTTAAGATATGTTTAAGATTAATATGATATGCTATTATAACATAGGAGATTGCAAAGATGAAGATGGATTACAAGATAGATGTGTGGCTGGAGGAATCAACAATTACACCAACCAGCTTCTGAGCTATGGCAGTGGAAATTCTGCATCTCAATGTACCCTGTTAAAACCTTAATTTCTATTTTGACCCCTTTGAACCTTTATCCTTTTGCTGAATATTTTGCTAATAAGAATTTTCAAAATTGATTGAATTGAATGATTATCAGATAATCTTACAGAAGCCCTTCTCTTCCTATCACATTTCATAGGAGACATCCATCAGGTACAAGTATCAAATACCCTGATGTGTTTTAAGTTCACGGGTAAATTGCAATTCTGGTAGTTACAGGGGTTGGCAATAATACTATAATAGTCATGTAACAATTGCGATTTTGCAAAAATTCGAAGAACACTGCTTTGGTTATTCAAACTTAGGAAAATTAGCCGAAAAACATCACGTATCTACATTTCCAGCCAAATTCATTGACGCAGAAATCACATAAGCATTGCTTATGTGGATATTCTCCGAGCGACTTTATTTCTTAAAATTTTGTCCCAATCAACTGACTTAAAAGATGTCCACAAAGCAAAATTAGTTTCTACACCAACAAGTTTGGCCGGAAATGTACACAATGGACTAAATTTTCCAACTTTCAGGATCAAATGACTGAAATCGATAGTTTTTTTCTTATTTTTTTCCAGCAAAATACTGGATTTTTTTGCAAATTGTGATTTTCGCATAATTATTAGGGTCAATTACAAATAGTACCCTTGAGGTTTGACCTAATTATAAAAAAACCCAGTAATTTTTCTAAAATAACAAAAATACCCTTAGGTTTTATTTTGTTTAATATTTAACCCCTTCATAAGCAAAAAAAAATTCAAAATCCCCCTTCATATTTATAAAATCATTGCAGTATACCCCTTAATTTTAACACTGAATTGAACCTACCTTAATTTTGAAAGTTAGTTGGGTTTTTTGGTAATTAGGTCAAACCTCAGGGGTACTTTTTGTAATTACCCCTAATTATTATTCCCAACCCCAGTAGTTATAGGAATAAAATCTCAATTTACCCAAGTTCGCAGCATACGATATGAACTGACAATAGCCTTATAATTCTACATCATGTAGCCTCTACATGTAGGATTTACTTCAGACAGGGGAGGAAACACTATTGATGTCCACTGGTACACAAGAAAAGCACTTCTTCATCATGTAAGTTTTCCTTACAAGATCCAACCTAAATACCTAATCCAAACAATCTATGTTCATGTATAAAATGCATACTAATCCATATCTACAGGTGTGGGACGATAGCATTATTGAGACTGCAGAGGAAAGGTTTTACGATTCCAATGTCGATGAACTGATCAACACACTCCACAAGAACATATCGGTATCTCATTTACTTTACCTTCCATCAAATGTCGAACGACCCCTTCATGTTATATATGTGGATAAATTACAAAACTACCCCTGGAGTTTAGCTAAACTACAAAAAACTTCAGTTATCTTTCGAGAATTACAAATATCTCCTCAAGATATGACAAACGTCTCTTGAGGTTTGCATTTGCTTAAACAAATGGTAAGGGGGTATTTGAAAATTTGAAAGATAGTAATTTTTGTCATTTTCTGTTATTAGACTGAAGTTAAGGGTATTTTTTGTAACTAACCCTATTTCTGTTATACTTCTTGGACGTGTGACAGACGGTGTGGGCTAACCAAGCAAAGGCATGGGAGGCCTGCAGCAAGACAGCATGTCCAGATATGTAAGTTTTAGCAAACACACAAAAATAAATTATAAATATTTCTCTGAGATAAAATATAGGGAATTACAAATAAAAAAACCTGAGGTTTGGGCTAATTACAAAAAAACACAGAGTTCTTTCAAAATTACAAAAAAACCCACCAATTCCGTCCTACATTTATCCGGTTATTTTCAGAACATTTGAAAAAAACCCTGACATTTATAAAAATATTACAGTTACCCCCCTTAAATTTAAGACAAAACAAAGCCTCGGGGGTTTTTTTTGTAATTTTGAAACATCTGGGTCTTTTTTGTAACTAACCCAAACCTTAGGGGTGTTTTTGTAATTATCCCTAAACTATATATAAAACTTCATGTACAGAAAAAAGAACATTTATACCTTTGTAACTGCAGATATGCATCTGAAGGAATTAAAGTAGCATGTGACTGGGCGTATAAAGGTGTCAGTGAAGGTTCAGTTCTTGAAGGTACATTTTCATTTCTGCTCTGAAATTGGCTAAGGATTTTCCTTTACCTTCACTTAGCATCATATGATAAAATGATATCGAACTACTATTTCTGCAGATGACTATTTCCTGTCCCGTTATCCAGTTGTCAATATGCGTCTAGCTCAAGGTGGCGTCCGTTTGGCTGCTACTCTCAACCGTATCTTTGGATGACTTCAAATATCAACTCCTTAGACCCGATGATTATTTAGCCTAATTACAAAAGACTCCAGTAGTTATCTTTCAAAGAATCAAAATTACAAAACACCCCCCTGAATTTTGTATTCACTTGACAAATACGGCCCTCATGCGGGTGCAATTTGTAAAATAAAAACAAATGTCAAGGAGGTGTTTATACTTTTGAAATTTAACTGGAATATTTTGTAATTAGGCTAAACATCCTGTAACAATTTGTTTGTAACCAGCAATGGAAGAATATGCCAATCTTGACACCGTTTTAAGAAGGATACATCAATATTCATTTGTATGAAGCATTTGTTATATTGCTCAGTAAATCACATTCTCTTGGAGATCAAAAAAGCTAAAAGACCTACAAAATTAATATGTATATTAACTAGAGTTTAAGCAAGGAAATGATACCTAATGGGCAAAAAGTAGTTTGTACTTCTTGAGATTCAGTGTAATTACAAACACACATACACACACACAATTCTCTTTCAAAATTACAATACCCTTGATATTTGTTTCTATTTTACAAATTACACCCTCAAAAGTATTTGTTAAGAAAATACAAACCTCGAGTGGTTTTTTTTGTAATACATAAATGAGGTATTTGTAATTTCGAAAGATAATTGGATTGTTTTGTAATTAGACTAAATCTCAAGTAATTATCCCTATAACATATCAAGATTCAAGCTTTTAAGCAAGAAATTCCAGAAAGAAACCAAGAAATGTGAACATCAAATAGCCATGTAATCTGCACACTGTTTATTTATTTACTGAGATCATCAAACTGCCTCTCAGGCTGTCTCATTATGTTATTCATATATAATACAATACAGCTCGATATTATAGAAGCATCCACACAGTTCAAGTCACTCCTTTTTCCTGACAACTAGAACAGGACATTTCGCACTGTGAACACAATAATTGCTGACACTTCCAAGAAACGCCCTATTGAAAATTCCCCGAGGAAAAAAATCGGGACAAGAAACGCGTTAGTACTGTAATGCACAAAACCTATATGATTATCGATTGAAAAAAATGAAAAAACAGCTGATCCAAAACAATAACAATGTAAATATTATGGAAACGATTAAATTGAGGAATTTCAAGAAGAAAAAAGATGCAAAAAAACCACCTCTGTAAAGCTTTGCGTCCATGACTGCCTAGCACGAGTAATTGTATGTTAAGCTTTTCCACAGCTCCACATATTGCGTCCTTAGGATCCCCGACTTCTGTAAACGTGTCAGCAGCTACCTGCAGCAAGATACTAAAGATAATTACTAGCATACATTTCTGAGTTCAATGTTTTATTACTAAATTTTAATGATAAAATAACTCGAAGACGCCGGCTAAAAAAAAGTGGGGATCGGAACAGAGGAAAGAACAGATTGAAATACCCCATGATGACTGCAGATATCCTTTGCTTTCTCTAACAAAGCTTCAGCAATCCTTTTATGATTTTCTTGGACAGATCTAACTAATTCAACAGCTGCAACATTACAAGAAACCTCAGTATAACAACTCTAATTGCTTGGGAGAGCCCATCTTATACAATCCATGTGGAACATCATAACCATAGTCATCTCCAACTTCAGAATATATTGCTCTCCATGCAAACCAGGATAAAAGAATTGCATTTTGATTAGGGATAATTGCAAAAGCTACCCTTGAGATTTGGGTTAATTACAAAAAAAACACAAGTTTGGAAAATTACAAAAAAAAAAACTATGAGGGTTGACTCTATTTTACACTTTACCTCCTTCTTTCATAAGCAAAAACACTTCAAATACAAATATCGCAATCACCACCCTTACATGTAATGTAGATTTGTAATTATCCTAATTTTATTTTCGCACCGTACCTATCATCCAAGCCCCAATACAACCAAGAATTACACGCCAAACGCCCTTTATTTATGCTTTTTACTCACAATTCTTGTGTTTCCAACAATGAACATGTAATTTACCAAGGCCACTCTTCTTGGAAAACAAGCAACAATGGGATTCATAAAAAGGTTCCTGTAACTCTTAGGGGTAAGACCGTTTGTAACTTTTGACGTGGCGGTCGTTAACGATTTTAATAGCAATTTCAATTTTGTAACTTCTAACGGCGATAGGTATTTTTGGTATTTTGAGAACGAGCGAAAGATTGAAACACTAGAATCAAAATCGCATAAAACTTGTAGAACCAAAATTACAACAATTAGAACTAACGGGATCAAAATTGTAAAGAATCAAAATCTTACTAACCAACAAAGTCACTATCTAAAATTGTTGGGCCAAAATTGCTAGCCCAACAGTTAAGGACCAGTTTTGCAATATGCCGGGCCTAACGGTAAAATTTGGCCGGGCCGAAAATTCATCAGGCCAATTTTTTCACGGCCCAATCTGGCCTGTAGTGCATTTTATACCCGGCAATGAGCCCGTTAGGCGCCCATCCTTTTCCGGGCTGGAAAATATTAGCCCAGTTTAGCTTTATTTTTGGGTCGGGTCTAAATTGACAATCTGTGCACAACATAAAGCTATTAGATACATGGAGTGATGGAGACAGAGAAAAATGAAGAAAGAAAAACATTTTTCCCTTGTAAAAAAAAATAAATAAAAAACTGAGAGGGCGCTGGGGAACATACGTGCAGCTCCAAAAGATGAAGCATAAAGATAACCATAATCAGCAACAGGTTGAGCTGTGAAGATAACAAGCTTGGAATTTTGCAGGGTTTCTCGAAGATTTTGAAGAGTCCACTCCAAAGCATAGTGACTGCAATCACTTTCATCAATTGCAACCATCACCTTCTTCTTTTCACCACCTGACTCCATTTCTTGATCTTCCTTAAGATTCAAAGTATGATTCATAAGGACAGAGAATTGAGTAGTGTGTGCCGGTCTATGAAGATGTCACGAGAAAGAGCAGGGTTCTTCTGGAAATGGGCCCAACCGTACTTGTGGATAATTACAAAGCAAATTGTCTATTAACTATTAAGTGTGCACATTATTACGTGGTCAATTTTTGAAATTCTAACAAAAACAAGACTGAAATTGGACAACTTTGTAAGGGATAATTACCAAAAGGCCCTAAAACCCAAGAAGTTTTTGAAATAAGAAAAAGTCTTTTAGGTTTAATCGTGTCTTAAATTTAAAGAGGTATGTAATATTTTGATAAACGCAAGGGGGAAATTTTGAATTTTTTTTACATATGAAGAGGAGAGATGTAAAATGGATCAAACCTAAAGAGTTTTTTTTTTTTTGTAATTTTCGAAAATTTCTGAGTTTTTTATAATTAGCCCGAACCTCCGGTTGCTTTTTATAATTACCCCTTTTTATTATTCACATGACTAAATTAAAATTTGAGATTAAGCTGGACCAATTTTTCCATTCTCTACGACAAATTTTGCAATTTTTCCCTAAGATTTTATTTGTAAATTTGGTCTCTTAATTATAAGAGGGTAGCCATTTTTGTCCTGCAAATATTTTAGATGTCAATTTTAATCCCGTAAGTTTTGATTACGTGCAATTTTGATCTCTTATATTCTAATTTCTGCAATTTTGGTCCTATAAGTTCTGATTTTGTGCAATTTTAGTCCCACTTTATGTTTCAATATTTTATTTGTTCATACAATACCTTTGTCCTTTAACCAATGTACCTTAGAGCTTCTCCAGCAACTCGTAAAATTAAATAACGTTGGGCGCTAGAATGTTGCTCTAGCAATGCGCTAGAAGATGTGCTAGTTTAGATTTTGCTACAGAGTGCAGCGTCATTTGTGGAGTGATTAATTATGCTTAGAGTTGCAAATAAATCGAGCAACACTAAATTTAGTATTGTTTGAACTTGTTTAAAGTTCTAGAACATCAAAATTGTGTTAAGATTTGGTTTGATTATTAACTGAATAGAGTTTGAACCAACCTAATTAGTCAAACTGAAACAAAATGAGCTTGAGAAGTTTGATATATTTATCGTACATTCGTACTTTATTAATATTACTAGTTTTAAAAAATCTGAGTTCATAGAATTTGGTGCAATTAGGTTGCATCCATATTTGAGATAATAGGGAGTCCTATTTAGATGAGGTTTATTTAGAAACCTCTCCCATTAGGACTATAATTGAGATATGTGATTGAGATATATATTGATATCTCTCCCTACAATATCAATCTACTTGGAAAAATTGTCTTCTACATGTAAAGGAATAATCTCTCTCCTAAAATTTCAAAGTAAATAATTCTAGTAATTCTAGTAATTATTTACACCAACGAGAAAGACAGATCGTGATCATGTTTGTGGTTTGCTCGTGGTTCAACCAATCTACGGGGTTCGTTCGTTGTTCGTGGTTCAACCAAAGAGAAGGCTGGAAGATGGCTTTTGCATGGATAAAAGGAGGCTTGTAGACGGGCTCAATCCTGCTAAGTGGATCGACAATTCCGCTGCAAATAGGTATATTCGATCCACCTTATATGTGCAAATATGTGATTTAGATATTGACCCATATAAGCTAACAGTGATATCAGAGCCATTATGGCTCGATCTCGCCGATATGATGTGTTTGAGTTTGATAACACGTGGGGTTTGATTTTTATTAAAAAAAATTGAATCTGATTTTTTTTCATTTTTATATATGCAATATTGGTGTCAAATTATAGTTCTCGAAAATACGATTAATTTGATATTCATGAAAAACGGATTTGAAATGAAGAACTTATGTCGATTCAAATATTTGAGCAAGAAACAAAAATCTGCATTGATTTACGTGCATAGCCATGTTTTTGTTTATGTTGCTCCCTTTTCTTTTTTCGCTGCAAACAGTGGCCTGGGGGCGTTTTGTTTTAGATTGCAGCTGGGTTGACGCGGGGTGCAGATAAGAGGCGATGACTCGCGCCACATGGGCGCTGAGTTGTGATGCCACATGGAGCCTGATGTGGCGCGATGGCTGCCACATGACGATGATGTGGTAGGGGGCACGACTGCTTTTGTTACACCGACTCACCCCACATGGGCGATGAAGTGGTGCTAAGTAGTTGCCTAAGTGGGGTATCCCTTTGATATTAAAAATTAAAGGGATTGTTGGTCTTACATGAATTTGAACCCTAGACCTTTTAGTATATCTATTGCATGTTCACCATTAGGCCAAGAAGATTTCTTTGTTATTATCCCAGCATGTTTTCTATTTATGCAGAAACTGGATAACAAGTTACTTTTTGCGCGTTGGGACACTTGCAAAATTATTTTCTTGTGCATTATTATTTTTTGTTATAGTGTTAATGCATTTAAAAATATTTTGCGCAATTCAGTGCTTGCCAAAAAATTATTTTTGCGCATGAGAATGCTAGCAAAATTATTATTGTGCAATATGATGCATGAATAATTGTTTATTGCACATATGTAGCAATGATATTTTTTTTCTTTCGCATTAGCTGCATGAAAGAAAAATTATTTTTGCGTATTAAAATGTTTACAATAAATTAATATTTTTTATGCATTGTGATGCATGGGAAAATTATTTTTTTCACATTGGTGCATGGAATTTTTTTCGCATAAGGTGCGTAAAACAAAAATTATAGTTTTGCGCATTTAGGTGCAAGCAAAAATATTCTATGTGATTTTTAATTTATGAGTTGCATGCTTTATTAATTGCTTATGTGATGCAATTTTTTTGTGTTGCAATTTATTTTGCTGATGTGATATGGATTATCATGTGTGGGAATGAATGGACATTGACATATGGGTGCTCATTATGTGGATGTTTACAGTTTTACATTAATATTATTTTGGGAGTTAATTTTTGACAATAGTGGTAATTTGGTATCCTCATTTATGTTTTTTTACTTTTTCTAAATTGATGTAGTAGGCCTTGAAAATATGTAATTTTTTTTTATTTTTTCAAGGCATGTATTTATTGAGGCGATTTGTGGAGGCTATGTAACATCAATTTTACGAGGATATTTTTTGTTTTACCACCATAGGTCTAAATTATCTCCACATGATGCACCATATGTTAATGTCGGCCATGGGGGCTATATATATATATATATATATTTCGTAATTACTTATATCGCATGGATGCATGCATGATGTATTTATGGACTTTGATAATTTTATTCATGGATCAGTAATTTTTATTGTGATCTTCAATTCAGTGGGAGATGATTACTAGCCTTGGTGGCAAATTTTCGATCTCATTGAATTGAAGAAAATAATAAATATTACTTGGATCCAGAATAGAATTTTTAGATCAATACCTAATTGTTTGCGCAATTTATTAATATGTATTTTTAGACCAAACTCAACAACTTTAGTTTAGCCAATTTAGCATGAAAATAGACAAAGTATCTAATATTGTCGCGACTTAGACGCGGGCAATATTTTTGTGGATTAAAGAAAGTATTTGCGCTTTATTTGTTTAATCCACAAATGTAAGAACTTAATTGCCCGAAATAATCGCAGTTGAGATGCCGATGATATACTTATGGATCAAGAATTAATTTTGCGCTTTAATTTGTTTAAGCTGCAAATTTAATAAAAGAGTTTCACCTCTATTTTTGGAATATGAGCTTACTCCCAAGTAAAAACTCTAGTTATCCAAATTCGCTATTTGAGTTGAATTAAGGATATTAGTTACTTTTGTTGTTATTAATGAAAATCGTCTATCTAGAGGTTGATTATAAAAAGTTGAGAAATACACAAGTGAGTGCACTTGTCGCTTGTGTTGACCGATATAAACCAACTCGGGTGAATATTGGAACAAGCATAATGAAGCTTGACAAGAGCAAAAGCTAAAACTAGAACTATAGATTGATCCATAAAGTGACAATAAGTCGTGTCACCTTATTGAATGAGGCAATTAAGTATCAACAATTATTAAGTGCACTTATGAAATTGGTAACTTCGCTCGTAATTGTACTGAGATGAAGTTTGACTATTTATTTGCTCTCTTATTTTTTCGCTAATATTTCCAAATCTCTCCATGGGTGGATTGTAGATATTGGTTGACTTAACATGTGGTTTTGAGATTGAGCAAATGTATATGACTAATATTGGTTTGTGCAGCTATAGAGCGCACAAGAGGAGGCTAAAAAGAGTCACCTCAAGCTCAACAGTTGGTGTGAGCAACTTGATGTGTCGATATAGTCTTACTCGGATAAATGCACTTGTAAGATATTTGTTGAGTGAGAAGACTTGTCTATTTTTTCTTTGCGATGCTTGACTTTAGATAGTATTTCTTTTAGATCTTCTAATGATATCGTGGTACGTGAGGTTAGAAGGACGACTGTATTAGCTCGAGGAGGCTTTATTGTCTAACTCACTAAGGTCAATCTCCCTCTGCATTTTTTTTCAAGCGGGATAAGCCTGCTGGAAGAATGAAAGATGACTATCTTTTCCTTTAAAGCTAAGTCCACTAAATTGAGTGCAGACTTATGAGTGTGAGGCACAAAATTAATGTAGTATATTTTCTTTCATTGCTATTTACGCTATAAGTTAGTACATTCTCACTCTCATCAGTTAGAAGCGCCAAATTGCTTTGAGCGATTCTTAACAGATGAAGATGTACTAATAGGGAGCGGGAATAGTGTCTAGTTAGTTTGGACACACAGTTGAAGGAATAAACTTGCAAGTTGAATGATGGTTCCAAATACTTTCCAGCTATGTGAGCTTGCGAAGAAGGGACAATCACTTCGAAATGGTTAGATTTATGATGGCGCAAATTGATTTTTGTATCTTGTTGTTGCCTATATCATAAAATTTGTGTCTCCAAATGATTCTTCAACCTTGTATGAGCTTTAGTTTGGTAACAAGCCCAAATTAGTGGGTTTGTGCCTATGTAAGTTCGAGAAAATGTGTTCTCACGTGGAGAATCAAGTCGCACGATTTAGGTTTCCCTTCAATGGGATTTATTGAGCATTTGTGAAGTCTAAAGAGATCTTAAAACTATGCGAGTTACAAGATCCTTAGGACCCGCTCGTTTCTTTAGCGAGGATGTTGTATTTTATACTCATCTAGTAATCGTTGGGATTGTGGGAGCGACACTAAGTCAGTGGGAGCTAGTGTCTCACACGCAAAGGATTCTCAAATTCCATGAGTAAAAGGAGTGAATATAAAATATCCCCCATCATCTATATGAGATTGAGTGGGTATCCTTCACAATTACTTTTGTGGATGTTGATGAGTCGATAGAATATGTGACTTTACCTGATGCCCTAAATGGATAGTTGTTGCGAATGAAAAAATGAGTGGAATGACTAAGAATACACAAAAACTCCTGTCAGACCGTCTAACGGGTCTGACCTGTTAGACGGATCTGACCCGCGGATCCGGTGGCATTTTCGTAATATTAGCAGTGGTGTTTTAGTAGTTTTCAGGGAATATCGGTATTAGCAGTCCTTCTGAAATGTATTAGTCGTCCTTCTAAAAAGTATTAACAGTTCTTCTGAAATGTATTAGTAGTTCCCTGAAGAGTATTTTAGTATTTCTCCTAAATATACTTCCGAAATGTATTAGCAATCCCTCAAAAAAGTATTAGTAGTTCCTCGAAAAAGTATTAGTAGTTCCTTGAAATAAATTAAAATTTTCTCCCGAAATGTATTAACAGTCCTTCTGAAAAGTATTAGTCGTCCTTCTAAAATGTATTAGCAGTTCTTCTGAAATGTATTAGTAGTTCTCCTGATTATAATTAAATTTTTCTCCTGAAATATATTAGCAGTCCTTCTGAAAAGTATTAGTCGTCCTTCTAAAATGTATTAGCAGTTATTCTGAAATGTATTAGTAGTTCCCTGAAAAGTATTTTAGTATTTCTTATGAATATACTCCTGAAATGTATTAGATATCCCTCGGAAAAATAATATAAGTTTCTCGAAAAAGTATTAGTAATTTCCTAGAAAGTATTTTAGTAGTGCTCCTGCAAAGTATTAGGTTTTCTCATAAAATGTATTAGTTTTTCTCCATAAAAGTATTAGCTGATACTAATACTTATATCATTTAGTATTTGATATTTTACTCTATTTTCTTCAACAGAGTAATGAGAATTGAGGGGATTTAGTATGGAATATATGTTCAAATTCGGCAAAATTCAGGACATCAGTATACATCAAGATTATTGAGATTTGATTTGCAAAGAAGACAATGGGAGTAACCAACAGGTTGACGAAGGCGCAACTGCAGCCGTATCGCGCGCTTGGTTAAGAATATTAACCATTTTTTTATGAGCACCAGTATAATTAACACTCATGGGAAAATTGGGGCAATCTTCGGCGGTGGTGGTGGAATGTGTGTGGCGGCGGCTTGCAGAGTTCAAACTCGTGAGACATTTTGTAATTGTTTGCAATATCAAAACTTTGTATTTGTTAAACCACACACCTTGAAGACATTCTTTTCTTGTTGACGTTTTAGCAGAATCAAGATTAATAACAAAAAAAATATACTTTTACACCATCTTAGTCTCTCTCTGTAAAAGTCTGGAAGTGAGTGAAATACAAACAAAGAGAAAAAAAGGTCATAGAGAGAGAAAAGAGAAATCGAGGGAGTAGAGAGAGCTGCGAGCTGTTTAACCCATATCCCCAAAATGGGTTGTGGTTTGGATCCGTCTAACGAATTAGATCCGTTAGACGGTCTGATGGGAGACTTGCTCCTAAGAATAAAGTCTAAGAGCTTCTTAATCTTCTGTCTAGATGCAAGACCATTTGAAATATGTGGTTTCGGAAGGTCAAGTGCAATATAGATGGGTTGATTAACATGTGTGTAGCTCGACTAAGGACGAAATGTTTACGCTTGTTAGAAGAGCGTAAATTTTTTGAGATGTTCTCCCTAAGTGGTGAGATTGCCTCAATTCGCCTGATATGTTATCTATTATTGTCACTTTCGTCTGGGTTAGTCCTGGATGATTGATGTTGACATAGTTCAGTGAAAGTTGAATCAGGAGATCTATGTGGATCACCCGATGAATTCAAGAAGTGGAGTAAGAGCGCATTGATTGCTGATCAAGAAGCTCTAGCTGTGACTTGAGTCATCATTGATTTCATCGAGCTATCATTTTGATACACCTACAATGGTCAATTAATTCACTGAACATATGTAAGAGTTGTATCTCATTGTATATGGCAAAAATGTGATGATTGGAAAGAACATGGAGTTATCGCCACTCAGTGTTGGCTGATTTTACACTTCATGGTCAAAGATCATATTCTTAGTCAAAAAACGATATCTTCGGAAGATGAAAAGAAATGCTAGCTAATTTAAGTAAACATTGTCGAATGTTTGATGTGCGCTATGTGTGTACTCAGTAAGTTTAGTACTTAGCAGTGTGATTGGTGAGTGGATATCGAAGTGATCCATGCGCTATTGTGATGGCGATAAATGGATACTTTGATATCTTAATAGATTGGTCTATGATTTGCTAGAGACAAATTTGGCATCTTGAAATGATGCGCATTGTGTGCACATCCATGATGTATTTTGTTATTTTTGTGATAGTAAAATTACTTTGGTGTATGATTTGGGCGCCGAACATTGGTGGTAGACCAAACATACTTACTCGAGGCTTTACTTCACTTAAGAGCTTTTGCGCATAGTTAATATTGTTCTCAGGCATACTTCTAGGAGCGGTGTGGGCGTTCATCCCTTTTATGACCCTTTGTTTGGAGAAATGCTCCAAAGGCATGTGAGTTATTAGGGATTAAATAGAATTGATCATGTGGCCTTTGAGAACATATTGTGATTAATGAGATATGTTTGATTCTCATTAGTTTGGTACTGAATTTGTGAGTTGTCACCAGGCTTTGATTGCCCCTCTCACACGGGCAATCGCCCTGGCGCTAAGAGAGCGAGCAGAATGAGACTTAAAAAATTGTGTCGCATAAGGAGGTTTGCGAATGATCGCCTTCACACTAGAGCAGTGAGGAAGGTTATTAAGTATAATTAACAAATGCTTTAACTAGAGGTTAAGATGAGATCCGAGTTGATCGATTATGAAGTATGTCCAAACTTCATAAAAGCACATTTGTAGCCAAATGTGCGAGCTATCGATGACACTTTGGGAGTGACTACGAGTAGACGCGCAGGTCGGGCGCTTGAATAGCGATCGGACTAAGATTTGTATGATGTATAGAGCGTGACATGCCTAAATTGAGTGGGAGCTCCATCATAGCATGTATTCATACTACATGTGCTTTGAGGCGACTTTATGGGAAAGTATTTGAATGGGTCCCCGTCCTTTGTGTGAGCCCATATTATTTTCTTGTACCCTTTGGGACTTTGGACCATGTCATGAGGTGTAAGCTTGATGACGCTACTTTAACATGTATCTAATGGCCATGTGTGATTGATGCAGCCGGAGCATGTCTGCAGAAAGTCATCAAGACCAAACTAATGGCATGTGTGGGGCCAAAGGAAGAATTAAGTTGGTAACACACTTATGTTCTATGATTCATAGCTCGGGCGACTATGTCGAAATGTGTTTGACTAGTCATGAATATAGAAACATATTTGAGCGAGTCAAGCATGCTCTATTTATTTTATTGAGGGATCTAAAGATGCTTGACTGGGTGCGACCACTTGGTTTGGGTTACATAGCGAGTTATTGAGTTGTAGGGTTATGTTAGTTTGGTGTAACTTAATATAACTCTCATCACCTTTGCTTTCTCGTTTGGTCGCACACCTTATTCCCTGTATGAAGAGACGTGAGATGAGAACTATGAGGATGTGATTCGAATGAGTCGAGTCAAATATGTATGAGTGGGAGATATTGGGTGCAATTAGGTTGCATCCATATTTGAGATAATAGGGAGTCATATTTAGATGAGGTTTATCTAGAAACCTCTTCCATTAGAACTCTAACTGAGATATGAGATTGAGATATATATTGATATCTCTCCCTACAATATCAATCTAATTGGAAAAATCGTCCTCTACATGTAAATGAATAATCTCTCTCATAAAATTTCTCTCTACGGTTTCTTCTTGGAGCATCACCAAAGTTCTCCAAGGGTTTAAGGTGTGCATATCAAAGTAAATAATTCTAGTAATTATTTACACCAACGAGAAAGACGGACTGTGATCTTGTTTGTGGTTTGCTCGTGGTTCAACCAATCTACGGGGTTCGTTCGTTGTTCGTGGTTCAACCAAAGAGAAGGCTGGAAGATGGCTTTTGCATGGACAAAATGAGGCTTGTAGACGGGCTCAATCCTGGCTAAATGGATCGACAATTCCGCTGCAAATAGGTATATTCGATCCACCTTATATGTGCAAAATATGTGATTCTAGTTTCGACCCATATTTGCTAACAATAGAAAAATTAAGTGTTACAAATTTGGTATTTAAATCACACAATATTATAAGTCAGTGGCAAGTTATACTACTAATTGCTGGCAAAAATGTTTTTTTCATCCACTAAGTGGACGACTTGAGAGATTTAGTCTATACTTTTAAAAATTTTGAAATCTGGTCCACTAAGTGGCAAAAATTCGGATTTTTAATCCAAGAATGCGTGCTCTGCGCAGTAACAATCCTATGTGGAATTTTTTTTTTTTGCTTTTTTCTTGCCTCAAAATATGAATTGTCTTTGTTGATGTGGCATTTTGGAGGGAAAAAAATATTATTTTCAATGTAAATTAGGTAAAAATATAATATTCATTATGAATAAAATAAAAATAATTTCTGAGAATATATTTAAATTATTTGTTAATTTGAAAAACGAAAAATAATTTTAAAAAATCCATGAAAAACAAAAATAATGTTAATAAAATTTAAGATATTTTAATTGAGAAATATATTCGAAATTATAAAATAAAAAATTATTTATATCATTTGTTTAAATTATAAATTATTTAATTGTATAAATAACATTTTATATTTACAATTAAAGAGAAATAATTAAATTGTTTTTATACGTTTTTTAAAATTTAAATATCTTTTATGCAGATATTTTGTAATTAAATAATTTTTGTACTGAGTGTTTTAAAATTTACATAGTTTTTATACTTGTTTTTTATAATTCAAAGTTTTTTATACAACCTTTTTAAAAAATTCTTGAAAAATAAGAATAATGTTAATAAATTTTAAAATATTTTGAATATATTAATTAAATCAAAATATATAAATTATATTAACATTATTCTTATTTTTCATCAATTTTTTTTTAAAAAAAAATATTTTGTGTTTTTCGACTAATAAAAAAATTAAATATATTCTGCAAATTATTTTTATTTTATTCATAATGAATATTATATTTTTACCTAATTTACATTGAAAATAATATTTTTTCCCTCCAAAATGCCACATCAACAAAAACAATTCATATTTTGAGGCAAGAAAAAACAAAAAGAAAAAAATTCCACATAGATTGTGACCGCTATTGCAGTCACCTGGACTAAAAATCCAATTTTTGCCACTTAGTGGACTAATTTCAAAAAATTTTAAAAGTATGGACTAAATCTCTCAAATCGTCCACTTAGTGGACTAAAAAAATATTTTTGCCACTAATTGCTTCTACATAAAACAATTTTACAAGTATTTGACAATTATATGTGATTCTCTGTCAAAAACACAACATTATATAATTAATTTATTGGGAAGCAACTAATTAATATGATCACTCTTTACAAGATAAATTATTAGTACGAAAACGAAACAAGGAAACAGACTTATCCATAAATCTATCAGCGGGACCTCAAATACTTCATTATTAAGGTTTGTTTGAATGCATGTCATTTTCTACGATATGTAATATAGCATATACGGGGTTTGTGGCCCTTAATTATTTATTTTCACTGCATATGAAAATGATAGTATACTTGATGACTGTCACATTGATGCACCCCATCATATATGGCTGTGTTACAACCATCAAAAAATCAGTTAGGCCATCTTAGTATTTGGACATTTCAAGAATTATAAAGAATCTTTCTGATGATATAGTTAATGCCAGTTAATCATTTGACATAATTCAATGTATCAAGACTGCCAATCATATCACTATATGGGATTTATTCATACAATGTTTCAATAGTGAATGTCACGTGTATAAAATGATTTTATTGTTATTATTATTATACATGTGACATTCATTTAATGTATTAAAACACCAAATAAAACATTATCATAGAAAATAGGAAACTCAAACTGGTTGATCATTGAGTTGTAGACAAGGACGTAGTTGGGGGCCTTCCCTGTCCCCGGCATAACCCAAAATTTTTTATCCTGATTTTGTCTAAAAATAAATAAAAATAAAAATTATATGTTTTTACTAAGAGGAAAAAATAATTGAGAACTGAGCAGTACTTAGACGTGTTGGCTACGCCCTTGGTTGTACGTTCCAAGATCGATGAACTCTAAATAATTATAGTATAACAAACTTGAGATTATGATCAAGAATTATTGGACATATATAATTACTCTGAAGTAACCTAGGACTGAAATTACATAGTCAATGATCATGTCAGGAAGCCTTTTTTTTTTTTTTTTTTTTTTTTGGGTGGGGGCAATAGGAGAGGAGTAATTATTTTTTAAGTGGGATGATCGTAATATTGTGTGTGGTAATAATATGTCTGCAGAAAGTTATTTATCTACCATAGACTAGAATTAAAATGAAGATCAAAGAGGCCAATTAGGCCCTGTTTGGAACTGGGAAATTCCTCCATAACCTTCTCCCACAAGTTTCTCCATCATTTGTGCAGCTTCATACCCACTGGTTCCCTGTTTAAATTGAACCCATACATTCCTTAGTACACAACATTATTGAAAGCCAACTGTGGCATTGAATAATACAAGAAAAAGGCAATTAGGACGACATTATTTAATTTATTTGAATTTAATAATAAAAAATGTGTTTCCATGAAAATAGAATCAATAAATATATAACAAATCCAAATAAATGTAACATAAGAGAAAAAAAAATGTTAAATGTTCACCTGTACTGATTCCATGGCTTCTGCCTCTGATGAGTTGAAATCATAAAATAAACTTGCTGCAGATAGTTTCATGGAAAGAAACTACAAAAATGAAAGAAAAGTACTTATTAGTAAAAACAAAAACCCAAAATTAATCTTGCAAAGAAAAGACAATTGGCGGATTGAATATTTGAATTAATAATTAAGCAGATTATATTCTCGTACGGATTAAATTAAATAGCTAGCTTACATCGATTTGGTTTTGCAAAGACCGTACGTAGTTAATTATCACATCCAACATTACAGCCATTCCCATTGTCTGCAAATTAAATTTCAATTATTTCATGATGTTCTTATATAAATCAGAGAAAAATAAAAACATTAGTAACGTATGTATGAAAAAATTCATTTACCTTATAACACCCTGGAACCAGATCTTGCAAGCACCTCAATTTGTCATTTATTTTTTCTCTTCGCAACTATAGTTCCAAGAAACACTATATTTTTTAACTTTAAGAATATTGGGTTTTTCAAATACATGCATGTTTTTAATAGTAATAGTAAAATAAATCAAGAAAATTAAATACCCTTTCAGCTAAACTGTGGCTATCAGTGGCTTGCCCTCTTTTTGCTCTAACATGAACAACTTCTCTAGGCTTCTCAATTTCTCTGTCACTATTTCTTTTTCTCTTCTTCCCACCATAATTCTATCATAAAATTAAGTACCAAAAACTTATGTAACGGCATAAATATTAAAAACAAAAGCCCGGCCCGTCAAAAAGATTAAATTTTTTTAGAAGAAATTTAAATAATATACCTCTCCTAGATGCTTTTTGTTAACCTTGTTATTAGGTCCAACAAAACCAGTCCCAGAAACTGAAGGGGATAAATTCACCTGAATCTCGGGCTCATGCACCATGTTCATGATGTTGTTGCATCCATGGCCTAATGGGAAAAAATTAACCATCGGATCGAAAATCGGGATCGATCGTTGAATTTCATTATCGAAAGCCGTCGGCAGCTGATGAGATTGATGCTGATGATCAGAAAATCCGTCGTGCATGATCCCATGATTAACAGTGGTATTAAAATTCTCCATTAAAGCTAAGTTACTAAAAAGTTCCATGTTTGGATTCATGTGTAACAGAGAAAGTTTAGGGTTTGGGTTTTGGTGGCCTAAATTAAATTCTTCCATGAAATGGAAACTAGTCTTGATCATATGATAGGTTTATAGTGAGGTCAATATATATATAAGGTTTTTTTTTGGTACTCATGAAATGTAACTATCAGTTTGCCAAATAATTAAAGATTCTAGCTTTTGGCCCATATAACTATTGGGTACGTATAAATCAAAATCATAGGATTAAAAAAAGGGAAAAGTTTTATTGTGGATGCGGTTTCTTGGTGGGCCCACATTAATTTCATAAATCTAGTAAGTGGGACCATTACTTGCTTTTTCTTTGATTAAGTATATTTGATTACATATATACAAGGATTGAACGGAATTCTTGATAACTGTGCATTGAGTTTCTGGAAATGAGAAGAATTTATTTATGGGTTATTCCGGCATAGAGTCATCCAGTGACCACCCTAAATATGTTATTTGGTTATGGATTGTCATTTTAAGGGAAAATTACCAAACTAGTCCAGTGACTATAAGTGTATTATATTGCAATATTGATCCTATAACTTTTGAAGTTGCAACTTCAGTCCTTGGCAATTTCGCCCCTCATCTAAAGTAGCAAATTTAGTTCTAGTAGCTTATATGGTTTAACAGTTTTAGACCTACAATTAAATTTTGGTCATATTAGTTAAAATCAATTTTGACTGATTGTGTCAGAATCACAAGGTGGGATCGGATAGCCCTCACTTTTTATTCTTTGTTTTCAGACGTGGGATTTTACACCTATTTTATTGTCTCTATTCAAATATTTATAAGAAGTCTTGGGGTTCTAGCATATATATATATATATATATATACTTAACATTGTATATTTGTGCAAAAGTTTCATAATTTAATTTCTCATTGGTCTTATTATATTGAATATTTTGGCCAGCATGTGCAATTTGGGAATAAGTGTAATGTAATACTGAAATATCCCTGGGACCAAATTTCCACCAATTTAAAGTTTATGGGACCAGAATTGCACAAAGTCATAACTTAATTATGAGACCAAAATTGTAAAATAACAAAACACACAAGACCAAAATCGCTATCTCAAATATTTGCAGGATCAAGATTGCAATATCATATTTTTATTTTTTTTTTTATAAACTCCCAATAAGGGTGGGGGATTGAGGTCACATCCTCAACCTATGTATTGATTAAGAATCAAATGTATTTGTACATGTAAAAAAACCTCTTGTATAACAACATATACATTTCTAGCCAATGAGGCCTTATTCTAGTGGTCCCTGAGACTAATAGGTCTCAAGTTCCATCTGCACTGATGGCATGTGGGTTAATTTTCGGTTTGATTTATATTGCGGTAGTACAACTTTGGTCTTATTTGAATTGTTATATATACAGTATACACGTTGTTTGTCCTGAAATGATTTGTAATATTTATTTGAAAAAAAATTGTTAACTAAAAATAAAAAATTCAAATTCAGCCTTGGATGAACTTTTTTTGTAAACTTTATGGTGGAGATTTATGAAGAGGTTGGAAATAGAATCGACATCTTTATGATAAAAGCCTAATTAGTTCATTATTAATGTCTCATTGCATAATTGAATCAACATGTAAATAATGATATTAGGTACTACGTACATGAGACGGATCTTAAGAGACCAAAAAAATTGTTAAAAGATTAAGAAACAAAAACAAAAGAAAAAAGAAAATTCTCAATCTAAATTTTGGTGGCTAATAAAAGATGGAGTGGACTCTCATGAATCTAAGTTCATGAGACGGATTTTAAGAGACACAAAAATATTAATTATTTTTATGGGTTTGGTTTTAAGTAAAAATTCTATTTAAATATAAGATTCGTCTCATGGATCATATTCATGATACTGTCTCATACAAGATGCACAACAATTTCATAAACCCATTTGGTCATTTGTATATTGGGCCACATAATGATAGAAACAATTATTAAAAAAAAAAAAAGCAATGAGGGTGATCTTACTTATTTAAACTGAAAGTGGTAAATTTCAACAAATGTTTGTATTAAATAAAACATAGAGATAGAATTTCGATGAATATTTATGGATTTTGACAATTTCAAATTATATTTTTCTTAAGTTTATGAAATTATTTCTTTTTTTTGTTAATGACTTTTTTTTAATACTTTCATATTTATGATCAAGTTATGCTAGTAGTTTCATAAAAATTCATTAATTATATTTTTTTTGAACCTCCAACAAATTCTACTAAAATATATTTAAATCTATAAAATTTCACATTATAAAATTTCATCAGAATCTGATGGAATCAATGAATTCTCTAAAAAAAACTATAAAATTCCATTAATTAAAAAATCCTTGAAATTCCATATTTGGGACACCAAGTGTTTAAGTTTACCAAGAGTCAAAGACCCACGATGTAGAAATTAACTAAGGTTTGAAGTAGGGCTACAAATGAACCAAGACGCTCGTGAGCTATTCGGAGCTCGATTCGATAAAAGCTCGATCGAGTTCGTTTAATGAGGCTTGTTAAAATAAACGAACCAAACTCAAACTTAGAGATATTCGGTTCGTTAGCTCGTGCTCGTTAGTAAACTCGTGAATAGGCTCGATAGTAAGCTCGTAAAAGTTAAAACTAGTAATTTGATTTTAATTTTAATTTTTCATATTTTTACTTAAGATAATATACAAATATTTCAATAAACTTATTTTTATAAACAAAATTATAAGTTTTAATAAATATATTATGAATTTAAATATAAATAATTTTATTTTTTGTAATAAATTAAAGAATAATTTAATTTTTAATTAAATATTTACTAAGCTTGATTAAGCTCAAAAAAGTTCATGAGCCATTAATATGTTCGATAAATTCAGGCTCGAGTTCGACTCGATAATAAACGAGCCAAACTCAAACACTCAAAAGCTCAGCTCGGTTCAGTTCGATTGCAGCCCTAGTTTGAAGCAAACATGATAGTTTGCCAGTAAGGAGAAAAAATAGTTACTCCAATATATCAAGGGATAATTACAAAACTACCCTAAGATTTAGCTAATTTTTTATTAAACAAATCAGTTATCTTTCAAAATTACAAATACCTTCTTCATATTTGATTATATCTTACAAATTGCCCCCTCTAGAGGAAAGTGTTTTTCAGGTAAATACACCTCAAGGGGGTATTTGTAATACCTTAAGGAGGTATTTGTAATTCTGAAAAATGACTGAATTTTTTGTAATTTTGCTAAACTTCAATGGCAGTTTTTGTAATTATTCCATATATCCAGGCCGCTCCTTTTATAATGCAGATGAGTCAGTCGACTCGACCCCAAAAAAATTATGACATTTTGGGGGCCCAAAATTTTTATGTAACTTTTGTATATAGTACATATATTAAATAATTAAAATATTACACTAGGAGTAAATCTAACGTCCTAGTGTTGAATGTTTGTCACTCTAGAAATTTTAAAAGATAACATGGGTTCATATTCATTTACCTACAATATATTTTTTTGACTTTTTAACGTATATAAAGAAATCACACCTAAGGATTGGCTTAGCAGCCTTAATGTTGCAATTGTAACCTCAAGGTCTGCGGAGTGAGGGGTTGTCCCTCCTCTCTAGAGATGAGGATCATTCTTGGGAAGGACGGATGTTCCATAGTCTGGAGGAAGTGTGGGGCTACTGGCTGGTTGGGTATACTCTGGGTCGACAAAAAAAAGTATATAACGAAATTAAAAGTTCTCAATTGGGCAAAATTTTTTTTGGGTCCTTTATCTAATACCACTTTGAGATTTCATCCTTTTTCTTTTTGCTTTTGACAAATAGTCCTTTTTCTCAACAAAAAATTGAGATTTGGTCATCTTACCTACTATAGCAGGTTACTTTGACCTGTTGAGTTGATGTGACATTTTTATTTTCAAAATTTTTAATTTTCATTTAGAAAACAATATTTAAATCTTACATGGCATCCTAAAAATTCGAAAAACCATTTTAAAATCTAAAAATTAAATATCTAAAATTTGATAATTTATTTAAAAAACTAAAAATAGTAAAAACAATATCGAAATTATTTTAAATAACAAAAAAATACGAAAGTTGTTAAAAAAATATATATTGATTGAAAAAATCTGAAATTTATTTGAAATATTGAAAAATATTTTATTTTTGAAATAGAAAAACTCAAAATTATTTTGAAAAATTTGTATTTAAACTAAAAGATGTTTAAAAATCTGAAATTTTGTTTAAAAAAATAAAAAAAATTGTTAAAAATCTAACAATTATTTTAAATATTAAAATATAAAATAAAAAGAAGTTGAAAATTGTCTAAAAACAATAAAATTAGTCTTAAAATATGAAAATGGATTAAAGCTAAGACTTTTAAAAATTTTACAAAAAAATATGAATTATTTTTTAAAACTAATCCGACAATTACACCAAATATATAAAAATAATCTAATTTTTAAACAAATTTCAGATTTTTTTCCTTTGATTTTCAGATTTTTTTACATATTTGGCATAATTTTTATATTTTTGAAAAATAATTTATAGTTTTTTAAAAACAATTCTAAGTTTTTACTCTATTTTTTATTTTATAAAAAAATCAGATATGTTTTTTTATAAACATTTCAAAAAGTCTTTGTTTTTAATTCATTTTCAGATTTTTAGACAAATTTTTGTTTTTTTTTGAACAATTTTCGACGTTTTAAAATAGTTTATAATATTTCAAATAAATTTCAAATGTTTAAAAACAGTTTATAGTATTTTTTAAAAATTTTCATATTTATTTTTTTGTAATCTTAAAAAAATTTCGATTTTTTTTTTCTATTTTTAGTTTTTTTACAAAAGCTATCGATTTTATATATTTTATTTTTAGATTTTAAAATATTTTTTGAATTTTTTAAGACTTTGTTACACAAATTCAAATAATTTTTAATTTTAGTAAAACAATTTTCAAAATTTTTAGATAATTTTTTCAGATTTTTCAAAAAAAATCTTTTATTTAATTTATTTTTCCATCATTTAAGTCAACTAGGATACCATGTAAGATTTAAATATTATTTTCTAAATGAAAATTAAAAATTTTGAAAATAAAAATGCCACATCAGCTCAACAGGTCAAAGTAACCTGCTATAGCAGGTAAGAGGACCAATCTCAAGTTTTTGTTAAGAAAAAGGACTATTTGTCAAATGCAAAAAGAAAAAGGATGGATTCTCAAAGTAGTGTTAGATAAAGGACCAAAAAAATTTTTTTGCCTTCTCAATTGCAACCTAGTTGCCCAAATTGATTTCCTTAAAAATTCTCAATTGCAACCTTATGGTTAAGCTCTTCCACCAATAATGAAGGATCCATAAACATTACTCTTGCAACCTTGGCAACAAAAGTATCACACTTAATTTTTTTCCCCTCAAAGTTGACTCATAAAAAATATTCTCTAATCAACCATATCACAAGAAATATTCGATGAGCTAGCTATGTTATCGATTGAGAAATGAACTATTGAATAACTTGATCAATATGACTTGATTAATATTTTTGCAGTCAAAACTGTACACCAAGTTGTATTTAAATATTTATTTTGATTTTTGAACATGAACGTCATATTATTTTAACAATAATTGAATTGTTTTATATACATTACACCTATTCTTTCTTTTGTTGACTTATGTTCCTCTTAAGTTGGTATAGAAAAAGGAGCCCACTTTTAAAGTTCGACTAAGGCTAAAAAATTAATAGGACTGGTCCTATATATATATATATATTATTGTCCTGGACTTTGAATTTTGGAATGGACATAAATTTAGCCTGATAAATTTATGATTAAAAATATTTTTAAAAAATAACAGAATTATCTATTGGCTGTCAGTGTCAAAAAAAGTGATCTACTTTAAACATTTGAGAAAACATATATTTTGACCAAACCTTAGGAAATCTATGCATTTTGCACATTTTTCTGAAAAAACATATGAAAGAATATAATACTCCCTCCGTCCTAATTATATAATCTAGTTGGATTTTTACACAGATTAAGAAAAACTATTGAAAATTATAAATATGCAAAGATTTTACTTGATTTGCCCTTATTTAATGAATATTGTAAATTACAAAATGCATATTAAATATGATTATAATAGTAAAAGAATGGAAAAAGTACTATTAAATATGAAAAGTAGACTATATATTTGGGACATCCTAAAAAGTAATAGTAAACTATATATTTTGGGACATCCCAAAAGGTAATAGTAAACTATATATTTTGGGACGGAGGGGATAGCAAATTATGCCACGTACATTGTAATCAGTCCAGCTGCATTTCAAGCATTAATTAGCAGCTAGCATACAAAATTCTGAGATAAAATTCAGGTAACTATCTGTACTAACTAAATTGGCAAAGTAGTAAGAATACAAATTGCAGAATATACAAATGAAATCTGAGATAAAATTTCAGCAAAACCTTGCGTATCGTACTATCATTGTACAAATAGTCAAACATGAACGAGAAAGAATCAGAGGTGGTTTTCCCGAAAAATAAAATTAAAAAAAAATGAACAAGAACCAGAGACAATCAGAATTTTTTTCATTCTCAATACCTAATAATTAATGAATTATATGCTATTATTGTACCTTTAGTACGAAACTACTGTGTCAATAATTAATTCGTTACCTAACCATATTATGTTTAGCCTCACAGTCACAGCACTACACACCATAACTCGGCCAGGATCACCCGATTATTTTTCCACACGGGTCTTCCATTATAAATAATTTGCCATTCTTTATTTCAAATCATTAAGACACATCAATTGTACAAAATGTAATTATCAATGTATAATTGGTATATATTAATGGTATTGAAATCAAAGATAAAGTACGATTCAAAATCCATACCCGTATTAACCGTATTACATTCAATTTTATCATTTGGCCCTTCCAATTAAATAGACTTATTTAGCCAAGTAATAGCCTAATAGGCCATTATAGCCGGATCCGCATATTTTTTTGAATTGGTCCAGAACTGACCCAGACCTAGTATCAATTTTTTTATTGCAGAATCATATTCCATTCTCGATTTCATATTCCTATTCAATTTTTTATTTCTCTTTGTTGGATGAATGACATGTTTATGTTTTTATATAAACATGTCTGGTTGATTGTTTGTGTTGATAGTAGACCAGAGCTATTATTTTCAAGCTCCAAATAAGCTCAAGCATGGCAACCGGCTTGTCACATAACCAAGAAGAATGGCCTAGAAGAACGACCGACCAGATGGGTCGAAGAGTCCATCAGGTTAACAAACCAACTACATCGCAAGGTCGAGTTTGACAAGATAAGCTAGAAAAAATGACGACCAACTAGAAAACTCAGATAGATAAAAGTGTCACCTAGAATAAAGCATGTGCCAAGACAACAAGTATATTATAAAATATTATATGTACAACCTACAACCATGCAAGATCAAGGGTAACAAGTGCCTCACTCCTATTCTAAGCAATCATTACCTTCCTACTAGTTATAATGGTATAAATAGAAGTTATTTATAATTGAAAATAGACTTTATTTTGGAGGCTCTGTAATTAATGCTCTGTAATAGAAGCCCCTCATAGTTTATTAGAGCTGGCAATGAGTTGGCCCGAGCTATCTTGATCCGAGCCCAGTGGGCCAAGCCATAATATTGGTTCGGGATTTTGCAAAGTCGTATTTCTTGTGGGCCAGCCCAACAAGTATATTTTTGGTCTGACTTGTGGGCCTTATTCATGTTGTTTTGGTCGAGGCAAAGCAAGCTCAGTCCTTTTCATCGAGTCTTTAAAAATGAAGCACAACTCAATCCTATATGCGAGCTGACTAGGCCTGACAAACTTTATCAACACTAGTTTACCCACCGACATGATTTCCATCTCGGTCAAATAATTAATAAAAAATATAGTTTTAGCTTCTTAGTCATTCGTCTCTCTTCCAGCTCGATATGGCACTTATATTTGGTGTTGTTGATTAAAACTAAGATTGTCAACAGTTTGAATGTATTAATACATGTCATTCATATGAATAATGAAATAGAAGGAGCAATAGGAGATCAGAATAACCAAACCCAAAGTAAATCCACTCACATTTTCATCATTGAACTTGATCGCTCTAATTTAATTTATTAACGTATATTTTGATTTGATATGTTTGGCTTGACTAATTTGGACTCCAATTGTACCCGATATATTAGGTAAATAACAAATATATACATTTCACAAAAAACCAAAAACATTCTATATATATAATCAAAATCAAGTAATTTAATCGATCAATTTTTCAAACGCTTCACCAAACTATCCCACAAACAATGTCAAACGATGCTATAAACCACATTTCAAAAAAAATCACCACCACCCTATACATAGATCTCCATGCATTAATGTTTTTTTTTTTTTCTCATTTCCCCGTCCTTATCCCTTTCTTCATTCCCATGCACAACTTTCATTAATTTCCATTCTTGTTTAAGCAGCCGTGCATGCAAGAATTATGGTTTTAAATTTTGATACCTAAATTTTGATGAAATGCATGGGAAGTCTAATTGAGCTTTTTCCAATTGTGGGAAACATTTCCTAAAGTAGAAGAATCAACAGTCACATTCATATCCCCAATTAAGGAGTTGGCTTGGCTGTATGGGCTACAACTTCCATAAACCTAGGAAAGAATATGTAGACCGTAAAATCTAATCATTAATAAAAAAAAATCTCCGATTGTCTCTAATCTTCTATCTTCTTTAAATTACCATATCCGTATTGTACTGATTTTTTTTCTGTGTCGGCCTTAAATCAAGATTGATTCCTTATTTTCTTCGAAGTTGAACTACCCTAGCTAGGGATATGGGTGCTTATGCTTCATTCTAATGGAAGTTGGTAGAATTTTCAAGGTAAGGACAATGTGAATTGCGATTGAGACAAAATGTGTACGTAAAGGCTATGTACAAGCATAATATTCATTGATCGTACACGTTCGGCCTATTGGAATTGTTAAATGGCTTGATATTTACTCATAAATTAATAAAATGTTGTTTTTAAAGTCATAAATTTAATTAGTTAATTGGTTAGTGATCAAGAATCAAGATTAATACGAATGAGACGCGTTGCCCTCGTGGTAAGGAGGAGACCTCGTGGATTCTTGTATTTGGGATCTAGACACATATCAATTGATTGATCAATCAATAATATGTTGTCATGCTTTCCAGTGGTAGAGTGGGGGGTTTGAATCCCGTTGGAACCAACGGCTTCTTAGGAGAGGCTAGAAAAATACAGTGTGGGATTGGGCTCCTCGTGTACGGAAGTACATGCTGTTAGGTATCGACCCCGCTGTCGAGCCCGTACGTCATAGCCATTTTAATAATCCAACAAACTTAACTATTACGTAATAATCCTACTACGGGTAGGGATTACAGATTACAAAATAATCTAAATAACAATAATACAACCAAACAATTCGAGTTCGCCGGGCCGATCAAAACCGGCCGCCTTCTTCCTACCGAACCGCCACAACAAGGCCAAAATCGAAATCGTAAATGCTAGTAAATCTAACTAAAAAACTGAAAGCTAGAATAGAAAGATATCACCGTGTTTCAAGCACGAAGCTTGGCGGTCGAACGGGGCTTAGGCTCAGGTTGTGTGTATAAGACCCTTCACCGTCGACTACGAACCGGACGCACCCAAGGTTGGCCACAAACGAGACCCAATAGTCCAATGCCTTCCAAAACCCACACGTTTCCCGACGAACCCACAAAGGGACGGCCACGGAGCAAAACCGAACGGAAAATGTAAACAACCTCGCAACTAAACCCTCGAAACCAAAGGCACTCCCACACCGGATCGAACACCCACAAAGAAGTCGATCGGAATCACCCACTGAAAAACCTCACCGTGAACTCACACTGGTTCACCAAGAACCGAAGAGCAGCGGCGTTTTTCCCGAGAGAAAGAGGGCAGCCAGCTTTTTGAGAAGTAGAAGAAGGGGGCGTAAGTCTGATTTCTTGCCTTAGGGTTTGAGAGATTTTGTAACTAAAAATAGAGAATTGAATGGCCAAGATCAAGCACCAAGAAATGGACGGCAGATTGGTGGGAAAGTTGGGCTTGGTTGCAATTGGGCTTTGGTCAACATTTGGGCCTGGGAGAAGTGAATTGGAATTGGGCCAAAAACAACATTCTCCACTCGCACAATTCCTGGTTCACACGACCTCGGACATACACACAAAATCATCATCGCTTTTTTTTTTTTTTCCTTTATCTTTACTATACACAATGTAAAGCCAGAATCGATTCACAAAGAAGCACAAAGCAAACCATAACACACGGGACAATTTAGCAAGCACAAAGCAAGCCAACAAAACGGGGAGGGTAAAATAACCATATTGCACACAAAGAAAAAGACCGGAAATAACAAGCACACATCAAGTAATTTCCAAAAAAAAACCAAAGCAGAATGTTAACTGTTCAATCACCGTATCAAAATTTAGAATTTTTAGACATGTCAAAAATTTACTAACAGCAAGCATTTAGTTCCCATATCGCCAGGATTAAATTCGAAGGTATTTTTCAAGATTAACTAAGCCTTTAAAGAACAATATCACGAATGTAATGAAACTTCACATCAATATGCTTAGTTCTATCATGAAAAACAGGATTCTTACACAATTGAATACCGATTGGCTATCGGAAAACACAACAACATCACCCTTAAGGAAGCCAATTTGAGATATTAATCCTTTTAACCAAATCGCTTCTTTTAAGGCCCTACATAAAGAACATATTTGATTGACGTGTAGACAAAGCAACAATATGTCAGAATCGAGATTTCAAACTCACACAAGAACCACACAAAGTAAAAACATATGAAGTTGTTGATTTTCTCGTTATCTCTATCATTAGCATAGTTGGAATCAACATAACCCTTCAATTTAACACCGCGATTTAGTAAATTTCACCCTAAATTCACGAATGTTTTAAGTACCTTAACAACCATTTCAAAGCATTCCAATGAGGCATACCAGGGTCGACATATAGCGACTCAAACAACTCACAAAGATACGCAATATCCGGCCTAATACTAACCATCAAGTACATGATCGATCCTATAGCATTTGAATAAGGCACATTTTTCATAACATTCACATCATGGGGTTTTAGGAGACTGTTCTTTACTCAACAGAAATGACCACCAAAGGCACATTAACAGTTTAGAATCGGCCATAGAAAATTTACTCAAAATCTTTTCAACATAAGAAGTCCGATTTAGAAAAATCACGAGTTTTTTCTATCTCTAAAGATGTTCATTGCCAAAATCCTTTTAGCATCTCCCAAGTATTTCATGTCAAACTTAGCACTTAGACAGTTTTTAACATGTTCGACGTTTTAACACAAGGGCTAATTAACAACATGTCATCAACATAAATCAACAAGAAAACAGAACCTAAAGATCTTCTTTAAAATACAAACAATGATCATAAGAACTTCGTTTAAATTTCAAAGACAAAGATGCAATCATCAAATTTCTTGTTCCAACATCTAGGAGATTGTTTCAAGCCATACAAGGATTTTTAAGCAAACAAACAAAATCGGGATTCTTTTATCAACAAAACCAATAACAGTGCCGCATATAGATTTTTTCATCTAAATCACCATGCAAAAATGCGTTTTGACATCCATTTGTTTTAATTCCCAATTAAATCGAGCACACAAAGCAAGCATAATTCGGAAAGTGGTAAACTTCACAACAGAGCAAAGATTTCAGTATAATCTATCCCTCTTTTTGAGTAAATCCCTTAGCCACTAACCTAGCTTTAAATCTAACAGATTCACATTCATTCTTCACCTTAAACAACCATTTACAAATTCACAACAGAACAATTAGCAGGTTTAGGCACAAGAATCCAAGTATTGTTAACATGCAAAGAATTCATTTCCTCATTCATAAAGATTTAACCAATCGCCAGAATTTTTAGATTTTAAAGCTTCTTCATAAGATTTAGGCTCGTAATTATCAATCGAGTCAAACACACCGAAAACAAATGAAGTCATATGAAAATCATCAAACCAAAGAAGGTCGCCTAATGTTTCGTCTTGCCCTATCTCTAACAAGTTGATAATCATGCAGATTTTCATTTTCGGTTCATTTTCATCAAGTATTTCATCATGCACAAAGATCATCATCATGATTTTCGGCAAAACAGTTCAAAATCATGCAAAATTGGTTGATTTCATGCATAAGGTTCGGGCCAGGCATATTTTCATGATTTTCATGACCAAAGATCGGAAAAATATCCACACCAGAACATGCTCCACCTTATTAGGTGTATCATTTTAATCGACAAAGGCATAGTCAAGCAAGGCATTTGCATTCATTAAATGTCACGCCCCTACTAATTAAAACTTTAAAACCAGGTTGAGATTTTAACCACAACCTATAACCTTTAACACCTTCGGGATAACCAAGAAAAACACATTTCACAAACCCCCAGGTTCAAGTTTATCATGTTTTGATGTGCAAACGCAGAACATCCAAACACTTTCAAGTTAGAAAAATCGATTTTTTTACCCGTAAACACAGATTCGGGTATTTTACCACTTAAAGGCACGAGAAGGAGATCGATTAATCACATAAAAAGATTAAAACAAATTTTTCACCCAAAACTTTTTGAAAGTCCGAACAAGCAAGCATACTTCTCACCCTTTCAAGTAAAGTTCTATTCATACGCCCGCTACACCGTTTTCTTTGCGGTGTATACGGACTGCTTTTATGCCGTTTTATACCGAATCAAGACACAAGTTATCAAACGGTGATTACAAAATTCAAGTCCATTATCGTTCTTAGGATTTTAATTTTCTTTCTGTTTGATTTTCAATTAAAGTTTTCCATTGTTTAAACACATCAAACACATCGATTTGTTTTTCAACAAAAACACCCAAACTTTTCTTGAAAAATCATCAATAACAGAAAAGAAAATACCTAGAACCACCATGTGTAGTAACACTCGCAGGACCCCACACATCGGCATGCAAATACTCAAGAATTTTGAACATGCAGATTTATTCGGAGGAGAGGAAATAGGAAATTTCACTTTAGAATGTTTGCCAAGAACACAAGAATCACAAAATGGCATACAAGACAATTTATCCTTTCCAAAATAGCCATTTTTTCGCAAAATTTCAAGACCTTTAGCACTCATATGACCCAAACGTTTATGCCATAAATCGTTTGTCATTTTCGAAGCCACACACAAAGATTCACTGCAATTTTGCGTGCTAGATTCAAGTTCAAGAAGACAAACATAAAGGTTCCTCCTTTTAGCAAACGACTTTGAAAATTACCAAGTTACCCTTTAAAATTTTCATTAAGCCTTTTCCCCATTTCCCTCTAAACCATCATCCTCAAGAGAAGCACACGAAATCGATTGCTACACAAATCGGCACATGCCTCACATTTTTCAAAGTCAAAACATAGTTTAATCAAATTTTAAACAAACATCACCAATTCCAACAATATTACATTGTTTTTGATTAGCCAATGACACAGTAACCATGCAACACTTCTTTATAATTAGAAAAGAGCCTTTTAAATGGTGTCATATGAAAAGTGCGATTTAATCAACAAGCCATTCCGTTTCACACACGTAATTCGAATGCACAGAATTCACATCAAGACAATTTTCATAAACCATAAATACATCGGCACATTTTCACTCGTAGAAGCCATATTAGCATGCTCATTTTGTTTAAAATTCGATTTCCTCTTTTATTAGGGCATTCCCTAATATAATGACCACTTTGACCACATTCATAGCACTTCCGATTATTAGGCCTAGACTTAGACCTGACTTACTTTTTCCCTTTTTCTTAGCAAATTTCTGGTTGTTATTATTACCTAGGGTTTATTAAACCTGTTTTGAGAACGCCCTCTCATATGCATAACCTCACCGAGAATTTTGCCTAGAACTTCTATTGACTTTTAAATCCAATTCTTTGCTTTTAAGGCCATTCACTACAGTGTCAAGTGTGATTGTGTCCCTACCATACTTAATAGCGATTTAACATCACCATAAGACTCGGGAATAGCATTCAAAAGCACAATCGGAGTATAATCATCAATATGCTTATCACCCGTCAACTTAATATCTTGAATTAATTTGGTAAACCCATCCAAATTTTCATCAATCTCTTTGTTTAAGTCAAGTTTAAATCAAAAATTTTTCAAGCAAAAACAACTTACTAGGCAAAAGAAGTTTCCGTATACAATTCTTCTAATTTTTCCCACAAAGCTTTTGCGAAGCAAGTTTACCAACTTTTCTAAGCAGAAGTCGAGAAAGGTTCAAAATTATAGAAGAATAAGCATACTCATCAATTTCAACTTTCTTTTCAAATGTATCTTTTTCACCATAAACACCACTAACAAATTTTTATAAACCTTTTCTTTGGATTAAAATCCCTTTCATTTTTTGTTGCCAAATAGAAAAATCAGTTTTTCCATTAAATGGTTCAAGATTATAACTAGCACAGACCATTTTCACAAAAACACAACAGTTTTTGAGAAAACACAAGGCACACAAAGCAAGTTATAATCACAGAACAAGCAACAAACACACGAAAAAATTGAATACGTGACAGGCGCAAATAAAAGCCACAAATAGGAAACCCTCGCACCACAGATTCCACTACACTCGCGGTGTAGGGTCAAGCGGCTTTTTTCGGAGTTCCTTTAACACTAAAAAAAAACCGAAAAGACGATCAACCACGTAAAGACGATCAACCAAGTAAGAGCAGAGATATGGGGATCACACGAATCCCAAAAATAAAGACTCGAAGAAATAAACCGCGGCAAAAAGCGGTATTTACACTACGAAAGCGATAATTCCACGGCAGCGGCTACACTACTAAAAGCGGTAAAAGGGGAGATTAAGCCTCTTTACAGAGCGAAACCCTACGGTAGGGTTTCGTCATCGCCACAACGGGGAAGCTCGATACCATCATGTTAGGTATCGACCCATTGTCGAGCCCGTACGTCATAGCCATTTTAATAATCCAACAAACTTAACTATTACATAATAATCCTACGGGGTAGGGATTACAGATTACAAAATAATCTAAATAACAATAATACAACCAAACAGTTCGAGTTCGCCGAAGCCGATCGAAAACGGCTGCCTTCTTCCTACCAACCGCCACAACAAGGCCAAAATCGAAATCAAGTAAATGCTAGTAAATCTAACTAAAAACTGAAAGCTAGAATAGAAAGATATCACCGTGTTTCAAGCACGAAGCTTGGCGGTCGAACGGGGCTTAGGCTCAGGTTGTGTGTATAAGACCCTTCACCGTCGACTACGAACCGGACGCACCCAAGGTTGGCCACAAACGAGACCCAATAGTCCAATGCCTTCCAAAACCCACACGTTTCCGACGAACCCACAAAGGGATGGGTCACGAGCAAAACCGAACGGAAAACAAAACGACCCCGCAACTAAAACCTCGAAACCAAAGGCACTCCCACACCGGATCGAACACCCACAAAGAAGTCGATCGGAATCACCCATGAAAAACCTCACCGTGAACTCACTTTGGTTCACCAAGAACCAAGAAAAAGCGGCGGCGTTTTCGAGAGAAAGAGAGCACCACTTTTTGAGAAGTAGAAGAGGGGGGCGTAAGTCTGATTTCTTGCCTTAGGGTTTGAGAGCTTTTGTAACTAAAAATAGAGAATTGAATGGCCAAGATCAAGCACCAAGAAATGGACGGCAGATTGGTGGGAAAGTTGGGCTTGGTTGCAATTGGGCTTTGGTCAACATTTGGGCCTGGGAGAAGTGAATTGGAATTGGGCCAAAAAACAACACATGCCTTGTTGGGAACCTGATCAGACATCCCGCGATTCACATTCCTTCATTAATTCAAGACCCTAGGGACGGTGGGTGTACAAGATTAATAATTAGTCGGGCGAAGCTGAAAACTGATACAAAAAAAAAAATTAAGAATAAATTTGTTTTCAGAATGAAAACCAAAATTAATTACTTCCTCATATCCAGAGGTTTTATGAATTATTGCAAAGGAATTAATGGCCTTTTTTTTAACAGCGGTAATGGTAATTTATTACTATACAATGGAAGTGTAAGAAACAACGTGGATGAACAGATGACTGGATAAATAATATGTGTACAATATTGATAATACTATTTTGTGCACATGGCATTCATCTAATACACGGAATACGGACAAAAATAAGAATATGGAGTAGAAAATCTCATTCCTATTATACTTTCATATTCATATTTCATCATCTGGATAAACGTCATGTGTATAGATATTTAAACAATCAACTACGTACACATGTTAATTTATTTCATAGACACGTGTCATTTATCCAACAGATTAAAGTAGAATAAGAATTAAATGGAATGAACTTAGGAAATGTGACCCCGTCGATTCATGTACGTTCTTATGTGTTTTTATTAGTGAACATTCAAGCATAATTTGGAGTAAAGTTGTAAGGGAAAATAAGATTTTTAGTCCTGTAAGTTGGACCTTTTGGAGAATTGGTCCTCTAAATTGTCACGTTCATTTTTTAGTCCTTTAACTTTCACATTTCTAGTTATTCAGTCCTTTAACTTAACAATTTTATTTTTGGTCCTAAAACTTAACATATTTCAGAAATTTGGTCCTACAACTTAATATATTTTAGAAATTTAGTCCTATAACTTAGCAATAGTTAAATTTAACTATTTTATAGGACCAAATATAAAATAATTAAATTTCAATGTTTGGAAACTAATCAAATTATAAAAACAATTAAAATTAAATTAATTTGATTAATAAAAAGTTTAAATAAATAGAAATTTCTAAAATAATTAATGAATTCTAGGAAAATTAAAATAATTACATCAAATTAGTAACTTAAGAATAATTTGTCATATTTATGCAATTAACCTTTGGTGAGGATAATTATCTCCAAGAAATGTAACTGTAGACTAGTGTACAAGATGCATTTAATTCAGAAGGTTTAAAAAATTAATGCTTAAATATTTTTTTAAAAATTAATTAAATTAAAAAATAATTATTTATTTTTAAAGAAAATTAATTGTTAATTAAAATCATTCGATTTGAAAAATTAAATTAATTTAGAAATAACCTTTTAATAAATTAATTAAATTTAACTATTGTTAAGTTATATTACTAAATTCCCCTATAAAAAGGTTACATGACCAAATTTCTAAAATATGTTAAGTTATAGGACCAAATTTCTGAAATATGTTATATTATAGGACCAAAAATAAAACTGTTAAGTTAAAGGACTGAATATCTAGAAATTTGAAAGTTAAAGGACTAAAAAATAAATATGACAATTTAGAGAACTAATTCTAAAACATATCCAACTTACAGGACTAAAAATCTTATTTTCCCAAGTTGTAATTAAGGCTCTACGAAAACCATTATTGAATGAAGCATTTGTACTGTGAATCAAAATCTATTCCATTAATGCGATTGGGTTCGAACAAAAGTTAATTAACCATAAAATAAGGCGTAAAGACGATAGTAATAAACTAACTAATTAACGACCGTATTGGGTTTTCTCTAAGATTCATTATGTAAATTGGGTTTAAAATTTTGTCAAGAGAAAATCACAACCGTTTGTTTTGTGTGGTCGCTATGGAATATGTTGGGGAGAGTGTTGGTTAGTACAAAGGCTTAAATTATTATTATTCCCTCGCCTATATGCTAAAACTGATGTTAAAAGTTCAAACTTGTAGCCTTTTTGTTAATTTGGGACCTTCATCGACTCAAGGTCCATATTGGAAGGGTCGACTTGAGAAATTTATGTCATTGATTTGAGTTGGTCACATGACTAAGAGGTCCTTGAGATGGTGACAATTAAGTGGACAGCTCTGGAAAAACCACGTGGAGTAATTATTATAATTATCTTTATGTACGGTAACTAACATGTTATACATTTATATGCTCTTTATTATTTATGTCCTACGATCAGAATTGACTTAAGTATCAGAGCATTTAGCTAGTGGACACCTAAATGAACCTAATTAATTTTAAATTTTTCCCAGGCTCAAGTACTTGTATTTGGGCTCTTTCGACAATTCGAAATCAACAAGGACATTAATTTCATATTAGTATTCAAGAAAAATATGGAGTCTTATATGAGACATCGCCTCATTAATTTAACGGATTCTACAAACCAAAAAAAAGTATAGGTGTTTTGTTATGGGTTTGGATTTGAGTTAAAAATCTATTTGCATATAGGATTCATTTCAATAGATTATTTTTATGATCATGAATATATGGGGAAATGCGACGTGTGATTGGTTTTATATATACTTGGAAGATATTTTGGAGTGTAATGATTACAATATTTGAAAATATTTTATCAGGCGACAAAACTATTTTGGAAATAAAATATATTAAAAAGGTATAATAATAATTATTTTAATTTGGAAAAATCAAAATTAAACCAACTTATCTATTTGTTTGTGTGATCATGAATTGATGATGATATAGTTACCTGTTGCAGTTCAGCACAATCTCGTCATCCTTCATCTTTTGCCAAACTGATCTTACCTTATTACGTGCTTGAAATTGAAAATTTTACATCTTGATTAAAATTAGGTATATAATACTAGCCGAAATAGGTAAATATTGATTCAAATTAGGTATAATAAATATATGTTATTATTTCTATTTTTCGTCAATTCATACATTTTTTTTTTGAAAACTCGTCCATCATACATCAATATAAAGAAATTAATCAAAAAAGAAAAACACGGGTGACTATAAAACTCAAACTCGATTTTATTTATTGGGAAAGTAGCCAATTAATTATTTATTATAAGTTTAACTAATTTCAAGAGTTATGTTTTTTTTTTTTTGAGAAAAATTTCAAGAGTTATGTTAGTATGTTACGTTGACAGCTAAAAGGTAAATTGTTGCTATCACCAGCCTATAATACAATGTATATCATGATAAAACATTAAAACTATTTTCTCAAGAAAAAACATTAAAACTACCAAATATAACTTCACCAAAGATTTCCTAAAAAAAAAAAATTCACCAAAGAAAAATAATAGTCACAGTGACCTAAAAAGTTATCAAAATTGTCTATCTAGATCTAAAAATACAAAACTATAATTAAATACACGAAATGACATACATGATTAGCTAGTACTGGTAAAAATACCAGCCCTTCCCGCACTCTACAAAATATTTCTACTCGTAATACCTTTGATTCTCTATCGGAAAAAGATTATAGTCCCAGTCTCATTTCAAAAAAGTGTGCTGAAACAATAACAAATGATCACACCATACCAAATATGCAAGATATTCGGCTAGCTATTGTGGTTTATTCCAATGTTGTTGAATCAAGTCGAATCTAAAAAAGAATGATGAAAAAGCTTTGACTTCACCTCATGACTCAACATCTCCAACATCAAGCTATCCTCTTAACTTTGATTTTCCAGTTAATGCTGACAAATTTGAAGCTTTAAAGACCAAGTTATGTGGCTCCTCAACTGTTGATCCGTTTGTAATTCACTCATCTGACTCCTCAGAAGCTATGTAGGCTATGACATTTTCTGATCGAGGATCCTGGGGCGACATTTCACATGATACATCACAATCTCAGTCGAATTTATCAGACAATCAAGATGATTCTCAAGTACGTGCCAAAAAAACAAATGACAATGTCATTCAAAAATCCTCTAGAAATGGACTCCTTCATTTAAATTGCATATTTAAGTTATTTTTGTTTTTTTTTCCTGAACTTTAGCGTTGTTTTTCCTTTTTTCTTTTTAATAATTATAATATATTGGTGGGGTTTTCCCTTTTCAGAGAAACATTTTTATGTTTTTTGCAGCTACCCCGGCTGAAATAAAATCTTACAAAAGTTCATTTATTTCTCTTGCAAAATTTTCTAAGAAGCCATGATAATAACAATTTAAATGTACATAACTGCACGTAACAAATTATAACATATGAGACCAATGAAAGTCTACTTTTTTAGCGGATGGGATCTTCTATTCCAAAACCGTGTTTCATCTCCTATTCCAACCGTGTGGATGATTGACACGTGTATCACACTTACCATATTAGAACCCTATGAATTCTGCTTGATTTATGCTTGAAAATTAACATGGTAAGTGTAATACACGTGTCAATCATCCACACGGTTGGAATAGAAGATGAAATACCGTTTTGGAATAGAAGATCCCATTCGCTTTTTTAGGGGAACCATTTCATCAGGAACTTCTGGATTTGGGTTCATTGGACCTTGTTTCCATTTCTGGACTCATTATATGATCCTAGCACAAATGGATCGGTCATACTCATCAACCTCATTTACTTTTGTTCTTGTTTATTTCAAGTGGTCTTATGAGCCTCTGGCCCATATATTCTGGCCCATTATATTAATATTTAAAGTTATAGTATTAGCATATTAATTTAATACTAAATCTAATTTATTACCTTAGTACGACCAAGATGAGCACAGTCTCTCGATATGTTAACCCATTACACCTTTGACTGGACAACATCGTACTCCTTTTTTGACGTTAAATGTAGTCTACATAGTAGCTGCACTCGAATCATGAATGTAATGGCAAAAGAATTAGAATTTAAGGCCTTGTTTGTTTATGTTTCCAATGGTCTCTTTCCGGTTTCCAATTATACATAAAAGTGGAATCATGTTTGTTCATAAAATTTTCAATGGAAATCATCATTTTCATTTTCTATTTTTCATATAAAACAACATCTCAAACCTATAATTTCTATTCTCAAACATATACGCTACCCTACATCACTCATCATTACTTATCAATCACTATTCTCATATTTTAACCCAATTATATATGTGGGACCCACTATTATCAACTTTATCTACTTAAAATATTACTATTTTTAAATTATAACTATCTAATGGGACCCACCAACTTAATCTTACAAATATAATATTATATATTCAAATTAAAATATTGAAGTGGACCCCACCACTACCAACTTTTCAATTATTATATACATAAAATAATATTTCAAAACTATTCAAACCAAACACAATCTCATTTCCAACCCTACATAAAACACATTTCAATTCATTCATCCAAACACAATCCCAATTTCCACACGAAAACCAATAAATTCTCAAAATTCTATTTCCAACTCCAGAAACTGGAAATGGACCATGGAAACATAAACAAACAGGCCCTAATACTTCTCTACATGGAAAACCACTTTTATAATAAGAGTAGTAATTAAGATAATAATTCCACCTCGTGTTGTCATGGATAAGGATCATTTTTCTAATCCAAATAGATAAAGTTTATATATTTATCATCATCTCTTCTTTAATATCAAATAAAAATCATTTTAGAATTCGATCAATTATAACCCAAATAGATTTGATATTTATATTTGGCCAATATCTAATATTGAGGCGGAAGTTCTATTGATCAATTAAATAAGCCAACAGGCTATATCAATCATAGAATCGAAATATGCTCATCCATTATGAATAAAGAGACAAAGATTAAAATGATCATAACATGTATTTATATATATAAATACTGATGTTCTAAAGGCGCTAGGAGCTAGTTGGGCGCAAGTTGGGGCTAGCGCGCAGGCGGAGCCTAGGGGGTTAGGCGGGACGTGGGCAGGGTTAGGCGGAGCCTAATTGGGAGAAAAACGTAGGTGGACGAGGAAGTGTTTCAACGCCGCAGACGGAGATTAATCGAACCAGCGGGAATTTTTATAACAGTGTATATATACATACACGAATTTATTATTTATCCACAATCCCCAATGTGACACAATTGGTTATGTCTTATAAGATCATGCCTTCAATTATTTCCTCATTGACAGCTAAAGCCTAAGTGCATCTCTTCATTCCAAGTTCGACACCACTGCTACAAAAGTTAAACCTTGTGACACATTATTTTGTCCATCTATATGTCCAATCTCAAATACCATCAAGTATTTCAAGAAATATGAATGAATCGTGAAACAAGCTGGAATTACACCTCCTAAGGTAAGGTCATGTGAAATTAAAGTATCAACTTTTTCTTACATCCAAAAATGGATAAAAGGACAAGTAATCAATCTCTATGAGGAGACCTCTTACTCAAACAAGAAAAAATACTTCCCCTTTCACTCATCAGAATCGACTATCCTCCCACTTCAATAATTGATTCTCATTCTTTCTATCTTATCTTTTAACTTATATTGATTTCACATCCTCTTCTTTTTTTCTCCAGCCTTTTATTTTTTTTCAGTTAAAGTACAACCAAAGCGTGAAGGGCTTTCACATCTTCAACTTCTGGCCCCGGCCCCTACTTCAAAACATCAATTTTTTGTTGAAATAAAAAAAAATTAGAGTGTTAGATATTGTTGGAATTTGGTCTTGAGAAATGGGTGTTGACCCAATTTTGACCAAATAATTAAGTAGTTTCCATTAGTAAAAAATAGAATTAAATTATTTATAAAAATTCTACTAAGAGAGTAGATGAGAATAACATTTGGAATTTCTCAAAACCGATTCCGGGTGAATGAGAAATTAATGCTAGAAATTAGCCACTTAATACAAATAAAAGGTATGGAAAATAGAAAATGTGGGGAAGGAGAAATGTTCCATCCACATAGGAAAATGATGAAAAGTTTGCGCACTTAATATATCACAAGTTGGACTTATGTGTTTGGGCCCTTTGGGGCACCCAAGTTTTTAAAGGGGTGAGGACCTACATGCTTGTGGGTTTGGTTCAAAGCACGCGCGAGCCCACCGGCCCGGGTCGAGGGCTTGGGCTTGGGCCCTTATTCTTTTTGGACCAAAAACCTTTAAAAATAAATGTTTAATTAATTTTTGTAATTAATTAAAATGGATTTCAACCTGGGAACGAGCACGGGCGGACGCACGACCCGTGCGTCGGGTCGTGCGACCTATCGTACCTGCGCGAGTCCACGCACCGGCTGGCGCACGGCCCGTATGTCAGGTCGTGCGTCGATGAACATGTGCGTCTGTTCAGTGCAAATGTGTCTTTTCGACCCTAAAGACGTGATTTTCCATACGGGCACTTACTTGTCTATATTACAGAAGCCCCTGCAGATTGAAAAATACACGAAATCATCAGATAATAACCTGTCATTTTGCATACGAGCATATTGACAATTTCCTTCCTTCTAAGCTTGAAAGTCAGAAACACTTCTGTAGTTCGCTGTGTTTTGGGTTTGCAAGTCCTATAAACTCGAAACTGAAATAGTCATTATATCTTAGGGATGTACATCGGAACCGTTAGCACTAATATACGGGGTGTTTTCATCTTGCGGAGACTGAATCGAATTCAGGCCTCGACTAAAGCCTAAACACTCAAACATTTGCCATTTCCTAAACAAAAACCATACTTACACTATTTTGACCTACAATCGCAAGACGAAAAATTCCATTTTCGCCATTTCAAGACGATGGCTTCGATATCGTTTACTTCGATGGCTGCTGCTCCTGCTCATGGCGAGAAACCGGCGAAGTTCTCCGGTGGTGATTTCAAGAGATGGCAACAGAAGATGATGTTCTACGTGACAACTTTGGGTATGTCCCATTTTCTGAAGGAGGATCCCCCTATCGTTGGTGATGAAGAATCCGACGATGAACGGAGAATCGTTGTGGATGCTTGGCATAACAGTGATTTCCTGTGTCGGAATTATATTTTAAACGGGCTAGGTGACACCCTCTATAACGTCTATAGCACGTTCAAAACGTCCAAAGATTTGTGGGACTCTTTGGAGAAAAAGTATAAAACAAAAGATGCCGGCACAAAGAAATTTGTTGTCGAAAAATTTCTGGATTATAAGATGGTTTTACATCAAGCGGTGATTAGCAAGTTCAAGAAATTGAGATCATACTTCACGACTTAATAACGCGAAGGGATGATTCTCGAGTGAGTCGTTCAAGTGGCTGCGATTATCGAAAAATTGCCGCCTTCGTGGAAAGATTTTAAGAACTACCTTAAGCACAAGCGAGAAAGAAATGGGGCTTGAGGATTTGACAGTTTGACTTCAGATTGAGGAAGACAACCGGGATTCCGAATGAAAATTGGCAAATGTGGGGGTATGACCACACTTTGTGGAACACTAGTGGAGTTTCTATTGCATTTTTTAAATGTAACAGAAGGTGTTGCCAAAAGTATTGTAAACACCGAAACCACATTTGCATGAAGTGTTGTCGAAAGTGTTGTAACACTAAAGGCAGACACCGTAACAAGTTAAGTCTGAAGTCTTACTAAAAACCAAAGATTAAACACCTTGTAAAAGATGTTAATGGAGTTGTTGGAACTAAGGTCTGAAATCTATTAGAACAAGATTCTAACTGGATTGTTGGGACAAGGTTCTAACAAAATAAAATAAAAGTGGCCGAGAGCCATGAAAGTTCTAGATGATTTTGTGTTAAACAAGATATCAGAAGTTGGAAGGGGAGCTTTACTTTTTAGCAAACCACATAAAGGAGATTGCCTTGAAATGTGGGGTTGCTTTGGAAAAAAGTAAAAGCACCAAATGAAATAAATTCAGCATTTATGATATAAGTGATGGTACGATCATTAAATCAAGAAATGTTGTATTTATTAAAAGTGTCTTTTCTTGTAAAGGAAAGTGGTAAGTCTAGACATATACGTCGGAGACACAATACCATTAGACAGTTGATTTCGAATGGGGTTATTTCGGTTGACTACGAGAAGTCAAAGGAAAACCTTGCGGATCCGCTTACAAATGGCATAAATCGAGATCAATTGTATAAACTATTAAGGGGAATGGGTTTAAAATCCACAACTTAAAGAATGTTCATAGCGGTAACCCAACCTTGTGAATTGGAGATCCCAAGACCTTGGTTCAATGGGACAACTAAGTTATGAATGTTCAGCTGAACACTTGGAAAATGTGTTAGCTCATTCTCGATACATCCAAGTGAATGAAAACCTGCTAAATGTGGTGAGGTTAAGTTTAAGACATTTAATGATTCCTATACCGAAAGGTGGAGTATGGAAGGATACTCTTCAATACGAGATCACCTATATAAGTGAGAAGTAATGACCGCTTCAAAGAAACACTTATGAATCTAAGATATGGTCCAGGGCCGAAATGAACACAACGTGAGAATAACAAGTGTTAGAGTTGTTATTGTGTAAGTACTGTTTGTAAGTCCAAGCGACTACGATAATCTAGAGGGGGTGAATAGATTATCTCCATCTTTTCGATTTCGCCCTCTTTTTCGAATCAATTATGCCAAGACAATAATAAAGGTGCGGAATATAAACAACACACGTTGATTTATAGAGGTTCAACCCACTTAGGGCCTAATCCTCTACCACCCCAGTATCTCCGGGATGGATTTCAAAAAGAAAAAAGATTTTATTAATTTTCAAAATTAATACAACACCTAACAACATCACCTTGAAGAGCACCACACTCTTCTACAACACCACCTTTGAGATTACCACAATCTCTCTTGAAGATTATCACAATCTCCAACGGCACCTTGTGAAGATTACCACAATCTTCAACCTTGAAGAACACCAAATTCTTCAATACCTCAAGAGCACCACACTCTTGAAACACCTATCACCTAGATCACCCAAGTGTATTCTTTCCACAAGAATACTCACAAGGATGTCTTGTGTTGAATGATGACAAAAAATCAAGATTACAATTCAATAATAAATATTACAATTTGAGTGCAAGTGTAATCAAGAAATAAAGCCTAGACCTCAAGATGTGAAAGTGAAATACTTAGGCTATAAATACAACAAGAGTGTTGAATATGAAAGCTTGGAAATTTGCAGATTTCTTGTTGTGTATTTGCTTGTGTTGTGTTGTCTTGTGTCTTCAATTCATCCTCTATATAGGAGAGTCTTCACCAACATAGGCTCCTTCTTCTTCACTTTTGTCTACAAAAAGAGGATCACAAGATGTAGAAATATTGTACAAAATTATAAAGCAAATCTTGCTGATGGAATGTCCAACGGTACAAATTTTGCTGTCAAAAGATTACACAGCGCGACCGGTTGCTCTGTATAAGATTTCGAACGTTTTGAAAAAAGATAGTGTGATCCATGTACAGGTCGAAGGGGGGGTCGACCGGTCGACAGGGGGGTGCGACCGGTCGCACCCTAGGGTGCGACCGGTTGACCTCCATCTTGACCGGTCCCCTCCTCAAATTTTGTGTTCCAGAGTGTTCTGTTTCATATATGCACTCTTCAGGTACCGGTCGACCTCTTGTTCGACCGGTCGACCTTCAAATTGAAATGTTGTCCGATTTTTTTCAAAAATAAACTTCAAGAAATACTCCAAAAAATTAGTAAAAACATTTTAAATCACTTGGGAGTATTTGGACAACATTTATAAACATAGTAAACTCATTTAAACAAAACCATCAAAAGTGTTGTCCATTTTTATCGAATAATAAACTCTAAGAGATACTCCATGAAATTAGTAAAAATATTTTAAAACCTATTAGGAGTATTTGGACAACATTGTTTTGGTGTAAAAATCAATTAACATAAAATCATCAAAAGTGTTGTCCAATTTTATCGAGTAATAAACTCTAAGAAATACTCCAAAAATTAGTAAAAACATTTTAAATCATTTAGGAGTATTTGGACAACATTTATAAACATTGTTTTGGTATAAAAACTCATTTAAACATAATCATCAAAATCTTGATAAAAACATTTATCTAACAAACTCTCCCTTTTTGATGATTACAAATCAAAACAATTTTAGGAAGTCGATTTTAAAACAAAACCAATTTTTCGGTTTAAAACAACAAACCATTACAAGCAAGATTTATCATAAGTACAAACACACAAGGATATGAGCAAAGATTTTTTTTAAACCATTTTTGCACAAGCTCCCCCTATCAACAAGCATAGCAAGAGTAAGTATAGAAGCAACAACTAAAAGCTTAAAGCTTAGCTTTTACAACTTAAGCTTGAATATCATGAGCTTATAAGCTCCCCCTGTCACAAAACATCATTAGTCAAGCACAAAAGTCCATAATACATCACATGGACTAAGTATTTTGGCTTTTAAGAGCCATAACTTGTAGCTTTTCTTGCAAGCTTATTTGCAAGCCTATTTCCGCTTCTTTGAGTGTTTATGCGTTTTTCCTGTTTCTCCCCCTTTGGAATCATCAAAAAGAATGTTAGCACGATAAAAACATCATACAATTTTATCAAAGTGTGCAACTTAATCGGTTTATCGGCATATTGATCATGGAAGCATAAATTCCAAATAATAAGGGAGAAGTCAATCATGTGATTTGCAAAAGCTTATTTGATTGACAAAACATGATCTCTATAAACTTATAAGACTTTTCAAATTGAAAGAATCATATAGGTGATGAATTTTTCATAGAAGCATTTTGTCGAACACTTGGCGTGCGTTGAATAAAACAAGAGAAATATAAAACCTTTGTGATTCGTTTAAGCCAAAAAAATTCATCACCAATTGCAATACAACAATATTCGTCAACAATCATCATATACAACATACTAATACAAGAATTTCATCAAAATAGCAAGATATACGCACATTCTCAAGGGTTCAACCCAATTGAGATTAAAAAGAGAAATTCTTACCATTTAATCGGTAAAGATGAGCAATGATGATGATAATCGAGCCTCATTAAGTCCAAAATATAAAATATATTCAGTAAAACAAATTTGAAGTGAAATTTGTGTGCAAATTGCGAAGGGGACGAAAAATGAACGCAAAACAAACCAAAATGACAAATGCTGAGAACAGAAACGATTTTATCCAAATTTTGGGCATAGGCGACCGGTTGGGGGGGTGGGCGACCGGTCGACATCATGGGCGACCGGTCGGCCTTCCCCCAATTAGCCCAGTGGTTCTTTCTGTTTTGTGAGAATTCGAGTTTTGAATCAAAAATCTGATTTTTCGCCCCTAAATTTTAAAAATGTGCAAAATGCAAACGTAGACATCATTCAATATACATTATGTCATAATCACGCTCGAAATGGATTAAAATACTCGGCGGTGTACGATTAAAAAGTCCGCGAGTTATCATTGAGACGGAATTAAACACATCTCAAGTTTTTGTTAAAAACATGCAATCCCAAAAAAATATCGAATCTCAATATGTTTAGTTCGATATGACGAACCATATTTTGAAAGAAAATTATTATCACCGGACTTGTTATCCCGAAAATAAGAATATTTTAAGATATTGGATACAACAAGTCATACGAAGAAGTGCCTTACAAATATTTAAAAATTTCTTTTAATGGCACTTTAATGAGATTCGTTGGGATAGTTTTTGAAGTCGAGCATATAGACGTAAGGCATATAGAATATCGAGTCTAAGGAGTAATAAACGAATGAACATACCTCGAATTCGTTTGTCAATGCCTACTTCAACTATTTTGTCAATTTTCGCATTTGTGGCCATATAGGTTGAAATGGTTTTTTCTTCTTTAATGCCCCACTTCTTCTTTTGAGTGTGGAATATAATCACCTTCTTGGCATTGTTGAACTTGAATTCCAATGATCAAATTTGAACTCCTCTCATCATCTTAAGTTCACCTTGCATCATCTTAGAAAATAACTTGCACAATAATTCATTAGTAGCACCATAAATGATATCATAAATTTGTACAAGTAAACAATCTTGCCCTTTTTCAAAAACAAATAGAGTAGTATAAGCTTTACCTTTTGTAAAACCATTTAGCAAAAATAGCTAAGTCTATCATACCATACACGGGGTACTTGATTTAAACCATACAAGGCCTTTTATAAAAATCATTTGGCCTAGAAAAAATTTTAAACCCCGGAGGTTGTTTTATATAGACTTCTTCTTAAATAAAACCGTTTAGCAAATTGGATTTAACATCTATTTTGGTAAAGCTTGAAATTTTCTTAAAACAATAATAGGCAAGCAAAATGTGAAAAACCACGGAAGCAAATGTATCATCAAAATCAATACCTTGTTCTTGATAATACCTTAGAGCTACTAACCTTGCCTTGGTCATCAAACTTGTTCCAAAATACCAAAAATTTCTGCAAAATCTTAAGAAGATATCTTGCACAAGAGCATAGTAATATCGAAAAATAGAGACATAATAACAAGTAACACATACTATGCTTTCAAACAAATCATCAAGAGTTTCATAAAACATGTAAGTTCAAATAAGCTTATAGGAAGCTATATAAGGTCTCTTTTGAAATTTGAAAGATTCAAGAGCATATAGTTGAGACCTCATTTACAAGAAGCATATGAACAAGAGTTTTGACGAAGCAACCAAGAATAATTTTATATGTGCAATAAAATGCATAACTTAAAAAATCAAATGTTTTATCAAAAACAAAATATAATCCTGTACAAATCTTGGATAAAACAAGCTATGTCAAATAATGCCTTCTCAAAAATCAAAACATCCTCTTAATGGCACTTGTATAAAATAAGCACATAGGCATATGACACAACATGTATCGAGTCTATGAGATGAATAACAATAATGAGCGTACCTCGATAGTTCATGTTTCTCTTGATATATTACGAGTAGATAACCATATGTAAATTCTACACAATTCTTCAACCAAATTTAGCACAAACACAATAATACATGTGTAGGCTAAGCAATAAGAGATATCTTAAGCATGCTTGTGCTATATAACTACATAGGAGATAATAAACCACATAAGTCTAATTAAATGCACAAGAGTTTTAGAAACATCATGCAAGGTCTTCTTTTCAAAAATATTTTGAAACTCACAAATATATTGAAGACCTAAATTTTAAAAATATGAAAACTCATATTGCAATAAAGACACAAATAAAAACATGCAAAGAATAAAATGCATATTTAAATAGGGAGATACGGTTTACCAATTTCGCCATTTCCATGGGTTGTGTCGTTCCCATTGTTGATGATATCTTCCCGTTTGAAAATCTTCATGTTGATGGTGGTTTCTCCAATTGCTCCATTTCCAAGCATTGTGGCTTTCCCATTTTTGAAAGTGTCTTTCTCTTGGAAAATCATCTTGTTGATGATGTCTTTGTCACTTCCAAGGATTTTGTTCATCCCATTTTTGATTATTTCCTCTTCTTGGAAAATGACTTTGTTGAAAATGTTTTCTCCTTTGATCAAATGAAATGGTCATTTGATGTTTTCTTGGCGGTATGAATTTTCTTCGATTATTATTTTCACGGTACCTAATATGACATTATTTTGTGGTACCCTCAAGTGTTTGGCTCCTTTGGAGTTAGCTTTGAGACTTTTAGGTCTCCAATAATAATTAGAGCTATTTCTAGCTCGACAAGTATTAACCGTGTGACCCGTTTTACCACAATAAAAGCAAGTAGTAATTTTGGGAGCATAATGACCAACATGCATAGGGACTTGATTTCTTTTCACATAATTAACAACACTAGGCTTATGATCAAGTCCTTGTTTCAATTTATCACAACTATGAACATCAATAATATCGGTCATTTTATCGGTACTCAAGTTGGATTTTGATAAATTATTTTTCATGCAATTAATATCCTCAACAAGAGTACTATTTTCTTTTTCAAGGTTTCTAACTTTGTCAAGTGTGGTGGTGTGATCACATGAAAGTGATTCATAAGAGGAAAATAAATTATCCTTATCAATTTTCAAAATATTGAATTCCTTTTTCAAATTTTTGTATTTAACAAGTAAGCTTTGGAATTCATTTTGAAGTTCATCAAAATCATTTTGTAATTCATTATCATAAGAAGTGGAGGGTTTTGAACTTACCTCGTTTTCTTCTTCGAAGCCCATAAGACATCGTTCGTTTTCATCGACGTCGGAAGTTGTAGGAAGCTCATCCCATGTTGGGTTTGTATCCATTTGAGAAGTAGATGCTTTTGAGTGGCTTCTTACATTTGCATATATTACTTCTAATTTTCTCCATACTTCATGTGCTGATTTAATTCCTACAATATGATTGTATTCCAAAATGATAAGTGAACAATACAAAATATTAAGAGCTTTACCATTTAAGGAGATGATTTTCTTTTCTTCATTATTGAGCTCTTTGAGGCCTTTGTGTGGTGTGTTCATCATTGGAATGAATTCTTCATTTACGAACGTGTTCCAAATATCGAACCCGCAACCTTGTAGATAGCATTCCATTCTTTCTTTCCAAAATGTAAAATTTTTGGAATCGAATAGTGGTGGCTTGGTGGTGGAGGCGCCGGTAAGGTAGACTTCGTTCATAGCCGATGATCGTTCCTCTTTACTCGGAATGTGGAACGAGCTTGCCAAAGAGTTTGGCTCTGATACCACTTGTAAGTCCAAGCGGCTACAATAATCTAGAGGGGGGGGTGAATAGATTATCTCCATCTTTTCGATTTCGCCCTCTTTTTCGAATTAATTACGCCAAGACAATAATAAAGATGCGGAATATAAACAACACACGTCGATTTATAGAGGTTCAACCCACCTAGGGCCTAATCCTCTACCACCCCAGTATCTCCGGGATGGATTTCAAAAAGAAAAAAGATTTTATTAATTTTCAAAATTAATACAACACCTAACAACATCACCTTGAAGAGCACCACACTCTTTTACAACACCACCTTTGAGATTACCACAATCTCTCTTGAATATTATCACAATCTCCAACGGCACCTTGTGAAGATTACCACAATCTTCAACCTTGAAGAACACCAAATTCTTCAATACCTCAAGAGCACCACACTCTTGAAACACCTATCACCTAGATCACCCAAGTGTATTCTTTCCACAATAATACTCACAAGGATGTCTTGTGTTGAATGATGACAAAAAATCAAGATTACAACTCAATAATGAATATTACAATTTGAGTGCAAGTGTAATCAAGAAATAAAGCCTAGACCTCAAGATGTGAAAGTGAAATACTTAGGCTATAAATACAACAAGAGTGTTGAATATGAAAGCTTGGAAATTTGCAGATTTCTTGTTGTGTATTTGCTTGTGTTGTGTTGTCTTGTGTCTTCAATTCATCTTCTATTTATAGGAGAGTCTTCACTAACATAGGTTCCTTCTTCTTCACTTTTGTCTACAAAAAGAGGATCACAAGATGTAGAAATATTGTACAAAATTATAAAGCAAATCTTGCTAATAGAATGTCCAACGGTACAAATTTTGCTATCAAAAGATTACACAGCGCGAGCGGTTGCTCTGTATAAGATTTCGAACGTTTTGAAAAAAGATAGTGCGATCCATGTACAGGTCGAAGGGGGGGTCGACCGGTCGACATGGGGGGTGCGACCGGTCGCCCTAGGGTGCGACCGGTCGCCCTAGGGTGCGACCGGTTGACCTCCATCTTGACCGGTCCCCTCCTCAAATTTTGTGTTCCAGAGTGTTCTGTTTCATATACGCACTCTTCAGGTACCGGTCGACCTCTTGTTCAACCGGTCGACCTTCAAATTGAAATGTTGTCTAATTTTTATTAAAAATAAACTTCAAGAAATACTCCAAAAAATTAGTAAAAACATTTTAAATCACTTGGGAGTATTTGGACAACATTTATAAATATAGTAAACTCATTTAAACAAAACCATCAAAAGTGTTGTCCATTTTTATCGAATAATAAACTCTAAGAGATACTCCATGAAATTAGTAAAAATATTTTAAAACCTATTAGGAGTATTTGGACAACATTGTTTAAAAACCAATTAACATAAAATCATCAAAAGTGTTGTCCAATTTTATCAAGTAATAAACTCTAAGAAATACTCCAAAAATTAGTAAAAACATTTTAAATCATTTAGGAGTATTTGGACAACATTTATAAACATTGTTTTGGTATAAAAACTCATTTAAACATAATCATCAAAATCTTGATAAAAACATTTATCTAACACTGTTGTCTCGGTTTACACAAATGGCTGAGTAGTTTAAGACATAGCGTCACTAAGCAGCCAATAAATCTGATAGTATTTTACTAAGGAAGGTTCAAAGCCACAATGTACTTATCCTGATGCAATAATGATTCGCCGAGACTTTCAAGCGAATCTGCATATATGCATGCATTAATTTCATTCATGTGGGGCATTATTGGAATTTGGTCTTGAGAAATGGGTGTTGACCCGATTTTGACCAAATAATTAAGTGGTTCCCATTAGTAAAAAATAGAATTAAATTATTTGTAAAAATTCTACTAAGAGAGTATATTAGAATAGCATTTGGAATTTCTCAAAATCGATTCCGGATGAATGAGAAATTAATGCTAGAAGTTAGCCACTTAATACAAATAGAAGGTATGAAAAATGGAAAATGTGGGGCAGGAGAAATGCTCCATCGCACATAGAAAAATGATGAAAAGTTTGCACACTTAATATAACCCAAGTTGGACTTATAGGTTTGGGCTCTTTGGGGCACCCAAGTTTTTAAAGGGGTGAGGACCTATATGCTTGTGGGTTTGGTTAAAAGGGCGCGCGCCGCCGCCGGCGGCGGCTCAGCTCGACCCGGCCCAGGTCCGGGTCGCGGGCTTGAGCTTCAAGACTCTTATTCTTTTTGGACCAAAAACCTTTAAAAATAAATGTTTAGTTAATTTTTGTAATTAATTAAACGAATTTAATTAATTTTTGTAATTAATTAAAACGGATTTCACCTGGGAACGAAAGACGGGCGACGGACGGACGCATGACCCGTGCGTCGGGTCGTGCGTCCTGTCATACCTACGCGAGTCCACGCCGGTGGCGCCGCGACCCGTGTCGGGTCGTCGTGCGTCATGTCGCACTGCGCACGGGCGGCGCGCAGGACGCCGTCGGCCAGGTGCATCGATGAACAGTCGTCTATTCAACTGCAAATGTGTATTTTCGAGCCTAAAGGCGTGATTTTCCGTCACGGGCACTTGCTTACCTATATTACGAAGCCCTGCAGATTGAAAAATACACGAAATCATCGGATAATAACTTTGTCATTTTGCATACGAGCATCTTGACTAGGTCGGCAATGAGTGACACGACAGGATAGCACGACACGATTATAAACACGATTACAGAGACAAAAGGCACGATAAAGCACAACACGATATGACACGACACGATAACACGATAAGAACACGAAATTGAAAATTAATTTAAAATTACAATTATTGTTGTATTAAATATCAAATAAAATAGATAACACGAAAACACGATAGTGTAACACGAACACGACACGATAACACGATTTGCCACCCCTAATCTTGACATTTTCCTTTCTTCTAAGCTTGAAAGTCACGAACCGTTAGCACTAGTATACGGGGCATTTTGGTCTTGCGGAGACTGAATCGAATTCAGGCCTCGACTAAAGCCTAAACACTAAAACTTTTGCCATTTCCTAAACAGAAACCATACTTACACATTTTTTCCCAACAGATATATGGTCACTTTTTAGTACACTTTTTTTACTAAGATAATGTGGAAGACTCTTTGGCCGTGCATGGATGTATTTTCAAGTCTAATTTTCGGTCTCCAGTGCTTGAAAAATGAATTTTTGGACTTTAATAATTTTCGTATGAGAATTGAGAATGTGTTGCAACTTATTTGCGACGCTAAAATTGTGTTTAGTGACGCTAAAATTTTCACTTGGTGGCGCTTATTAGCGTCACGAGGTATATTACCTACGCTTTTGAAAGTGTCATGAGTTGTGTTGTTAAACTTGATGTCACGAAAATATTCGTGACGCAAGATCTATGTGTAGGTAAATCTCATTTACTGACACTTTTATCAAGTGTGTCATTATGTGGTGAAGTTATTTTTTGTCACAATTAATAAAGATTTAATATGTTTTAAATGAAGCTTTGCTTACAGTAAAAACGTTGTTAAATTTAGGGACGCTACTAAGTGTCTCTAAAGTTGCGACGCTTTGAAAATTAGTGTCATTAAAATTATGACGGATTTTATATTTCTAGCTTTTGTAAACTTTTAAAGATCAATTATTTGTTAATTGTTTTAAAAATTTAAACTTAATATTTTGTTTTTGACTCATTTTGAACATATTTGTTGTTAGTCAATTATACACCACAGTCCACATATTGTCTATTTATTAACTCTCAAAGACACTCTCAACATTTCAATCTTTCGATATGGGATAGATATTTTAATTTTTTACTTTGTGATGCTTTTTAATAAGCGTTGTCATTTTAATGACACAAATAATAAAAGTGTAAGTAAAATTTTAAAATTTTGGCGACAAATAAAAAAATGTGTAAGTAAAATAAAAAGTGTCATCAATTTTATGACACTTTTTAATAAGTGTCGCCATTTTAATGACACAAACAATAAAAGTATAAGTAAATTTTAAAAAATTGGGGACAAATAAAAAAATGCGTAAGTAAATTAGAAAGTGTCATCAGTTTTATGACATTTTTTACTAAGCGTTGTCATTTTAAAGACACAAATAAAAAAAGCGTAAGTAAATTCTATAATTATCGTGACACTTATAAAAAAAAAGTCGGTAATTTTATTAAAATGCTAATGTTTTCCAGTAAGTGTCACTAATTTTTTTATAATTTACAACTCTTTTTTAAAAGCGTCATTAAATACTTATTTATAATGACACATTAATTTGGTAGCGTCATTAAATTTGTGTTGGGATAGACCATTTTTCTTGTAATGTTGGTTTTTATTGTCTGAATTTCTGTTATGGTAAAATATTTTTTGTTATAGTTTCTGAAGTATATTTTTCATATATATTTATGTAATTATAGTGAAAATTTGTTTTGATATAGCTTTTGAAATTGTTTTCACATAGATTTGTATTATTGTGTTGAATAATTAATTGTTTGATTGTGTTTGCGAAATATTATTTTCATAAAGAAATTGAAAACTGAAAATAATTTTATTCTCACTAAGTACGTCCCAAAACGAACATAACCGAACATAACCCTATTTTATGAAATAATTGAAAAATAAAAAATGACTTATTAAAACACAACCATGCATGGCTTTTCTCTTTCGGACAACTTAGAAAATGTAGAAGGCATAATTTTAAATATCAAGAAATTATGTAGATTTTTAGTTTGTGTCAGTTATTCTTACTTTAGTGAATAGTAGCTAAAAGCTGAATGCAAAAAATCTGTAAGTTGATTGTTGCGTTACAATTATGTCCAGTGTAATAATGTTTAAAAAAAACATATATTGTATTAAAAATAAGTTTTTTTTCTCCAAACAATTGGAGGTGCCAAATCCACATTTACGGCTCTTATACATGATGCATAGTGTCAAAACATCACTTCTATACAAAATCTAGCTTGATCGATGCAGTTGATCAAATTTGAAAAGTTTTAGCTCAATTTCACTTTATTTGAATTGACATTATACAGTATGGGGAGAACAAAAGTATTTGGAGCAATTAATTTAATATACAGAAAAGTAAATCCACTTTTTTCCTGATACAAGACATTAAAAAGAAAAAAAAATAAAGCTAGATTCTTCTAGGATTACCTCGTAAATCACTTTCATTAATTATTTACCTTCAAACCTTAGTCCACAAATCGTTGCATCATATATATTAGTCATGATTATGACAATTGAGGATGAAATTAAGTCTCTTTCATTTTTTGTATGGATATTGCGTCAAAACTTTCAATTAAAAGTTATTTTTTAGAAAATTTAAATTTTATAGCTTGAGTTATAAATTTTATCATTTATTTTACTTTGTTAATTTTCTAATTAAATAAATGAAACATGTATTTCATCTTTTTTTTATTACACATTCACCAAAAAAAATTAATTAACATCTATTTCTAAAAATTATTTTCCAGAAAATTTATTTTATATAAGTTGAATTATAAATTTTATCATTTAATTTACTTGTCAATTTTTTAATTATAATAAATAAAAAAAAGTAACTAAAATTATAATATATTTTTTAAAATAGATATTAGTTATATTTATTTTTTAGATAAAAAATCACGTTTGGTCCCATTAGACAAAGCGTATGATGATTTTAGTCTCATTGTTCTCACTTTTAGTCTCAAATCAAAGGTTTGACTTTTAATTTGACAAGTTTGACTATTAATTTTTTAACGGTAGGACCATTAGTGAGACAAGAAAAATCTTATGAGATATTTTCAAGACATGTGACTAAAATCATTAGGGGGTAAATCTAATGGGACCAAAAGTGAATTTTTTCTCAGAATCGACTCTCCTCCCCTCCCACTTCAATAATTGATTCTCATTCTTTCAATCTTATCTTTTAAATTATATTGATTTCACATCCTCTTCTTTTTTCTCCAGCCTTTTATTTTTTTTCAGTTCAAGTACAACCAAAGTGTGAAGGGCTTTCATATCTTCAACTTCTTGCCCCGGCCCCCACTTCAAAACATCATCTTTTTTTGTTGCAAATTAAAGGAAAAAAACATCATTTTTTAGATATATGGTCAATTTTTAGTACACTTTTGTTTACTAAGATGATGCAGATTTGTGGAAGACTCTTTGGCCTTGTATGGATGTATTTAATTTCAAGTTCAATCTTCAGTCTCCAGTGTTTGAAAAATAAATTTTCGGACTTTAATAATTTTCGTATAAGACTTAAGAATATATATATATAAATGGTTTTGTTTTCTGAATTCTTGTTATGGTAAAATATTTTTTGTTATAGTTTTTGAAGTGTATTTTTCATATATATTTATGTAATTATAGTGAAAAATTATTTTGTTATAATTTTTGAAATTGTTTTCACACAGATTTGTATAATTGTGTTGAATTGTTAATTGTTTGATTGTGTTTCTAAAATAATATTTTCATAAAAAAATTAAAAACTGAAAATAACTTTATTCTCACTGAGTACGTCCCAAAACAAACATAACTCTATTTTTCGAAATAATTGAAAATAAAAAATGACATTTGAAAACACAGCCACACATGGCTTTTCTCTTTCGGACAACTTAGAAAATGTAGAAAGCATAATTTTAAATATCAAGAAATTATATTTTATGTCATATATTCTAACTTTAGTGAATAGTAGCTAAAAGTTGAATGCAAAAAATTGTAAGGTGATTGTTGCATTACAATTATGTCCAGTGTAATAATGTTAAAAAATATATATTGTATTAAAAAGAATTTTTTTTTCTCTCCAAACAATTGGAGGTGCCAAATCCACAATTACTTATATATACATGATGCATAGTGTCAAAACATCACTTCTATACAAAATCTAGCTTGATCGATGTAGTTGATCAAATTTGAAAAGTTTTAGCTCAATTTCACTTTATTTGAATTGACATTATATAGTATGAGGAGAACAAAAATATTTGGAGAAATTAATTTAATATACAGAAAAGTAAATCCACTTTTTCCTGATACAAAACATCAAAAAGAAAAAAATAAAGCTAGATTCTTCTAGGATTACCTCGTCTTTGATCACTTTCATTTATTTACCTTCAAACCTTAATTAGTCCACAAATCGTTGCATCATATATATTAGTCATGATTATGACAATTGAGGATGAAATTAAGTCTCTTTCATTTTTTGTATGGATATTGCGTCAAAACTTGAATTTTCAGTAATACCACTCTAATTATTGCTATTCTTGACTATACAAAATAAGGTTGCCAATTTGATCTCATGTACTCAACCTCGAAAATCCCTGCTCACCCATAATTTTGGAAATTGTAGAAATTTTATTTAGTTGAAACCCTACCAAAATAATAGAAACACTACTAATTAATAAATCCACTGCAAATGTATTATATAAGATTTTATATTTTAGATAGTGACATAGAAGTTAGCAAGATTTGCAAAATGAATATTTTTCACTCCAAAAAAATGGCATTGGTATTAAGGAAATGGGCATAGGGGATATCAAAGTTATGCTTCAAGGAGACATCATTGTCTTGAAGCACAATATTGGAATCCATAAATTAAATTAAATACTTAGCAAGTCCCATATAATTGCCGCCCCGAGATGTTGTAGTAGAAGTTAGAATCATAAAAAAATGCTCTCCCCTCTCTCACACACTTCCACACTTTTTTTTACACACACTTGCACGTTCTTAGTTTTTTTTGGTGATTTTCACGCAGATTTGTTCTAATCTTCATCAATCTGAGGGAGTTTTGATTCAATCTTTTTGTTTTTCTTTGTTACAGGTCTGGTTTTATTTGATTTCTTCCTTGCTTAATTTTTCTTCCTGGTGTTATTCTTTTTTCTTTTACAGGCTTGTTCATGACGGATCCCCTTTCTTCTCCACCGGAAGGTCATGTGACACCTGATATTCCTCCAACTCCAAAATCCTATGCCAATGTTGCTGGCTCTTCGTCTTCGAGTCAGATCAATCTATCTTTTGATCCAAAGAAAATCGTTCCAATTGGCATTTCAGAGAATGAAGAGGGACAGAAGGCTCTGAGTTTTTCTTCTTTGGAGACAGATCGGCTCGCTGCAGCGTGGAGACTTACCTTGATTGGAAAGTTCTCATTTGCCATTCCTCATGCTCAAGCAATTGCGAAAGGATTATCCTCTTTGGGAATCAAGGGCCCTTTCTCATGGAGCTTTGCCAACCATTCCCACATCATCATTAAGCTGCAGGTAGAGGAGGACTATACTCGCCTTTGGATGGAGACGATTTGGATGATCGGAGAATGTCCAATGCGTATACTTAAATGGACTCCTGATTTCAACCCAAAAATGGAAGCGCCCCTTGCTCCTGTTTGGATACGTCTCCCAGGCTTGCCTATTCAATTTTTCGATTACCATGCGTTATATGCGATTTGCAAGGAGTTGGGCAATCCCCTTCAAGTGGATCTTCCAACGGCATGTAAGACAAGACTCTCTCTTGCTCGAGTTTGTCTTGAACTGAATTTACAGCATGAACGCACAGAGGAGATTATCTTAAAATTTGGAGACACAATGCATGTCCAGAAAATTATTTACGAAAGAGTTCCATCGTATTGTAATTACTGTAAACATATCGGACATGGTGAGGAGGATTGCTACATGAATGGAAACAAAGCCAAGCCACCACCTCCGGTTCGACGTCCAGGTAGGAGACGGGGTGTTGAGCGCATGGTACCGGGTGGCAATAATGGGGATATGAACAAAGCGAAGGGTACTTTGGTCAACTCGAATGGTTCAGAACCTTCAAAAAATCTACCTTCTAATTCATATATGGCTGATACGGGTAACCCGGAGAAGACCCCGTCAAATCAGACACAATGGGTGGAAAAAAATAAGGGATCACGTGTTACGGGATTTCTCAATAAAGAGGTTATGAGTCAGGCAAAAAAAACGAGCCATATTTACTTTGACAGCAAGGAGGATTCCTCTCATAATCAATTTAGTATTTTAGAGTGTCATGGCATTGAACCGTCCGATGACCCAATTGAAATTATTAACGTTCAGGATCAGTCTAAGGGGTCAAACTTACCAGCCAAAAATCAAGGAGATGTTCCCATACCTACTGCTTGTGCGCATGATATTTTTGGAAAATGGGACCCACTTCGTTAATGGGAGCAAAAAAACACGCCTGGACAACAAAGAACGGTGCTCTACTTTTTTAAATACTAATAAAGACAACTTGGATGATGAGTGTGCGTCTAGACACGATCTGGATGGTATTGAAAAAGGAGATTTTATTCCTCCCAAAGTTAATGGGTTATCGAAATTTCCCATAGATTCAACCCAAACATTCTCAGCCATAGTGGCAGATAAACAGACGCATGCTCATAATTTTTGTGTTTCTCATGCCACTAAGGATTGTCTCCTAGGTCCACCAGCTTTTTCAAATTTGGTTTTTAATTCTATTGGGTCCCAAATGAATTGTCAGGCCACTAAGGAGATAAATTTGGGAAGTGAGACATTTTCTAATATTAATGGTGCGGCTTTCACGGGGAATCATTTATTGGAAGAAGGAGAAATTGGTGGGGCGGCACTTTTGGGAAATAAAAGTAATATTGCAGCTTCATTTGATGGCCAAGAATATTTGCATATGGCCACGTCATCTCTTATCCATGCAAATTTGGTGGAGAATCCTTTACAGGCTTTCAAATTGAATATAGATAATAATATGGGCCCAAGTATTATTTCCAATCCTACAGCTCCACTCAATCTGGTCCCACATGGTTTGACTTCTCCTTTTTTTAATTCAGCCCATAATGGGCAATTGGGCCACACAACCCACCATTCCAACCGTTCCACTGCTTCTTCTGTCTCGCTGCGCCAGCATGCGTGTGGGGCTGAGAATTTGGGCCAAGGGTGTTGCCTTAATGAGGCCCAAATCTCCTCCAGCTCCCCAGCCCAAGAGTCATCTGCAGTGTATGAGCCCTTGTCCAATTCTTGCACTCCTCCTAGACGAAGCACAGCGTCCAGCCCAACCAATTTGACCGATCAAGCCCACACTGCTGAGTCATCACTCCCGCCCAATGTTGCAGCAATTTTAAACCCTGTTCACGCCATTGTAGAGGAAAACACTGCACATTTGCTGAAAGACGCGAGGGATATTAATAAGTTTATTAATATTGAAGCCTGAAAAAAAAAAAAAAATTGTGATCGACAAGATTCCAAAATCGTCGAAAAATAGCTCAAAGTCGGGCAAATTGGTACATAGTTCTATCCACATAGGAGAAAAAGGGCAAAGACTTCGGAATCGATCAGGTGTTTCTAAATCCTCTTCACACTCTACTAGTTAATTATGTCGATTAAATTTTTAACGTGGAATGTGAGGGGTATTGCTAATCCGGGTAGTCAACGTCATTTGCATGCGTTAATTTTCGTCATAATTTGCCTTTTGTTGCGCTTTTAGAACCTATGACTTTGCACGAGTTTAGTTTCTATTGTCGTAGATTTGGCTTTGATGATGGCTTATCTAATTGTTCTAATCATATTTGGATTATGTCCTGCTTCACTTGCATTTTGACATTCTTGTTGATCATGCACAATCAATTGTTGACCTTTGTAGGTTGACATCGATTTGTTGCCTCACCTATTTATTTGACTTTTGTGTATGCAAAATGTGATAGAAGTAGCTAGATATGTTTTGTGGGATACCTTGCGTGAGATTGCGATTAGTATGGAGGGGTTACCCTGGCTTGTTAGTGGTGACTTTAACATTTTTGCATGATCACGAGAGGATTGGTGGCACTTCCGATAGGTCCGATGAGATGCTAGATTTTGCTATATGATTGCGGATTGTGAGTTATTTGATGCGGGGTGTGAGGGGTTTATCTTTACGTGGGCTAGAGGTGGGCTTCAGGAGAGACTTGATAGGGCTTTATACAATGAACACTGGGTGATGTGTTTACTTCTCTCGTTGTTACGCATTTATCTCGTGTTCGCTCGATCATGCTCCTTTACTCATATCGTGTCGATTTGCAGACCGCATGTGCCTTGTTCTTCTTTCCGATTTCAAAGATATGTGGATACGTCACCATACTTTTTGCAGGTTGTCAAGAAAGCATGGGGACACCCCACCGGGTTGTTTTGGTATGAGGAGCTTTGCACCTGACAAGTTGAATAGGTCAAGCGGTGACTCAAGATTTGGAATCACCGGACGTTTGGTAATGTTTTTGATCGGGTTAGACCGGGTGATGAGGTTGTTTCAGCCGCTGGCTGCTCGTTTTATGATAGTGATCCGTCTCCGGCTCATCGGGCCGAGTTACATCGTTGTGTGGCTAAGACGAGCTTCGTTTGAAAATGGAGGAGGATTTTGGCGCCGAAAGTCATTTGTTAAGTGGGCGGTCGGGGAGCGCAACACTAAGTTTTTCCACGGATTTGTTAGCGAAGCGGTGTCGCGCTAGGATCCACTCGATTGCGATGATGGGGTAGCGTTCACGCAGATTCTCGAGATTCGGAAGTCGGCGATTCGATTCTTTCAGTCCCTTATTGACTTCGACTTGAGTATCGACTCCCCGTCGATGAGTTCTTTCCCGGCTTCCCGATTCCGTTGATCTTGATGGACTTTGTGCTTTATGCCGACGGCTCGGGAGGTTCGCGATGCGGTGTTTGGGATTGATCCGTCAGTGTTTGGGGCCGATGGATTCTCATCGTTGTTCTTTCAAAGACTTTGTTGGGATTTCGTCGGATCGGATGTCGAGGATGCGGTGGTTGACTTTTTCTCGGGTAATCTCATGCCGCCCACGTTCACGGCCTACATCCTTAGTTCTCATTCGAAGGTTCCTCACCCCGGAAGTGGGTCGAGTTTCGGCCGATTAGCTTTGTGCAACGTGGACGAATAAGATTATCTCAAGATTTTGAACGCGCGGTTGGTCTCGATTCTGCGCTTTGATTGTGTCGAATCGAGTGGTTTCACACCCGATCGTGTCATCTCGGATAACATATTTATTGCGCAGAGCTTATCCATGATATCGCTTAGCACGGATATTCCTAATGTGGTGATGAAGTGGATATGGCTAAAGCTTATGATAGGGTGCAGTGGGATTTCCGTATACACTATGATTCACATGGGCTTCCCCGTTCGGTGGATTGATATGGTTGGCGGTTGTATTGAGCACGCGGGCTTCTCTGTCCTGGTTAATGGTATCCCTTCGGATATTTTCCTTCGACTCGGGAGGCTGCGGCAGGGGGATCCTTTATCTCTCGCTTTCTCTGTTTGTTCTCGCGGCGGAGTATTTATCCAAGGATTGGACTCCACTATTAGCCGACACCGAGATATGATTTATCGACGCGACGAGGTTTTTCGGTGACGATCCGCCTATCCGATGATGTGGTTATCTTCACGAGGGCGTCGAGGATGGTTTGGTCACGTTGAGACACTTTTTGGAGTACTATTCGCTACTTACGGGCGTACCGTCAAAGTGTACGTAAGAGTAGTTTCTTCTTGGCCCCACGTTACATTGATGGGTGGGAGCACATGGTGCACGAGCCGATCGGCTTTGTTCGCGATGACTTGCCGATGACTTATTTGGGTGTCCCTTTGTTCAAGCGGGTGAATGACGAAAAGAGCTCTTCCTCCCAGGTGATTGAGGATGTTGGATAGAGTTGCGGGGTGGTCGATCGACATCTCTCCTTTGGTGGTAGGCTCGCTCTTATTCTGAGCACGCTAATGGCCACCCCGTTGCATATTCTTGGTCATGCACCGCCAAAGACAGATTCTGCGGCAGCGATTGGAGCAGATCATGGCTAGATTCTTTTGGGGATCCTATGCGGGACGAAGAAGAAGACTCATTGGATCGGGTTGGGATATTATCGCCACCCTATTTCTCGAGGGCGGTTTGGGGTTGCGCCGACTTTTCCGATATTGCCGACGCCTTGATTTACAAGTTGTGGTGGAGGTTACGCGAGGCCATTCGTTGTGGGCTCAATTCTTGATCGGCAAGATCTTACAATGGGCTTTCGGTCTCCTGTAGAGCCTCGAACACATAATCATAGTCATCGTGGAGGCGCTTGAGGCGGATCGGTATTCGGGCCCGGGAGCGGATTTTTGGTCTATTGGCGTGGTAGCCGGGTCACCGGGATGATATTTGGCTTGGACCGACAGGCCGCTTACGGATCATTGTTTGGATCGACCTTTGGGGCACATGACAGTTGATTGGTTTATTCGCGATGGTGAGTGGGATCGCGATAGATCGCACCAGGTCTTGGTCTCCGGATGTGGGCTTCCCGAGAGTCTCATTGAGGATATATCGGGGTTCCGATTCTTTGGGTCCGAGGATATCATGCGGTGGATGCTTACCTCTCACGGTGGGTTCTCTATGTCTTCCGCTGGGATTTCTCTCCGGGTAGAAATGCTCGTAACCTTCTCGACGGTGCCATTTGGAACGATGCTCTTATCCCTACTATCTCCATATTCCTTTCGCGCCTCCTTCGTAATCGTCTTCTGTGGATATCAAGCTTCGTGCACGTGGCACTTCCTCGCTTCACGCGTTCGGGTGTTCTTGAATAATCCACACTCTTCTCCTCGGTCGAATCTATCCTCACCTCTTTTTGATGAATGATATTGTTGTTCGTGTGGAATCACTTTCTTCCTTGGTTTGACACTACACTTCCACACACCACCGATATGATATTGTTCCTTTCTTTTGGAGGAACCGCACACACGGATCACACACGAGGCACTTGAGTTTCTTGGTTCCCCGCTTGATTTTATGGTTTTCCTGGACGGAAAGGAATAGTGTCAAGCATCGACAAATTCCTTTCTTGGCATCTCACATTATTTGGCGGTGGAGCGGTATCTCGGATCCTTGTTTGGTGCGTCCACGAACCCATGATTGGTCCGGATGCTTCCCTTGTTGGATTTTTGCAGGGAGTGCTCCACCACAGGTTCCACGCAGACGATGATGGTGATTTGGCGAGCTCCTCGGCTCCCTCGATCAAGCCGAACACGGATGGTTCGTTTGATCCGGCACATTGATAGGCTGGCGGAGGGGGTTTGATACGGGATCATTTGGGCGACTTATGTTGGCGTTTCACGATTCCTTCCAGGCGGTGTCAGCTTCCATGCCGAGCTACTAGCGCTTGAGATGGGATTGCGGCATGCCCGACAGTTCTCACTTCGATTTGGATCGAGTTGACGCAGCAGCGGTAGTCACCACGATCACATCAGTGGCTCGCTCTTGGCGGGTTCAACATACACCGACTCACATTCGGAACATGTTGAGGACCGCACTCGATTTCCCACATACACAGAGAGGGAAATCGACCAAACAGATCACCTAGCGGCTTTGGGGGAGCGGCCGCCTTGGCGATCATATTGTTGATGAGGGCACGGCTTCTCACCACCTCCTTGCGCTCATTGGATGGATGGACCAGGGGATATCCGAGCTTCGATTTTCATAGATCATTGGTTCTCTCTTGTATTTTTAGATTCTTATTATGATAGTCTTTCTAGATATCGTAGTGATAGATCACTTGTTATCCGATTTTCTCCAAACCTTATATGGGCATGACATCAGATGACCCCTGATTATTTGATATACAGGTAGGGGATCACGCCTCAATCCCCACCCCCAGGGGTGTTATTTTGATTTAAAAAAAAAAAAAAATTGCCGCCCAACTTATCAAACAGAATAATCCCACGTTTTTGTGTAGAAATATAGGAGAATAATCCAAACTAGTCAAGCACGTTTCTTTGCATAGAAATTCCATGAAAAACGAAGAAAGGAGGAATCCACCACCCCAAATAATTAAAAGATATTAAAAAAGAGTTCATTTTCAAGAACATGCTTTTTTTACTCCCTTTTCTCTAGGCATTTCTTTGTTCTTTCCTTCCACCCTTCTTTGTGGTTATAATATTAAAAATTAATATGCTAACACATCCACTTTTGTTTGAGATAATCATGATCTGCACTTGAACTCATGTCATTAAAAAAAAAAAAAAAAAACTAGTAATTATCCTATGGGGGGGCCAGCATCTGGAAGATGAAGAAAAAATGATTATTTCTTATTGTACTTAATAATTTATTTAGAATTAATTGCAAATTGGTCATTTAACGTTATGGTAGTGGCATTTTAGAAATTTTATGTCATTTAGTATTTAAATTTAAGAAATTCGGCACAATGTGAATAATTTTGGCCGAAAAATTTAAAAATTGATCAAATTGTTGACGTGGTCGCCAGTTGCCACCATACCACCCCAAATTGGGGAATTTTTTTTTTTTTGAGAATACTTGGGGATTATTAATTTTATACAATATTGGTAATAAGTTATTGTTGAAATTAATAATATTAACTAATTAATAAACATATGAAAAACACAAGCCATACGTGTATAGCATCCAAATTAACAATTTCCTGAAAAATTGAATATCCTCAATTTGGAGTGGTGAAGCGGCACTAAACTAGCATTCCATCCAACTTTTTAGATCTTTTGCTCAAAATTCTCCTCAATGTGCCAAAAAATTTAAATTAAAGTCCTAAATTGCTAATTGAAAAAATAAACCTCCTAAAATGTCCGAAATTACAGGACAATTTTTTGCAAGTAAGTCATTTATTAATTCTAATTAATTAAAGGTTCTTGAATTAAATTTATGACCTAATAATTACTATGATTTGATGACAAACCCATAATTTGATTTTCAAGTACTAGGATAATTTCTGAATGACCTCATCCATTGCAAAAGTCCTCTAAGTTATCATTAAAAAACTATATTTTTTTATTTCTTGATTTATTTTTTATTCATTGGAATAGTGGGTCAGTCAATTCACACCAATCTTAGGTAGTGACCGCAATTTTTCCGCAGACTTAGATGCTCACAAAAAGAGTACTCATCTTAGTTCATTGTACACAGTCACACACTGAACTGCCTCAAATCAAAGAAAATTCTGTGTGGGCTATCATTATTAAAGAAAAAATAAATAAATAAAGCCATAAAATATGGACCTTTTATTCTACTACTTTTTCAACCTCGTTGGCAACTACTATAAAACCTCTTAGGTGTTTTCAAAATCCTCCCAAACTTCACTTGGACACTCAACATATATAAACCCAAAAAGAAATATCCCATTTCTATTTTCTCCTTCCTATCTCAATTTTCTTATTTTATTTTTAAAATTTTATGATCATGAATAGTAGTAAAGTTAGGAATTTTAAAAGTGTTGGCAGCAATAATTCATATGAAAATGGAACAGAGCTAAGAAGAGGGCCATGGACACTTGAAGAGGACAATCTTCTCATTCAGTATATAAGTTGCCATGGTGAAGGGCGTTGGAATTCCTTAGCCAAATGTGCAGGTATATATATAATTAAGCTCTTTTTTCACACACTTGCACGTGTTTGTGCGGGCAATTTTTTTTAATTTCAATTTTCTTACCCTTTTGATATTTTTGGATTTTGTTTTTATCTGCAGGGCTTAACAGAACAGGGAAAAGTTGCAGGTTGAGGTGGTTGAATTACTTGAAGCCTGATATTAAGCGTGGGAATTTAACCCCACATGAGCAGCTCTTGATCCTTGAACTCCATTCCAAGTGGGGAAACAGGTAAATTTCTCAATGTTCAAATTGAACCCTTTTATTAGAATTCAAAAAACTTACTTAAATACTAAGGGAGTGTTTGCAAAAACTTATGTTTTCTTAAGAAAAAGTGATTTGTCCTAGTAGAACCAAAAATTGGTTGAAAACTAGAAATTGGTATTCTTTGCGAATAGTTGAAATTGATTAGGTGAGACTAGAGTGTTCGGTAATAAGTTGTAAAAGTAATTTTACATACTTCAAAATGAATTCATAAGCAGAATCAGAATCTAAAACACTTTTTCATTATTTTTAAGAAGTGTTTTCAAATGTCAGTTACTATATTTCATTTAATCAAAATCTAAAAACATAGGAGAAGTGCTTTCTGTTTTGATTTGGCAAAACATAGGAGAAGTGCTTTCTGTTTTGATTTGGCTTCTACATGAATAAAATATTTTTACATCTTATCCATCAAAGTCCAAATACTCTCATCGCTCTTTTAATTTAATCAATTTCCATCTTCTATCTATCTGCAAACACGATCACTTGTCGTTTTCACGGCAATAAATCACTTTTCCCAAAAATATAAGTGTTTGCAGACACTTCCTTAGACTCTAACTAAATTATACATAATTAGAAGCAGAAGTTGACATTTGAAAACACTAAAAATTATTAATTTAAGTTAAAAGCTGACAAATTCTTTTTTCTGGTTATCACCTATTGCCTAGATTATTTTTTTCATTAATATCTCTGTGTTGTGATTCCAGGTGGTCAAAAATTGCTCAGCATTTACCAGGGAGGACAGATAATGAAATCAAAAATTACTGGAGAACAAGGGTACAAAAACAAGCCCGACAGCTTAAGGTCGATTCCAACAGCAACAAGTTTCTAGAAGCAATCCGCACGCATTGGATGCCAAGATTACTGGAAAAAATGGAACAAAATAACTCATCACTAAATTCATCTCCATCTTCCTCCATTTCAACCCTGGAAACTCAAAATTTTACAGCCCCTTCCCCTGTTTTTAACCAGGCCCACTTGCCCTCACCCAACGTGGTGGTTAATTCAGACATGAGTAATTTGACCGTTAAAATTCCTGAGATTTTAACCCCTGGTAAAAATTTCCATGCAAAATCACTTGAAGATGATTGTTACCATGTGGACAATATTCCTAGTTATGACATGCAAGAATTGGAGTACCAGGATATTTTGCTATCCGGACGCCAGGTGGCGGAGAATGATTGGTTTGAGGACTTAGGGAGCGCTTTTTGGAACACTGATGAATTGTGGCAATTTAGGAAGCCAGAAGAGTTGGTGTCTAAATAAGAGTGTAAATTACTGTAAAAGTGGCTCTTGTTTTTTGTATTAGGGCCAAAAAATGTGCTTACATTAGATATCTAGTTTGGCAAAACTTGTATGAAACGGTCTTACGGGTATTGTTCATGAAACGGATCCTTCCTGTAACTAGAATTTCAACCCAAATCCATAAAAAAGATTCATGTATTTTGTGTCTTGTAGGATCCGTCTCATGAATTTAAGTCCATGAGGCGGTATCACTAAGACCACCTCTTCTAGTTTTATTAGAATGTGATAATAATGCTTTCAGATTTTGTTAGCTACCACTGTTAGAAAAGCACATATAAGTGTGAAATCAATCAGGTCCAACTATGTATAAAAATTAAATTCAGTTGGTTCTAGAGACTCCATATTTTTCATGCTATACTAGTGTTACAATTTATATTCCTCAAGTCCATCAAGTTGGCAACAAAATATTTTTTCCATGTTACATGAGCGTATGGGTCTTAAGCCGAGAGCTTACAAATTGGTGAGCTCGGTCAATGTAGGGTGTAAATGAGTGCAGTCGGTAGCCAATATAGTATTGTTCAAGCTTATTTGAATTTTAATCGAGGTTCAAAAATTGTGTTTGAGCTTGGTTTGATTATTAACCGAATCGAGCTTGAACGAGCTTTAGTCGAGTGGAGCTCGAGTAGCTTGATAGTTGACACATCTTTTATTCATTTTTACTAATCGAGTTGAGCTCCAACCAAACTTATATCTTATCGAACGAAAAAAATGTGTTCAAGCTTGGTTCATTATGTTAACGAACTGAGCTCAAACAAACTTTTAACAATCGATATCAAATCGAGTAGCTTGGTTCAATTTTCAGCCTTATGTCAAAAGGAAAAATTGTTTGGGGGGATGGGTCGAAATTCCTTAAGGCCGCTATTTTTGGAGCCAAATTTCGCCCATAGTTTAAAAATACAAGTAATTAAATTGCATCGGGCCGACCTGGATTTTCGAGCCAAATGGGTCAGGGCAATTAAGTCCGATTTCTTTTGGGCCTATGAAATTACAGCCGCCCAATGCTTTTGACATATACCTCCTCCAATAATTTTTTTATTGAAAATTGTATTTTATCTCATATTTTGTATCACTAATTATAGATGTCAACTGAATTAATGAGATTATCAATGTATTGTCAGTTTCTGAAATAACAAATAAAATATAATTTGAAATAAGGTAATTGAATTGTCATTGTCTTTATCTTGTTTATTGTATGTAGCACGTGTAAATGAGACAAGGAATGAAGTTAATAAATGGCATGAACACACTAGTGCTAAAGGAAAAAACAAAGGTGCAGTCAATTCATGGAAACATTGTGGAAGTGACAACTTCAAAGGATCAAATTAATGTGTAGTCCAATCATCTGATGTCTCATCAAAGTTTGAGTTGTGCGACAGGCGTGATGAAAAATATGGCTGTATTGTTGTGTTTTCATTTTCCAATTTCGAAACTGATTTTATGTTTATTTAGGTAAGTTTTAAATTGAAATGAGGTCATTTTCAGTTTTTACTTTTTTATGATGATATTTTCTGGAAAAACAACAAACAATTTTTCACTTACTATTAATTCATATGGCCCCAACTTTTTCTATGATTTTTGAAGGGATGCATTATTATTTTTAGTTCTATTTTTTCTTTTTTGCCCATTTAGTAATTAAATTAGGATCAAATACATTTTTCCTGGTGAGTTATAGATCATATGATCTGTGATCATAAACCAATTACATGATGTATGATTGTATGATTTATTCCTTCAACGATTTGTTTTACACTTATTCCCTTCAAAAAAAAAAAAAAGGCAAACTTATTCACCTTCAATTAAATGTGAATTTCCATCCATTCACTTAATATCACTTTATTTATTCTTCTTTTTCACTCTTCACTATTTATTTATTATTAATATTTTTATTTTATTTTGTACAATAACAATAGGAATTTGAGCGGGGTGGGGTTGGGTGTAGGGGTTTGAGATGGCGGCTAGGTTGGGATGGATAGTGTTTCGTGTGGAGAAAAATGAATGAAATTAAAAGAAAATAAAAAAAAAAGGAGGAAGAAGTGATGCAGACGGAAGCGTAACAGAACAACAATGACACAAATACTACTGTTGATTCGCAAGAATACCGGAAGTATTGAATAAAGCAATCTAATTCTCAAAAGAACATGTATTGCAAAGAGAATAATCTCAAACTTAATAATATTCAACCTCCCTAAAAATAATAAACTAGCAAGTATTTATAGGATTAAATAAAACTCCTAACTCGACTAGGAAACATTAAAGATAAACTAAAATAGAAGAATCCTAAACAAATAAATCACTTCCTAAAATATAAGATATTGTAAAATCCTAAAAGATAATAAAATATGATATCGTATCTTTATCAATATCTCCATCAAGAAGTGAAGAACAAAAGAAAACAGGAGAAAATATATTGTAGAAATTAGCTAATGAGAATTATTGCATTGTGATTTATACATGGTCCGCGCTAGACTGTGTTCAAAAGGTTCTCGAGTTAGACCAGAGTTTCTCCAAGATAGGCTATATTTAACATTTATGCTTTGTCAAAAAAAAAAAGGCTAAGCTCATAAAGGCTTAAAGGCTAATTCGACTTGGTAGTGACCACATCACTGGTATTGCTCATCTTTTATAAGGGTGTTAACTAGTAGGACTCGAACATTGTATCTTTCATATTTTTTGAAATTTATCCTTCTCATTCAATCACTACTCTCAACTTATTAAAAAAAAATATGTACCACATCACACGTTATACAACTTTGTTCGTGTTGTACGTAAAATCTAATATTTCTTGACTATTTTTGTAGGTCGAAGGTGCTAGCACCCAACTTTAACTATATCAAGGATATTAGTGATTTATTCAATATTATATGTGGTAAACATTTATAGGAAATTTAGAAGAAAAAAATTAAATACATAAAACATACCTCGCATGGCAAAATATGCTATATACTTGAAAATAAGCATTATACAAGAAAATTTACCAACAATCAAGGTGTGAGATTATGAATATTGGACGGTGACAGATGGAATTGGGTTGGAATAGATTGAGATGAAGTTGGTAGTGAGCAAGTGGAAGATGGACACTTGATTTTTCATTTGACTAAGCAAACCCACCACTTATGATTAGACACCACAAAAATACATTGGCGCCGTAGAATTACATTGACTACGTTTGACAATTTACTTCCAACACAATGAAGGTGAGATACATCGTATATTTGTGCATCTAACAAGTTTATAACCATTTTGCTTTGAACTTTCAGATATGTGGAAAATATGGAAAATTATTTATTTATCTAGATAGGCGATACGATATCATCTCGATTTATGATTCTCCAATTGGTATCTACAATGAGATTATCATCTCAGTTCACGATCTTCCAATTGGATCTTTGCTCTTGAATAGAATCACTGTTTGCGACACAAAAATTAGGCGCGGGTTGTCAAGACAACCGTCTAAGAGAGAATAGGATAATCATAATGTACATGACTGGAAATAGAATGAATTGCATAGATTAGAAATTAAGGGGTATTAATAGGTTTTATATGTGAGATGCTATTTAGTGCTAAACGCTTTCTGTTAGTTAAAACGCATATCATACCCATATAGTATTCATACGTCACGAATAATTAAAAATACTTTTGTTTTCCGTGCATTTTTTTGAAACGCCGTTAAATACTTCGTACTCTTGAAATAAAATGTATAATACTCTTATTATAGTTATACGTATATTACTTGGCGAATAATACTTCATTTTAATATAATAAATAAGAAAATTAATAATATATAAATATACTAATTATTATTAAATAATATTAAAATAAGTCATTTTATTACTTCCGAACAATTATTTTATATTCGTAGATACGCATACGTCTATGAGTCTGTATATTAAAAATATATTTCCATATTACTTCCGAACAATTATTACTTCCGAACAATTATTTCCATATTTTTTGCCGATTTTTTCAACATAACTTTTAAAAATATATTTGTAATATACTTGTACGTATTAAATCGCGAATTTTTCTCGTCACGTATTTAACTAAAATTCTCGTCACGTATTTAACTAACACTGCTAAATAGTACATACAACAACTAGGTCCATTTAAATACAATAAAATAAATCTGATCTCCTTGCATTGGTATATTATTTGTTGGGCCTCTCATAGTTGGGTCATGCCTCATCAAAAGTGACGGATTAATTATGAAATTAATTACACAAGTGACGGATTAATTATGAAATTAATTACACATAAATCTTCATGCATAATATTAATATATTCGAGTATTCATGTTATAATTGTCATGCACTGAAAAACACCTCAAAAAGTTTAAGAACTAATTCAAGTATCGTCAATGATATTAAAGGGGGAGTAATTTTTCAGAAAATAATATTTTTCAAGAAGTATCAGTTTTATTCATTTTATTAATCTCGAAAACTATATTATTTACTTATTTGCCTGCACAAAAATACAGTAATTTGTTCCTATTTTACTTACTCTTTCGATATAAAAAAAAATAAAAAATAGCTGACTTCCACAAACATGAGGTCCATTTTCACCACTTAACATCATTATTGACAAAATCCAAAGGGTAACATTAACAACCTTAAATAGTGGCTCAAGTGGGATTTTTCCCCATCAACCATTTATAAGACAGTTGACATTCCTTAAAATTGCAAATTCCTAATTAACAGAGGATTAACTAAAAGAAGGCAATGTTTGATTAGGTAATCCTATGATAGCACTTCAAATTATAAGTAGAAAGCTTCAATGATTTAATTTTCTTAACACGGAATCTTAATTATGATTCACATATTAAGAATCATTGCAAGTACACGTGTCGTCCTTTAATACATACTACGTGGTAAAGAGGAACAAGTGCAAGAAAACAAGACTATAAATATAATCAGGATATGGACTAAAAGATGATGATTTTGATGGGATATTTGAGCATTTAGCGTAGTCAATAGTCATATCAGCCAAATGTGGCTAAGTTTTCATGTGAAAGATGGAACTTTTGAAAGCATTATTTTATCCCCTTATCATTCTTCTCCTCACCAACCGTCCATCTTGGAGTATCATGTAAGCGTGAATCTAAAGGTTGAGGTTCACTTCTATAAAATTTGAATTTTTTTGCTAAATTGTAAAATTATTGCTAAAGTGTGGTCTAAATAATACAAGAAACTAATTTTTTTTTTAATTATAATACGCTTTTGAGGTATTATAAAGGTACTATAAATGTCTATTCAAGTTTGTTTTTATTTTACAAGTACCCAATCAGTAAGTACAGTTATAGAAAGAAAAATATCAATGGAGTATTTGTTTTTTTTTTCCTGAGGGAATAGGATATTTCTAATTTTGGGAGAAAATGTTTTTTTTTTTGCAATTAGGCTAAACCTTAAGAATTGTTTTTTTTCAAATCACCCTTTTTTTAAAAAAATAAATTAGAAAAAGGTGGTTTTTAAAATTGTTTTCCACCAAAAAGGTAAAATCTTCATTTATGTAGTTTCAGGAATGTTAAAAGTAATTCCAATGTAATTTTCAAATGTCACTTTAGGTCACAACAAAATGAAGTGGATAGTTATCCAAAAAAAAAATGGAGTTTGGGTAATTACAAAATCCGGCGAAATTTGAAAATTATAGAAACCAATTTGAGGTTTGATTCCATTTTATATTTTGACCTTTGAGTTTGAGGTTTGATTCCATTTTATATTTTGTCTCAACCGTTAGTTGATCTGACGTAATTTATCGATGTCATTAAACATTTACTGATTACATCACTCAACTTTTTTAAACATTACAAATAGCTTCATCTTTTATCTAGCTAATTGTAAGACCATCTCCGATGGTTTGACCACTTTAGTAAGCAGAAACCGCACTACTTTGGTGCAAAATTTGAACTCCATCTCCAACGATTTGACTATTTTCTCAGATCTTTGAAAAAGAATATTCCATAAGATTCTTTCTTTTATTAATTTAATATTGATTTTTATTATATGAGTAATTTTATTTGATATAATTATTAATTAAATTTTTCATCTTCAAAATAATCAAATTAAAAAATATTGCTTCGATTTTTATTTGTATTTTCAATAACTTTATTTTTAGTTATTTTATGTAACTTTATTCTATTTTTATGTAATTATTTTTTATTGTTGTATTTTATGTTTCATTATTTTATAATGAAGTTTTATGTAAGATTTTTATACTTTTTTGTGTAGTATCTTAAATATCATAAAATTACATATCATATTATTCAAAATAAATACCACATATAATTAAACTAATTTTAATATTATTTTCTGTTAAATTAATTGAAATATAATTTAATTACAACAGTCACAATAAAGAAATACATATTAACTAATAATAATTAAATCAAAAAAAAAAAAAAAAAGAGAATGGCGCAAGCACAGTGCAACGCCAGATATGGCGCTGCATTGTTGGAATTCTAAATTAGCGCAGAAAGTTAGCACACTGTTGGAGATGCACATGGGTCTATTCTGGTGTCCAGCGCCATTTTGGTGCTCCTGCTAGAGATGCTCTAATGTTTAAAAAAGTTGAAGGATGTAATTATAAAAATGTGATATCAACAAATTCCATCAATTCAACTAATGGTTGGGGTATTTTTGTAATTCTAAAACTTCACTGGGTCCATTTATAATTACCCAAACCTCATGGTTTTTTTTCATATTATCCCTAAATGTTATAATGCCAACTTTAGTTCTGGAGTTCAATCTCATTGCAAGTTGCCAAGTTCCGTAGGCGTGAAATGGCCAACAACATCAATGGAAAAAAATAGTATTCATTTTGTACCACGATAAGGACAAACTACCATCAGCAAAAAGAGTACACACACAGGGCAGGAAATAAATTTTTTTTTAAAAGGACAAAAAAAGTACATTTCTAGTGAAGATGAAACAAGCAACAAAAATAACGTTTGGCCTTGCACAAAACATAAATGGTACACAAGATATGGATATAGGTCTGAATTGAAATTACTGTAAAATTGATTTACTAGTGATCTTCCATCAGAGGATGTTTTGTATTTGTACAGTATATGTATGAATTATTTGCTCATCCTGATCGACCCATCATTCGGCGTTCCACTTCACTTCCCTCCTTACCATAACTATCGCAACGTGACAGTCCGGTTAAACACGAGCTTTTCAGCCGACGAGTCCTTATCAACCACAAAGTAGCCTAAAACATACACAAACAAAATTGATTTCACTACAACTGCACTACATAGGAGAATGCAAATTGGACATCATTTTTCAATGCTAACAACTTGGTTGCCCTAAATTTTAGTAGGATACAAAATTATAAAGAGTAGCAGCGTTGAGAAATTTACCTAATCTTTCGAACTGAAACGTGTCTCCGATTGCAGCATTTTTAAGAGAAGGTACAGCATATGCATCTGTTATAACTTCTTTAGAGTGTGGATTTAAATCACCAAGCCAATCATCAAGTTCAGCGGGATTCTGGTTTCGATATCAAAATAACAATAAGTGTCCACAATCAAAGTTGCAATGCTTAGAAAGTTATGTCGAAATAAAAAAGTTGTCTGAAAGGGCAAAAAGGTCCAACCTCAGAAATGAATAGTTTTTCAAACAATCTGACTTCCACCTTAAGTGGTTCAACCCCTAGTGAAGATTCTGAAACCCAATGCAAAACGCCCTGTAGAACAGAATATGACGGTAATGTGAGAAAATTCTAGAATCTCCAAAGACAAAACTTAGGGACTAACCCTACAAAAACTGCCCTCGGGGGTCGGTCTAATTGCGAATAAATCCAGCTTTCTTTCAAAATCACAAACACCCCCGTCATATTTCTTTCTATTTTACAAATGACATCTTTTGAGTGGATTTTTGCCAAGTAAATACATTTTTCAAGGAGTGTTTGACTGTTTGTAATACATTAAGGGGGTATCTGTATTTTTAAAAGATAACTGGATCTTTTTGTAATTAGGCTAAAACATAGGGGTAGTTCTTGTAATTAACCCCTCAATTTATGTTTGGCAACAACTAATTTAAACCTGACTACCTTTGGCTTGGATTTCTTTGATGGATCATACTCAGCATGAATCTCAAGAATAGTCTCGTTATCGTCACCTAAAATAACTTCTGTGCACTTAATAGGAAATGCATACCTGCGTCAGGGAAAAAGCAAATTTCGGTGTCACAAGAAAATTCTAACAAAGAATGGAAGATTTAAAGTAACTGCCAAAAATAGGCACCTGAGGAGGACTGATTTTCCGGGAGCAAGTCCATAGTAATCTTTAGAATCTTTCATTCGGAAATCAGATTTTTCGATGTACACAACCTTAGAGAAGGGGATCTTACAAGAGCAAGGCAAAATGTCAAACAACTACCAGCAATATCAAGTTTACTTCGTAAAATTGCATTAACCACAGATGATCAAAAATAACCACCAAGAAATGCACAGGTAATTCATATTTAACAAACAATCCTGTTAACCAGACTAGTAAAAAAAAATGATATAATAAACCAACAAAAGAAACAATATTGGAGTTTCGAATAGTCATCAACCACAACAAACACAAGCACACCTTATAAAATGAAGATGCATCATCTGCAGGTGCATCAGGCCATTTCTTTGCATCAAGGTCCATTACAGAGGCCTCCATGTTGGTAATTACAACCTGAAATATAAAACCAGTAGATGAAACATCATTACAGGTACCTCTTTACAAAACATATACATGTGAAAAACAAGTAGAATTTATATATTCAATCACGAACAAAAATATAAGTTTGGAAGATACACACCTTTATTGGATTTAGCACAACCATTGTCCTAGGTGCCGTTTTGTTCAGTTCCTCCCTTATATGGTACTCTAGGCGCTCCAGACGTATCAGACTCGAGTCGCTGCAGAAACAGGAAATTAATGCAATCGTCAGAGAACATGGAGAATCAAAATTGTGAAGCAATATAGTAAGGAATACAATAAAAGAAACGGACATCTACAAAAACTACCCGAGGTTTAGCTTAATTACAAAAAAATCCAGTTATCTTTTATAGTTGCAAATTCTCCCTTGAGGCACTACTAATACCAAACTTGAGGTTTGTATTTGTTTTATAAATTACCCCCTCAATAGGGTGCAATTTGTAAAATAAAATAATGTAAAGGTTTTGAAAGAAAACTGGGCTTTTTTGTAATTAGGCTAAACCTCAGGTGTGATATTTGCAATTATCCCTAAAAGAAATTCAACCTTCTAGTTATTCCAATTCCCCGAACAAAAGCATTTATGGAAGTTGCAGTCACCCCTCTACGTCGCAATCCAGCGAGAGTCATGAGGCGAGGATCATCCCAACCGTCAACCCACTTTTCTGTTACAAGACGATTTAACTGCAATAATATGTGGGAAACGATCAGTTACAATTTACAAAAGATGAGTAAGCACAAGAAATTGAACCAGCACCCAGCCACAACATTTCCAGAACTTCAACATACCTTACGCTTTGACATCACCGTGTTGCTCACATTTAATCGTGAATATTCCCATACGTAAGGTTGGTAAAGGCTCAGGGCGTCTAACAACCAGTAGTATGATGCACGCCGTGTCTCAAATTCAAGTGTGCAAAGCTGCGTGGAACAATTCACCAAAAATTTAGGAAAAAGCACAACAGTATTCTAACTCTAGTACCACATACCAAGCATAAAGTACTTACTCTGAGGAAACAGAAATTTAGAAAGGGGAAAACTTGGTTTTTATATGTTAAGAGACAAACCGTAGAAAACAAGGTTTGAAGGGGGAAATGAAAAAACTTGGATCCTAAGAATTTTTCATGTTTAAGAATATCAACAAAAGATATGCTTCCAAGAAATTTCACAGGAATGTCAATGAGGGGAAAAAAACACAAGAAAACAGAAGCCAACTGACATACCGAATGAGTTATGTTTTCAAGAGAATCAACAATGCAATGAGCATAATCATAACTTGGATAGATGCACCATTTGTCTCCAGCATGTGGATGGGGTGTGAACTGCACAATGGATAGAAAGAGAAGTATATCAGTAACTATTTCAAACTTAGCAAGTGAGAGCTTACATGTTCAAACACTTACCTTGATGCGATAAGCAATTAGGTCATACATATTGAAATTATCACTCTGCATGTCCTGCTTCATTCTTAATGTTGCTTTTCCTTCCTCGATCAGTCCGTGCTTCATGTCATCAAACAATTTTAGAGATTCCTCGATTGGTCTCTCTCTCCAAGGGCTGTTCATCTTCTTTTCCCTATATTCTTTTATCTCGTCGGGTTTCTGCAGTAAACAACAAAGAGATTCTTCATCATAATTAAGTGTCACACACAAAAGACACAACCAGTTTGGCAAGAAATTCAATATTATATTTCAACTTTACCAACCAGACAATGTACTGGTTATAACCTTAACAATGGCACAATGAAAGGTAAAATTCGAGAATTCAATAACTAACAATCTGGAACAATAAAATGAGATGAGTGTTTGGCAAGAACCTACCTGGTGATCAACATAAGCATGCCCTCGCCGTATCAGTTCCACTGCTAATTCGTAGAGCTCTTGGAAATAATCACTAGAGTAGGTTATCTGATAAATTACAATATATATTAGATGCTAACCACACAGAAAACTGCTAACCATTTGGGAAGAAATTATACCTTAAAGGGTTCCCACCCCATCCATCCAACAATTTCTTCGATATGATCAATATATTCCTTTTTCTCAGCTTCCGGGTTCGTATCATCGTATCTAAATATCAAAAACTAAGTTTAGAAGAAAAAGGGAAATCTTTCATCCTCGCAAGTTGGATAAAAGCATTCCGAAATGGTAAGCTTAAAGACTTCTGATTCTTGAGCTGCATAAGCACTGTTCAAACTGATCCTAGCAATAGAAAATAACCAAGCCATGAACTATTCTCACATTCCTACTCATATCCATTGTTGAATTTTTTACAACAAATGGCAATATTGACCAATTTTTCCTATTTAAACACAAGAAACTGCCTTTCTCTCTGATTTCGTCAGGCTTTATTTCATACACAAGTAAAAGTGATAAAAAATTGATCAATATCAATTACAACTTGGATATTGTGAATCTGAGGATCTAAAGCATAATAAGTCGCAGCATGCAATTTAAGACACTGGTGTTGGCAATGCCCTTCCTGAGTTTAAGAGCAATCAAAAAGATCAATGTGGTCTACTAGTTACATTTCAAATTCTCAACTAGCATGAGTAGGCCATATCTATAATGTTCACATAAAAATTCACTACCAACTCTCACATGAGTGAAACTTATCCAAGTTACAACTGGCTATGTCGTCATATGTTAGACCCTTTTATGAGAAGTAGCCAAGTCAGATCAACTAATGAGTGCTTAAAAACAGTATCTTAATCGAGTCCAATTTTAAACCAACATAAATAAATGAGTCAGAAAATCATTTCAGGGAATAAAAAGAAAAGGACAAACAAAAGGTAGTATAGAAGCATCCTGACCTCAGATAGCAGCATCCACCCCGCTCTTTCGCCAGGCCAAAGTCCACATGCATAGCCTACACAATTAGTTTACTGGATAAAAAAGCAAGAATTTCCAAACAAAGTACAACCTCACATACATGGTTGGCCATACAAATACCTTGGCGTGACCTATATGAAGATATCCATTAGGTTCAGGTGGAAAGCGTGTAAAAACTTTTCCACCAGTGACCTTCAAATGTTTGTCAAGTATTTCCTTTGAATTGCAAGCCCTTAGCACTGGATCGATCACTGAAATATATTTCAGTATGCACCTGGAAATATATTTAGCTGAATTCATTAAGCATAAACTTTAACACATCTTTTCGATCGATAAGATTTAGGTTCGGTTTGAAGTCAACTCAATTCGTTAAAAAAATGATAAAAGTATATCTAAAAAACAAGCTACTTGATCTCAAGTTATTAGAGCACACTCAAGTTTGATTCAATTAACAATCAAAACAACTTCACACAATTTGAAACCCAACAAAAATTTAAACAAACTTCGATAACAACCTGTTCAACTCGAATTAATTAGTTTACACGTGTAGCACAAATACTTTATCAATCACTCAAACAGTGTCCCAATTAAAAGGAAAAAACTTCACAGATTAAATAAGGGAGTTGAGGTATTTTGGTTTTGGGTTCATAAAAATCATTTTAATTCTTTAATGGTATATGTCAAAGATGTTTCCTGGAAATTCAAATGAGATGCAACACAAACCCATGATGCAATGCCATAAGTCTGTACTGTGATGCTTATTCCAATATTCTTTATGTTTTCTTTCGACCTTCAGAATATCATAAACCAAACAAATTTAACTTCTTTCTCCTTGTATCTTTGAAATTTGCCACATCCGAGCCAAGCAACTCATACAATAGCAGAGGGCACAACTTGGTTTTTGTTACCTTAAAGTTCTGCTCTGGTGAAGGAAATATTGAAAATGGATTGATTTCTTCTTCAGATGGTTTTGCTGGAGCTGTCTCTTCAACAACAGCTTTATCCTGGCAAATCGGAACACAAGTAAATGAAAATGACTATGGCTTATATACTACAATTTGCCAAAACATATTTAACAAAATTATAGAACGCCATAAGTGCCATATAGATATGGTAACAAGAAGAGAAACCAGAACAGGATTGTAAATAATGCTGAAGAACCAAAATTGAAGTCCACAGGTTCAAAAACACCTATAGAAAACTCATATAACATATATTTAAAAATAAAAAAACCTTCAACATAAATCAGCTTGGCTCACCTCAGCTTTGACAGGCTTCTCTTTTTTCTTTTTCGTGGGCTTCTCGTTGTCTGCAGCTGTTCTTTCACCAAGTAGAGCATACAATTTGGTATCAATGATTTGCTGGTGCCAGAGGTTGCCCCCATCAGAAAATAAACAAAGTAAATGAAGAAAAACATTCATGTTAGTTTGCTGTTATAGATTCGGTGAGACAGAGTGTGAGGGGCATGAAGCATGTATAAATAATTACCTTGACAATCTTTGGATCAGCCCATGGCTGTTTCTTTCTCACATAACCAAATAGTTCACCAACTGTGTACCCAACATTGTTGATCAAAAGAAACTTGTTATCATCATTGTGGTATGAAGAAAATCAAAACAAACAACTTTTTATATCGTTATTAGTTCGGATGGCCCAGCATAGTACATAAGGTCCATGTACACTGTAAAAAACTGATTGCACGAATGATGATAAATATGTTGGTTTCCTGTTCTGTTACATGTGCTGTGTATAATTAGTGTTGCTAGTAGAAGCTTGACCAAAAACAAAAAATAATTTGCTAGTAGTAGAAGCCTTTATTAATTCTCAAAGTGTCAACTAGCCAAGAAAGGTCCATATAAAGCTAAAAAAAGAGATCATATTGCAAACATCAATTCATAGAAAGACCAAAAGAAATTGTAAGGGTTCAACATGCTTATCAAGCCTTGGCAACGGCATCATGCTAACTTCTAGCTCATATCAGTACAGGTTTTCTTCTCTTGTGGTTAACATACAATATCAAGGAAGCAACTTAAAGTATGCAAATCTCAAAGCTTAGTCGACAAACATGGAGTTGGTTTACCAACTGGCCCACGGCTCTTTTTCCATTAACAAATCCCATTATTTAACTAAAGCACCTACATAAAACATAATGGCGATACTCCAAAAGAGAACAGGAATGTAGATACAACCATTAAGATGCTTATTCACCATTCAATACCTCAACCATGTGCAGATTGTCAGTTTTGCTCATAATTACCTACTATGATGTTTTGATCATAATATCCCAACAAAAACCTACTATTTCTTTAACAAGGTATCGGAAAAATGAAACAAAAATAAAATATTTACAGACCATTCTCCTTTCTATTTTTCAGTGTTCTCGATTGCCTCAACTGAGACATCCAGACCTGAAGTGCAGGTCATGCAGCAGCAGTAAAACACAAACTTACTGGCTACTGAAAAATTACATGGTACCACTACCATTTCAATCAGCATGCAAAATCTGCTGGGCAAAAGGCTAATCACCCAATGCATATGACAGAGGCCACATATACGCAAATGTTGTATACAGAGAGGCAAAATCGTCACATTTCCCCCTTATTCATATATTTATCTAGTAATCTAGTAAAAATCTCAACAAACCTCCAAATAGGTTATTCTTCAATTAAAATACATAGAAATAAATTACGTGCACCCTGGGAAAAGGTTAACCAACCATTTGTCCGGTACCGCTGCTCCACAATAACTGCTTTATTCTCTTCAAAAATCTCATCAACAGCATGTTCAATATCATCCAGAGAAACCTCAACTCCTGTTCAAGACCAAAAGTCAGTTTCTAGGATTAGATAGAAGAAAACACTTGGTAAAAGAGATTATCTTTTAAAGGATAATCCACTGAAGACGCCACAGACAAATCATCCTTAAATCACGCTGCCCATATGGAGGGAAAAATTAAATGCATCAGACATAACTTGTCAGGAGTACCCCGACATCATTAAGTGAAGCAAAAAACGGAATGAAAAATCTCCTTTTAAAAGGGTGCACAGCCCAAAATCTTGAATACTAATATATAAGCATTAATAGTTGTCTCATACCAACACCACAAGCAGCTTCAAAATCATCGGCCTTGAAATTGTCAGAAGCAGTAGCCGCAAGAAATGAAAAGGCAGCTTCCAACTGAGCAGGAGTTTTAATCTGTACCAGAACAAAACTGATTATCTACTGGCATGCAAATGAAATAAAATAGTGAACATGTTTGAAAAGTAATAATCAAGGTATGAACACACAGAAAATATCCGGGGGGGAAAAAAGAGAGGGAAAAAGATAGCCTCAAACCTTTGAAGAAATAATATATTTAAGCAATGTAGGTCGATGCACAAGAGCATTTGTGGGGAATTTTGTAGCAACCTGCCAAGAAAAGGTATCACATGTTGTCCATTAGAAATATTCGTATTAGAAAACAATGAGAAGCCCACTTCTAACATATGGTAAGGTCAACCTGAAAATGTATTTTAATTTTATAAAATAAACAATCAGCAATGAAACATTAACAAATACGATTCACGAGGAAAAAATTCTTAAAGACAATGTGTCGGGACGATTTTCAGCATAACAGATAAATTGCAGTGAATGAAGTATCAAGATTTATTTCATCAACCAGTCTTAAAAAGATAAAGGCTGTTATGAGAACAAAACCACTCCAGCTGAAGAGCCTAAGGTCAAACATAAGTACATCTGTCAAAATTGCCAACTTACAGTGTACAGCAGATTCCCAACTGTTCGATCGCAGCCATCAGTTACAGCTGCCTGCAATACCAAAAGATGAACTATATAACAAGCTAACTTTATCACCAAATATCATCACGTTGGCATTTCAAATCAGACATCATAAATCCACACAATTTCAAATTACACAAAGTTCAATTATTTACCCTGCCATCCTCTAGTCAATCCAAAAAAGTGTTGTTGCTTGTTTTTTCAGACAAAGTTCATTTCTACAATAATCTATGTTCATTTATATCATCTCAACATGCAACAAAGAGGACCAGAAATTTAGATTCGAAAAGTTAATAAAAAAAAAAAAAAAAAGGAAAGAACAACTCCCAGAATGCACTTAATATAATAACAAATACAAACGTGTAATTAATGTTGCCGAAAAATAAGTAAGGTTTCTGCTTTTCTGCAGTTATTATTAGAGCTACACGCTTAAACCATACAAGGTATTTTCATAAATTTTTCAGAATTGTTTTTCACTTTGAACTTACAAATACAATACAAACAATCAACAAATTATCTGGTATAACAGAAATATCATTCTGATTTAAGTTTTTCATTCTTTAAACTTTAACGGAAACACGGGAGGATAACGAAACTTCAAGATATGATACAAAAATAAATAAATAACTGTAACAAAATACACACATATATATAAATCAAATCATGCAAATTCTCTTTTCCAAATTAACAATTTCCTTATTCTTCTAATTTTCCTAGAAACCCATCAAAAAGTCACAGACTTTTAACTATCCATCAAGAAAACCCACATGCACAAACAATAAATTACATACAAATGCACCATTTACCCAACCCAATTGAACTGAAAGACATACATACCTCGTGAATAACGGCGGTGAGATTAGCAGTGACCTTATTATTTGCAACGGTGTTTTTGGCAGTCCTTTCATCCAACCCAATCTTTAGAAACAAATCCAAAGACTTCTCGCCGCCACTTCCACCCTCGTTTTTCCCCACCATCTTTTCTTTCTGCAATTATATTTTCTCTTCCTTCAAATACCCCAAAAAAAAAAGGGGAAAAGAAATGGATTAAAAAAAATAATACTAATAATAAACAGGCTTACTTATGTGCGAGAGTGTATGTGCCTTGTGTGCGTGAGAGCTCAGAAGCTGGTATTATAACCCTAGTGAGTGAATTGGGAGATTCTTTGGCCCAAAGATTCCGTCTTAGGGAAAGGTTTTGCTTGGGAATCAAGGGTCAGAATTGGAAAGTTTGAATGTCTGAATATAGTTTATTTTGGTGAAATATTTTCCTTCCAATGAAGAAGAAATGGGCCAATAAGACATTGGCCCATGGTTGTTTGAACGGGGCAGAATTATTTGATCAAATAGCTCAATACTATTTGCCTATTTGGGTCGATGCTTCGTTATGACCATATCGGTCAGCGGTCAACGGCCTACAACATTTTTTTTTAATGAAACACCCCACAGATGGGGCGGGGCATTAAGGAAGTCCCCAACCAATTTTATTACTCACTGATTATTACAAGCTCTACAATATCAATAGTGTTTGGCTAATCTAAATGAAGGCATCTGTAATTGATCTGATTATAATCACACTAAATGAAGGCATCTGTAATTGATCTGATTATAATCACACCCATAGAAGCAAGCTTGTCAGCCACAGCATTGCCTTCTCTATATACATGTGAAACATGAAAAGAAATTTTACTTAAACTAATTCTGTAACGCCCCAATTTTTAAAATACAGGAGTAACTTAATTTAATAAGAAAGCGTATTTAAAAGCTTATGAATAAGGCACATCTCAAAAATAAGCGGAACCATTTTATCAATAAATCCCAAATAATTCTTGACTCTTCCGCTGCGCCACTTTGATTTCATAAAATATAGTCTAAGTATAAAATTTTGCGTCCAAATAAACAAAAATACTTTAATTCAAATCGGACAACGATCATCCAAAAATAAAATAGTAACTAAAAATCCATTAACAAAATAAAATATTCCTAAAGTTGTAAGATAAATAAAATTATTGACTTGCATCCACTGCCTCCAATCCTCGCTCAGACTCCTCAACCTGAAAAGTATTAATAAATATGGGGTGAGCTTTCAACTCGCTCAATGGGGACACATTTGTCATAATTAAATACAAGAATAGGCATAGTCATAAACATTCAACATGTACTTTAACTTTTATTTTGTGGCGATTCTTTATAAGATCGGGTTCACCCCGAGGATACTTTTGATCCCGGACCTTCTTACAGCCCCTGGCTAAGTACTGCGGGTTCACCCCGAGGATGCTTTTAATCCCGGACCTTCTTACAGCCCCAGGCTAATTATAACACTGCGGGTTCACCCCGATGATACTTTTGATCTCGGACCTTCTTACGGCCCATGGCTAACATTATTTCTTTTATTCCATATTTCACATAAATGAATACACATATACGAAGTATTTAAAAATGACAAATAATAAGTGAATAGAAATATCCCCACCTCGAAACTTTGCTTGAGAAATAGTGAATGATTTGATGCAATATCCCTATTGAACTTCATAACACATCATCCTCGTCGCCTAACATGGATATATATACATCTTAGTTCCTTAGGGGTTGAGAATGAAATAGGGAAGGCAAATTGAAGGATCATGGCGTTGAAGAAAAACTTCGTCGAGGTTGTATGGTAGACGATGGAGGTTGTGATGGCGCAGAGAAAAGAGCTGGAACGTTTTGTTTTTGTCCTCTCTAATATGGTATATTAAAACCCTAATAACGAAAGAGTCCTAATATAATTACCCTAGCTAGTTTCCCAAGCACCTTATGATTCTTCATGTGCCATGTAATTGGATAATAAATCCAATAATAATAAAAATTCACTAATGGGCTATATAACTAATTAAATACACATTTTTTTCCCGGGTGTTACAATTTCTAATGTGTACAAGGTTGTCTTTAAGATACCAATACCCTGGAAGGTTTTTCCTAATGGTATTACAAATGATTGTGGAGTCTGTTTCCACCCATAAGTGTTGAATGCTCCATTAACTGAGTATTTTCAAGGCTATCTCCACAGTTGCATATTCATTTGCTAAGGGGCTTTGTGGGAAGGTATGTAATCAATAAAAGATGATGTCTCCCTTGTTGTCTCTCAAGACACCTCCTACACTGTATTAGGAGATCTAAAAGCTCCATCGGTGTTCAATTTTAGCCAGGGGGTTTGGGAGCCGCCATAAACCGGTAAGTGGTGAGAGCTGGGGCTTCCAAGTGAAACCACTTGTGTGCAACTTATTTAAAACCCTTCCATTGTTGATTTTGAAAGAGTTGTGCTTTGTCTAACAAGGATATATAAGAGTGAACTTTGTGGATGATCCTTTTATAGCTAAACTTAGCATTTTCATGCTTGACCGATTTCTTTCTTTCCGATATGCCAAAAATTAAGCAAGTGAGGATATTGGTGATATGTGGTGTGTGCAAAAGGTGTTAAATGAAATCAACTCGGAAATAAAAGTGTTTATATGCTCAATGTGTGGCAGAGAGCATCCCATCCATTGAGCAAAATGGCACCAAACTTCCATCACCCGCTTATTAGAAAGAAAGAAGTGAATCACATTTTCAACAAGAGGTGGAGGGCCGATTTGGGAGATAGGAATGTTACCAGGGCAACATTGGCATTTAGATGCAAGAGTTATTCCTCGGCTTGAATTATGCAATTAATAGGTAGCCTATTTTGGACTAATCTCCACATGAATATAGAGATAGAGGGGGTAAGAAACTTATTCCATAGAAGAGGAAATGGGAACCCAGGTATAGCTCTGTGGTCTTGCAAAAAGGAATATGCAGATGAAAGAGATAATTGGCCATTAGGAGATTGTTTCCACTTCATTTTTTCATCAGCATTTAGTTCAATGGGAATTTGGCTCAATCTGGTAGCCCAAGTAAAGTCGAATACCTTAGTTAAAATCTCCATGTTCAAAGTGTTATTAATCCGAATAAATTGACAGAACATTATTCAAACCATCAATCTCACGTTGAAGGATATTGCAAAGGGTTGCATGCCAAACCACACATTATGCCAAAAACTTATATTGCCATGACCAATAGACCACAGAGTATTAGTTTGCATAATGCCTCTGACTTTACACAATCTTTTCCACACCAAACTGTCAGTGGGAGAAAAAGGTGCAACCATTGAGGTATACCCCCGCATATTTCTTATGCATAAACCGAGACCAAAGGTTGTTTTGAGTCTCAATCTCCACCATAGTTTTAAAAGAAAGCATTAATTGATCGAGTGTGAGAATTTCTAAGCCCCAACCCTCCTTAAGCAATGGGAGAGTAAACTTTGTCCCAAGCAATCCAATGGATTTTTTTTTATCCTCGCACCACCCCAAAAAATCTAGTCATGATTTGGTCCATTTTGTGGACAATGTATTTAGGGGGTTTAATGACCTGAACTAAATGCAAGAACATAGTACTTAAAAGTACTTTTGATGAGCATGAGTTTACCCCAAAGATAGAAATTTCCAAGCCCATTTGTTGTGCATTTTTTTAAAAGATCATGAAAGAGCATCCCTTTCTTGTGTCCTTTGTAGAGAGAGGGGCACCAAGATAGGTGGTGGGAAGGACTGTTCTTGAAATAGTAGCAATTCTTTGGATTTGACATTGACCAAAGTGTCACCAACAAAAAAGCACTTTTGCTTTTATTCGTGGATCGCCAAAATTAGAGCAATAGTCTTCAAGGAAATTAATCAAGGTATTGAGGGCTCTGTCAGAATCATTAGAGAAGATGTTAACATCATCAGCATATGCAAGGTGAGAAACAGGGAACCCTCCTTGAGAATTATAGTGCGTGAAAGTATGGAGTTTGAATAAATGCTCTAGACTTCTAAAGAGATATTCAAAGACTAAGATGAACAAGGTAGGAGATGAGGGTCTCCCGCCTAGGGCCTTTATGAGATTTAAAGAATCCACAACTCTGGCCATTTATGAGGACAGAGAACCAACAATTGTTTATAGCATTATCAATTAAAGAAATCAACTGTGCATGGAAATGCATGCTGGAAAGCATATTTTTCAAAAATTCCCATTGGATTCTATCATAGCTTTTTGCCATATCAAGTTTGAAGGCAACATTACTAGACTAGACTTGAGATTGATAGAGTGGATAAGTTCTTGAGCAAGAAGAATATTATCACTTATCAATCTATCCTTGACAAAGCCACTTTGATATGGGAAATGATGTGAGGAAGAATGAAAGAGAGTCTCGTTATTCAGATTTTGGTGAAGATTTTGTTGATCACATTACACAAACTTATGGGTCCAAGTCACCCATTGTGAAGGGTTAGACTTCTTAAGAATCAACATAATTGTAGTAGAAGTGATGCATTTGGGGATGGGATTTCCAGCAAAGAACTCATGCACAACCAACATTATGTCAACATTCACAATATCCCAGCATTTGTGAAAGAAATGTGCAGAGAACCCATCTGGGCCTGCAACACTATAAGGACTAATGCCAAAAACAGCCTGATGGACTTTAGCTTCAGAGGGAAGGCCACAAAGGTTGTTGTGGTCAACAGAGTGAGGAAAAGGGAAGTCACAGTTAAAAGGGGGCAACTGAAATCATTAGCAAGGTATGAAGTGAAGAATTGAACACATGATTTTTGAATATCCTGATCAAATGTAAGATTAGAACCATTGTCAGTTACAAAGTGGATTCTAGACTTGACCCTTTTGTTTCTTCACAAGATTATGAAAGTATTTAGTGTTCCTATCTCCCTCAACAATCAACTTATATGAGGATTTTTTATGCCAAAAATCGTCCTCATTTTTAGTGGCAATGACAAGCTCAACAGTGACCTTGTTAAGATTGGTAAGGTTGACAGGGGAAGGGTCAAGTCATACTCCCTCTCAGCACAAGCAACCTTAGAATGTGCAGCTTCTAGGTTGTCAAAAATGTTTCCAAATATATGTTTGTTCCACCACTGCAACTTGTGCTTAACTCTCATAAGCTTGTTGTGGAAATTTAACATCCCAGAGAGCCCAGTAGGAGCCCTCCAGGCTTGTTCCACAATGGAAATAAAAGAAGGATGATTAGCCCACACGTTCATATATCTGAAAGTGTTGGGGGGTTTATTAAGAGTGAGAGAGGCATGAAAAATGAGGGGGGCATGATCAGATTTCACTCTGGAGAGGTGTTTGACAAAGGTTTTAGGGAAGATATCAACCCAAGAAGAATTGAGAAAAATCCTATCAAATATCTCTTTAAGTTTGTTATATCTATATAAACATAATATATAATATATAGGGACCATTCTTAAAATAGTAACTCATGGTTTTTTTAGGGTTACTAGTACGCGACCCGTGCGATGCACGGGATGGGATGCGTCGTTGGGTCTGAATTACATGCGTTTAAGATATACCTTATGGATGAACATAAAAAAAACAATCAATAAAACAGTTTAGATGAATACATTTAAAGTTACAAATTTTGGAAAACTTCTTTATACACAACATTTTTGGTCTGTTTTTTTATGGATTCATCGTCGCCAAAAGCTAATATTTTCAAACCCCGATGATTGGTGACTCTAGAAACAGCAACATATAATTGGCCGTGACTAAAAACAGGATTCTTCAAATAAAGCCCAACGTTAGAGAGAGATTATCCTTGGCTCTTGTTTATAGTCATGGCATACGAAACGATCAGATAAAACTGTCTACGCTGAAACTTGAAAGGTATTCTGAGGTCAAATGGAGTTAGTGTCATTCGGGGAATCAACACCTTAAGACCCGCGTTGGCGCATGTTATAATCTTAGATTCAAGTACATGCTTCCCAAGCCTCGTGATAACCAACCTTGTACCGTTACACAATCAAATTGAATAGTCTATGTTCCTCAATAGCATAACCGGAGTCCCCACCTTCAAGTGTAATTCATGATTAGGAATGCCAGAATATTTTATTTCGTTAAGAAATTCCGGCGTGTGCAAATCATGCAAGAATCAACATTGGCATCTGAATTGCATGTGCTATCAGAACTCAAAAATATGGCCCTCGGATGAGTTTAAAGACGTCATATAATTATTAATGAACTCGACTACATCGAGGGTAGGTGTCACAATTGCTCTTTCTTTCAAGTAGCTCGGATCATCTGTGGCATCCCTAAACATTAGATATGTATCTTCAATAATAGTTGCAATTGGATCACCAGAGGCTTCGAGCAAAATATCTTCAGGAATATCAATGGCGGCGCAACCATCTTTTTCTTCTCCGATTGTTCCATCCCCAATACTTGCTATCCATTTCGAAAACTTAACCAAATCAGCATAATCATCGGTTTGTCCGACACTTTGAAGCCGCATATTCTTAGTACGTCTCAGAACAATACAATCATTCCACAAATACGATGAATTTATCGTGGCATTCACAATATCCTGTCGACTACCCTTGGGTACAACGGGCAATATTTGTCTAAAGTCTCCACCAAATACCACTGTTTTTTCCTCCAAATGGAATATCATGGTTAGCTGGATTCTCAAGCTGCATAATATCTCATAGTGTTGTGTCAACTGCCTGAAAACATTATTTGTTCATCATTGGGGTCTCATCCCATATAATTAGTTTACATCGAACAATCAATTCGGCAAGCGGACTCTCTTGATTGATATTGCATGTTGATTGTTCATTTGGATTCAATGGAATAAGAAATCGAGAATGTGTCGTCCTTCCACCCGGCAAGAGAAGAGATGCTATGCCACTCGAGGCCACATTCAGAACAATTTTTCCTTTAGATCTCAAACCAGAAGATAAAGCCCTCCACAAAAATGTCTTACCCATTCCTCCGAATCCATATACAAAGAACATACCACCTTTATTGGATTCCACGGCTCGCATTATTTTTTAATACACTAGTGTTGTTCATCAGTCATTTTTGGAAGAAGATTACTGTTTTCAACAGACAAAACCTTACGATCATATCTCAATTCATCGAATATGGGTCTGTTATGGTTACTCTCAATACTGTCAAAATCTGGGAATGGCATCGTATTAAATTCGTGAAGACTCCTGCCGTGACTCCGCAATAATGTTTCGATTTCTGCCAGCGTGAGGTTCTTGATTTCATCTTCACTCAAGGTCAGCTTTATAAAATATGAACAAACAAAAGACATTTGAGTATTAAAATGGTCATAATAAAAAATATGAGTTCTAAAATACGAATTTAACAAATATAATACCTTCATGTTGCAGAAACAATCGTCATTTATACAGAATGTCATTCGAAAGATATTCCCAACATTTATCTCATACTACGTCCGACATGCTCAAACTATCTGATGACAATAATGACACAAATAGATTCCTGAGATTCTCCGCAGATGCCCAGTGACTTATCTCTCGTCTATCTCAAAAAAAGAGCACAAAACCTCCATTAATCTTCTTCTCTCTCCTTTTCATCTTCTAAAGTCTCTCGTCGGTCAAGCCTCTTTTGCCCCGGTCAGCCATGGTCAGACCATGGCTCGGTGGTGGTTGTGGTGGTGGGCGGCGACAACGACAGATCGAGAGGGGAATTGTTTTTTGTGTTGTCGTTTATTGGTTGTGGTTTTGTTTTTTTGTTTTTTTCGATTGAAGGGCGAAGCTCATAGGTAAGTCGTGTTTGATTTGTGGTTTGTGGTGGTTGCGCGTTCCCGGGTTTTTGTGTGTGTGGGTGGGTTTTGATGTTTGAGTCTCCTTTTGGGAGTGCTTTAGTCCTTCTTGGGAGGTGATTTAGTTTTTGTTTTGTTGAGTGTGTTGATTTCCCCTTGCCTTCGCATGCAAGATGGTTTTTCGCCAAATGGGCATTGTCATTCGTAAATTTGTGTGAGTTTACTTATGCAAAAAATCTTTCGCTTTGGTAAAAAAGAAAAAAAAATCATGGTTTTTCCATCCATTTTTCGGTTTCTAAAAAAAGTAATATTTTTTTAAAAAAAATAATTAAAATTTATGAAAAAATAAGAAGTTATAAATATTTGTGATTTCATTATTTTTGGTAGTCAACTTTCTTTCAATAAATCACTTTTTAAAGTTATATATTAAATTATTCAAAAAAAGTTATATATATTAAAAATAAAGTTATGTAAATTAAGTTTCCAAATCTATGTATGTACTGCATTAACTATTATATACATATATATACTTTTTTCTTTTTTAAAAAATTAATAACTTTTTATTTTAAGTTCCATTTTTTGACGTATAATATATAAATCATTATTTTTTACGATTTGTGGTTTGACATCAATATTACATATATATAATAAAAATAAACATATTAAATAAAAATATATAATATATATTTTTTCATTATTTTCTAAAGTGCTTTAAAAATTATGTATTCGAGCTATTGGACATCAATTTGTATATTCATGTATATTGGTTATTTATAATATATATGTGTAGTTGTTAATTGGACTTATCCAATTTCTTCATAATTATACAAAATTGCGTTTAAGTTGATTAAATTCAATCAAAAAAAAAATACTTATTTTAATTGAAGAAAATATCTCAAACTATGTATCCAAATATTATATATATTAAATATATCTATACATAGCATTTGATATATCCATGTAAGAAGAAATTAAATTTTTATTTATAAATTTATATTTATAATAATTTTTATATATGAAAAATTATTTTTATATTTTTTAACGTACTTTTCATGTTAATAGAAATTATATTTTTTATATTTATCAGTGTATTTTAATATTCAACTTTTAAAGTTGTACATTTGGACTATTATATATGAATTTGTATGTATGATATTATTTTGATATATGTATATATATAAAAATAAAATAGTTTTTAATTTTTGAAATATTTCATTTTGCCATAAAATTATGTTGTTAAATGTAAACATTATTTTTGTTTAATTTGTTAATAATTCTAACAACTGTTCAACTTTCTAAACTCTAAAAAGATATTAGAATTTGAAATGACTTTATTATTGATTGCATTGAAATGCAGTACATTAAATATTAAACATTGGCAATTAAATGGTTTTTCAAACTTTTACTTTCTTATAGATAAACATGTTCAATATGTAGATACAATTCACATTCACAAAAATTTTAATATCAACCAAATATATTGTATTTACAAAGTTTTTTTCATAGTTTATAATAATTTATTTTTATATTATTTTATTGTATGATTTATAATTAATTATTTTTTATATTTTAATTATTTATTAAAATTCTAAACTTTTTGCAGTCACTGAAAATTATAAAAATACAGTTCGTGCATAACGCGATCTAAAAATACCAAATATGAGAACTCGAATAGAAAATAATAATTGAAAATTCCAAATAATACAATACAAACCCTCACAATAAATTTTCAAAAGTTTAAAAATTGACTTAACAACATGAATAAATAAAATACATGACGAAATCCGTAAAAAATAAAAATATCCCCAAAATAATCAATATAATAAAATTATTAATATTACCAAAACTATATTTTATTGTTTCCTATTTCCTTAACTAATATACTTAGTTCTCCTACACATACGAGAAGACTTTGGAAAATAAGTTTTTTGTATCTGAATTTACTACTACAACATTTGAAAAAAAGTATAACACATATTTTTCCACTTATTAGAAATCTAAACATGACTAAAACGAAATAAGTGATGAAGGTGCACATGTGCGGTTTTCTGAAAAAATTAGAGATTGAACACAAATACATAGTCTTGAATGTATTTTTTTTATGATTATGTGGTATGATATCTTTTCATTTTTGATTTTATCAATAAAAACATTAAATACTATTTTCTCGCTTATTGTTTGATGTTATATTAAAATTATCACAATGCACGAGATAGAATTCGTAGAATTATTATGAAAATACACATGTCACAATACAAAATTGACGCCTCACAGATATACACCCGTGCATCGCACGGGCAAAAGACTAGTAAATAATAATAAGTAAATAAATAAATAATAAATCTATAAATATAAATATTGTTATACTTAAATAAGTTCTTGCCAGTTGCCACCAATTCAATTTTAAGCGAGAATGGCTGCATATTTTGTCATTTAAAATAATGCTAGGGATAATATAAAATAAGACTTTGAGATTTGGATTAATTACACAAAAACTTAGAGATGTTTCCAAAAAAAAATTATGTTTAGTTATGCCTTAAATTTAAGAGGTAATGGTGTTTTTATAAATACCAGGTTTCTGAGAATTTTTTGCTTATGAAGGGAAAAATATAAGATACCATCAAACTTTAAGTTTTTTTTTTTTTTGCATTTTCAAATATCTACGAGTTTTTTTGTAATTAGTCTAAACCTCATCCCTAATATTTATGCTTCTAACTACATCATTTTCCGAGTAATTAGAATATTAGGTGATACCCAAGTGAGTTACACCCAATTCCACACTAGGGTAACATCTCATTTTCCTTCATTTTCCTAAGTTTTTAGTTTAATTTCTATCCAGAGGCATATACAATCAATTTTTTTTGTCCCGTTTTTTCTATGGTAAAAATAATATATATATATATATATATATATATTAAGGAAAAAAATAGGTGAACTAGAGGGAAAAGAATTTGGGCTAGGGGTACTGTCTTCGATCGGGGGCTACGCCCCTGTTTCTATCTTCAATGATTGGTTTCGAAGTAATGAAAGAGTCGGGAAATTCTTCAATAGCACAATACATCAAAACTAATTTTATAGAAATTTAAAAAGGCTGGCTACTATAATTAGCTAAATTTTAGGAATAGATTTTGTAAATAAAACGAAAATTAAATGAAACAAGAAGCCATGAAGTGGTATCACTACAAGCACGATTTAATTGCCTGCTTGTTTTTTTTTTTTTTTTGAAGAGTGAATGGGAAGGGTTGAAGTTGAACACGTGCACATAAAATATTTGGCCCATATTATTCTATAACTAAACCTGCAAAACATCTCTTCCCAAAAAAAAATAATAAAAAATAAAAAATTTCAGGTAAAAGGGCTCATCCAAAAAAAAAAAAAAAAATTCAGCCATCTTTACTTTAGTTTATGAAAATGCCAATGCTCAAAACAATAAATACTAGAGCATTTAGTAGATTGGGGGGTCGAATATAATTGTTTTCTTTACCCGGGAGGATCGGTTGTACGTCGCCACTCCCGCTTAACATCGCCAGTCGTGCACATCCCGCGGTTTACCTTGGCGGCAAAGAATGAGGCGGAGTGTTGTCCTCTTGCAGATAGTCGGTGCAAAACAGCCTGGAAGTGTTCGAGCTTATCAAAAAAAAAAAAAAATACTAGAGCATCATTAGTTCTTACACATGAATTTGGATCAGATTTTTTTTCTTCCTAGTGAAAACTCAGAGCGAGGCAAAATTTCTCCTTGATCTTGATTTTCAAAATAGAATTTTTATGGTATGTGAAATGAGACAAAAAGTTGAGGCTAATTATCTTAGCTCAGTTATTTTTTTCCTCATCCAAAATATAAATATAAAAAATCTTTGTGCCCCAATCCAATAATTTGGGTTGTATCACGGACATGAGAGCACCCTCTAGCTACGCCCTTGACATAAAGTGTTTTTTATATTGTCTGGCCCAAACGTGTGTTGTGTCAGGAACCAGGAGAGCATCCTTAGCTACGCCCCTCATAGAAAGTGTTTCAAAATATTGATGAAGATGGATATGTATCACCATAAAATTTGTATCACCGTGAAGATGGATATGATTTGATTAGGAGATATTTCACCATGAAATTTCACAAAATTACTAGTCAGTTTGAACACTAATTTTTTTTAGGAAAAGTTTGAACACTATTTGAATGTTGAATAACGGATTATTACAAAAGCCACATGTAAAGTTTTTACATTTAGCCTAATTACAAAAAAATTGAGTTGTTTTATTTCTCCTTTATAAATAGCAACCTCCAATAAGAGAGTATTTAAAAAGTTAATGTTGAGCTTGAATTTCCTCCCAATACTATGTACATTTATCTCTCTGAAAATCCTCAACCCTTGATGCCCCTCCCTCCTTCTCCATCCCACCTCATCCCCTCCTTAGGGATGGCAATTTCGACCCGACTCGCAGGTACTCGCTCTGGCCCGCCCCTGTTTGGGTCGTCCCGCCCCGCGACTCGGGGCGGGGCGGGTCTGGGTATCATTTCCACTCCCGGCACTGACCGCCCGCCCGCCCACCCCACCTAGAATTGTTAGTTTTGAAATATATTTTAATATATATGTTGCATATATAATATTATTATAATATAATTTTTATGTATTCCTATATTATATTTAATATTCATAATTTGATAATAATAAATTATGTAAATAATATTTTATAAATATATATATTTTATTTTTTAATTTAAAATAGGTAGAGTTGTCAATTTGTTCGGGCCGGTGCTAGCCCGTCGGACCAAGTGTGAAAATCGGGATGTGCCGGGCCGGAATTTTCTCGGTGCACTATTGTGGCGAGCCCAACCCAACCCATGTATTAAAAATACACTAGATTTACTATCTCTCCCCCCAAACTTAAATGAAATTATATCGCACGTAAGAGAAGATAGAATTTCAATATAAAATTGTGTGGATTTACCTGATTCATTGTGCGGGTGGTGGCCCTCCTTGGCATCTCCTCATATCGCTAGGACTTCTTCCTTCAACCATCACTTCAAATTTTGTACCTTAATATTATCTCAGCTGAAGGACGCACGGGTCATGCTCCTAGCACACGGGTCACCCGTACGTGATGACGTACAACAACACTCAGGTTTTTTTTTTTTTTTTTTTTTTTTACAAAAAAAAACAAACAAAAACAAAAATCACACCACAAACCGTTGGGTTGCCTCCCAACAAGCGCTAAATTTAAAGTCTTTAGCCGGACTTTTGTTTTACTCAACCGGGATCCAAAAACAAGTGTCGATCATGCCACGCCTTCGTATTTTCCAAAAGTATAGGTGATCCTTCAGTGTATTTAAGATGTGGATGATTCAGGATCACAATGTTGATGGTCTTTTGGAAATCAAGAAATGTGCTCCTAATGATGAAAAATGGTTTATCAATCATAGTAAAGATATTTCTATCTTTACTCACATTATATATCATGAAGTCTCGTAGAACATGTGAATTGATCACCATTTTCAAACATTGTTCCTTCAAGTGTATGCTTCTTAAAATTTGATACATCCGTAGTGAAGCTTACATCTAGAGTGCACATATTTTTATCAAGATGAGGATCTTCAATTGAGTGAGAGATAGAAATACTCCCCGATTTAATGACGTGGCTCTCGTATTCGCACCACTCCTTTGATGAATGGCACTATATTGTTCCTTCAAGTTGGCCTCGGTGGTGCTTAAAAATCGCTCTTTTGATGTTGCCCACTAACAATTTTAGCTAATTGGCCCATTTGAGTCTCAAGATTTTTCAATCGTGAATCCATAGTATTGGCCAATTGTGTCAATTGCAATCGCATCTTGTCCATCTTTGCTTTTTTATTAAGGCTATTTCCCATTTCCCTCATGAATAAATTTATTTGACTCATAATCAAGTCATTTGATTCATGAGTGAAATGAGGACGTCTTCCAAAGATGGTTTTGCATCTTCCATCTGAACGGGTGCACCTATACCAATCCAAAAAAAACAAATCAAATATTGTAGAAGTAGAATTTACAAAAGAAAAATGAAATAAAAAAAAATGTCTAAATTAAAAATAATTCTATCTATCGCAATATTAGCACCAAAAATTGTATTAGTCCCCGGCAACGGCGCCAAAAACTTGTTCGCCTTATTTTTAGCTTCACCGCAAGTGTACGGTGTAGTTTATAGAATAGGGTAAGCAAGGTCGTATCCACGGAGACTAATAAATTAATGCGCTAAGTATTGAACTAAGATAGCCTTATTTTTATTTAGACGATTGAAATTGAATGATTGTTGTGGAAGAAAAGATAAGAATAACCACAAAAACACAAGATGAAAATAATAGTGGAATTACAAGGAAATGAAATGGATTCCGAGTTATGGTTTCAATTAATATTCCTCTTGTTTTACGATTTAATCAAAGCCAAAGTTATTATCAATACACCTATAAGACGATCACAACGGTATTTTATCCTCCTCTTGAGATGTATATAAAGTGTAGATTGAAATATTTATGCTAGTATCTCTACTCAACATAAGATACACAACTCCCAAATGCACAAAAGATCAAATATCCTCACAAATATTCACAAACCTCTCGATTATGCAAATATTCATGTCAAGTACTCAAGATCTAATATTGAAACTCATCTCTCTCGAATTATGAATCAATATATCAAACATGCTAAATCATTGGCCAAATGATAAAATAAGAATAAGAACAAAGTACTCAAATAGGCTTCAAGACAATAACTTCAATTAAGATTAAAACAATCAACAAGAGTTCAATTAATCTACTTCCAAAACCCGGAAATCACAAGAAGTTTAGCTACCCATTATAAATAAACAACTCAGAGACAAATTGTTCATCTTCATAAGAAGCTAAAATGAAAGATTAAAGCACAAAGAATGAGAAAACTTAGGGAAATGGATAATCTCTCGATTAATCTTCAATCCTCAAGCTCCGATTCGACCCGATTCTTCTCTTGATTCTTCCTTGATGAAATTGATGTGTTTCTTGTGTTCTTGGGTGTATTCAGCCCTTTCCTCCATCCCCTAGATCAAGCCTCCCATTTATCTATTTATAGCCCCTCAAAAAGCCAAGAAAAAGGTGGAAGAACTTAGGAATTTCCGTCCAGGGGCGCTGCGGCGCCCGGGACGGGCGCTGCGGCGCCCGGGACGTGAATTTTGGAGTGAATTCTTTGTCCTGGGCGCTGCAGCGCCGTGGAGGTTGGCGCTGCGGCGCCCGCCTGAGTTTTTCACCCACCAAATGTTGGAATTTGCTTTTGAGCCCTTCTTCAAAGTTGTAGCCCTATCTCTTAGCTTTCCATAGCCACTTGAATCATCTCAATATCAATTTTGTAGAGAGAGTTATGGCCAAAATACTAAACACTGTCAGTGATGGAAATTTCGTGACGCGTTTGGACGTTTCTTCAAATCAATCTCTCTTTGTTTGCTCGTTTGTACTTCTTTTGATACACGATTCATTACTATGACTATAAACTCAATATAATTGGCTTTCAATTGGGTGTAATCGCTCGATTCTTGATGATTCAAGGTTGCAATGCTCGTATTTGTCATAAAATCACTCCAAATATCGTTAAATTCCTACAAAACGAGCAAAGCGTAATATTTTTCCCACAAAGAGCGAATATATACCATTTCATACACGTTATTGCATGTTTATAAACAATTATAGCCATAAATATGCCCTAAAATACATGCAAAACTCACACCTATCAAAATCCCCCAAACTTAAAGCGGTTGGCCGTCCGGCCAACGCTTTTAAAAACTAGACAAAACATGATTGGGAGTAATGAAAAGTAGAACGCACAACAACTCCATAAAATTCGCATTGTTTATCGTAGGTGTCAAGCAACGAATCGACCAAGCCTCAAACATCTAACATAGAGCACACATCAAATAAATCATGGTAAATGCTTTGAATCACTTCTCTCAAGATCAAGTGTATACTCTCATCTCACATGAATATAGGGACGTGTTTACGCTCAATTCAATTCAATGTTGAAGAATTACCATAAGCTTGCAAATCGCGTCTCATATCTCTCGCCACTAGAATGTATGCAATTTGTGAATCAAAAGGACTTTTTCTCTTTGGTTGTAATTAAGGCTCTTTGGTTAAGGTAGGAAAATATAGATGGAGTGACTCAAACTCGAGCGTATATATACCGGTGAGCATATAAATCATCTACGTCAAAGCTTAATATGCTACCCAAATCATCTCTCATTTTCATCAACTCTTCTTATCTCCATCCCCTTTCTTTTGTAAACATTATCACCTCACATACAATTCTTAGCCTCCAAGTTCATTCAATGAAAACTCACATCATAAAGTCAAATTTTTTTTTTTTTCGACTCTTTTATGAATTTTCAACATTTCTTTTCTCCTCCTTTTCTTTCTCTTTTGTTCCCATCAACCAATTTTGTACAATTATCCAATTTTTCAATTCCAACTCATTCAACCTCATTCATTCCCTTTACTCAATGTTATACGCTCAAGTGTAGGGTAACAAATATATCAAGTTAAGGCTTGAATTGTTGCTATCAAGAAATTAGGCAATAGGTTCAAGTTGGCTAACTAGGGATTTCAATATCATCATTAGGTAAGCAAAAGGCTTGAAGGGCTAACAAAAAAAATGGCCTTTGATCATTTTCACACCGCATACAACATGTGACTTTGATACGATATGCGAGCAAGTTCGAATTCTAACAACATGAATGATACACTCAAATCAATCAACAAGATCTGCATATGATGAAAGCAAGTTAAATGCTCAAAAGCTCACAGGCTTGCAAATACGTAATTCAAAGCATCAAACCATGTTCTCAATATCCACATGCTCAATATCATCTATTCATGGCTCAATCAACTCATACTCAACACCCAATCCTAACAATACAAAATTTTCAAAATCAAGCATAAGTTACAATCAAGAGATCAACTCACTCCCTAAAATCTATGAAAGCAATAAACGTGCTAAAACAATAAACGTGTTTCTAATGCAAATGCAACCTAAAATGCTCTACATGCAACTATATGAAAACACACAAAATTGCAATTTTGTTTTTAATCCACACATTTCATATCAAAATAACTATCTCTCCCCCAAACTTAAATGAAATTATATCGCACGTAAGAGAAGATAGAATTTCAATATAAAATGTGTGGATTTACGATTCATTGTGCGGGTGGTGGCCCTCCTGGCATCTCCTCATATCGCTAGGACTTCTTCCTTCAACCATCACTTCAAATTTTGTACCTTAATATTATCTCAATTTTGAAGGGCGCACGGGTCATGCTCCTAGCACACGGGTCACCCGTACGTGATGACGTACAACAACACTCAGGTTTTTTTTTTTTTTTTTTTTACAAAAAAAAACAAACAAAAACAAAAATCACACCACAAACCGTTGGGTTGCCTCCCAACAAGCGCTAAATTTAAAGTCTTTAGCCGGACTTTTGTTTTACTCATAGGGATCCAAAAACAAGTGTCGATCATGCCACGCCTTCGTATTTTCCAAAAGTATAGGTGATCCTTCAGTGTATTTAAGATGTGGATGATTCAGGATCACAATGTTGATGGTCTTTTGGAAATCAAGAAATGTGCTCCTAATGATGAAAAATGGTTTATCAATCATAGTAAAGATATTTCTATCTTTACTCACATTATATATCATGAAGTCTGTAGAACATGTGAATTGATCACCATTTTCAAACATTGTTCCTTCAAGTGTATGCTTCTTAAAATTTGATACATCTGTAGTGAAGCTTACATCTAGAGTGCACATATTTTTATCAGTATGAGGATCTTCAATTGAGTGAGAGATAGAAATACTCCCTGATTTAATCTGACGTGGCTCCTCGTATTCAGTACCACTCCTTTGATGAATGGCACTATATTGTTCCTTCAAGTTGGCCTCAGTGGTGCTTAAAAAATCGCTCTTTTGATGTTGCCCACTAACAATTTTAGCTAATTGGCCCATTTGAGTCTCAAGATTTTTCAATCGTGAATCCATAGTATTGGCCAATTGTGTCAATTGCAATCGCATCTTGTCCATCTTTGCTTCGTTTTTATTAAGGCTATTTCCCATTTCCCTCATGAATAAATTTATTTGACTCATAATCAAGTCATTTGATTCATGAGTGAAATGAGGACGTCTTCCAAAGATGGTTTTGCATCTTCCATCCGAACAGGTGCACCTATACCAATCCAAAAAACAAATCAAATATTGTAGAAGTAGAATTTACAAAAGAAAAATGAAATAAAAAAAAATGTCTAAATTAAAAATAATTCTATCTATCGCAATATTAGCACCAAAAATTGTATTAGTCCCGGCAAGAACGGCGCAAAAACTTGTTCGCCTTATTTTTAGCTTCACCGCAAGTGTACGGTGTAGTTTATAGAATAGGGTAAGCAAGGTCGTATCCACGGAGACTAATAAATTAATGCGCTAAGTATTGAACTAAGATAGCCTTATTTTTATTTAGACGATCGAAATTGAATGATTGTTGTGGAAGAAAAGATAAGAATAACCACAAAAACACAAGATGAAAATAATAGTGGAATTACCAAGGGAAATGAAATGGATTCCGAGTTATGGTTTCAATTAATATTCCTCTTGTTTTACGATTTAATCAAAGCCAAAGTTATTATCAATACACCTATAAGACGATCACAACGGTATTTTATCCTCCTCTTGAGATGTATATAAAGTGTAGATTGAAATATTTATGCTAGTATCTCTACTCAACATAAGATACACAACTCCCAAATGCACAAAAGATCAAATATCCTCACAAATATTCACAAACCTCTCGATTATGCAAATATTCATGTCAAGTACTCAAGATCTAATATTGAAACTCATCTCTCGAATTATGAATCAATATATCAAACATGCTAAATCATTGGCCAAATGATAAAACAAGAATAAGAACAAAGTACTCAAATAGGCTTCAAGACAATAACTTCAATTAAGATTAAAACAATCAACAAGAGTTCAATTAATCTACTTCCAAAACCCGGAAATCACAAGAAGTTTAGCTACCCATTATAAATAAACAACTCGAGAGACAAATTGTTCATCTTCATAAGAAGCTAAAATGAAAGATTAAAGCACAAAGAATGAGAAAACTTAGGAAATGGATAATCTCTCGATTAATCTTCAATCCTCAAGCTCCGATTCGACCCGATTCTTCTCTTGATTCTTCCTTGATGAAATTGATGTGTTTCTTGTGTTCTTGGGTGTATTCACCTTTCCTCCATCCCTAGATCAAGCCTCCCATTTATCTATTTATAGCCCCTCAAAAAGCCAAGAAAAAGGTGGAAGAACTTAGGAATTTCCGTCCGGGGGCGCTGGCGGGGGGGGACGAGCTGCGGCGCCCGGGACGTGAATTTTGGAGTGAATTTTTGTCCTGGGCGCTGCGGCAGCCCGTGGACGGGCGCTGCGGCGCCCGCCTGAGTTTTTCACCCACCAAATGTTGGAATTTGCTTTTGAGCCCTTCTTCAAAGTTGTAGCCCTATCTCTTAGCTTTCCATAGCCACTTGAATCATCTCAATATCAATTTTGTAGAGAGAGTTATGGCCAAAATACTAAACACTGTCAGTGATGGAAATTTCAGACGCGTTTGGACGTTTCTTCAAATCAATCTCTCTTTGTTTGCTCGTTTGTACTTCTTTTGATACACGATTCATTACTATGACTATAAACTCAATATAATTGGCTTTCAATTGGGTGTAATCGCTCGATTCTTGATGATTCAAGGTTGCAATGCTCGTATTTGTCATAAAATCACTCCAAATATCGTTAAATTCCTACAAAACGAGCAAAGCGTAATATTTTTCCCACAAAGAGCGAATATATACCATTTCATACACGTTATTGCATGTTTATAAACAATTATAGCCATAAATATGCCCTAAAATACATGCAAAACTCACACCTATCAAAATCCCCCAAACTTAAACTGTTGGCCGTCCCGGTCAACGCTTTTAAAAACTAGACAAAACATGATTGGGAGTAATGAAAAGTAGAACGCACAACAACTCCATAAAATTCGCATTGTTTATCGTAGGTGTCAAACGAATCGACCAAGCCTCAAACATCTAACATAGAGCACACATCAAATAAATCATGGTAAATGCTTTGAATCACTTCTCTCAAGATCAAGTGTATACTCTCATCACATGAATATAGGACGTGTTTACGCTCAATTCAATTCAATGTTGAAGAATTACCATAAGCTTGCAAATCGTCTCATATCTCTCGCCACTAGAATGTATGCAATTTGTGAATCAAAAAGGACTTTTTCTCTTTGGTTGTAATTAAGGCTCTTTGGTTAAGGTAGGAAAATATAGATGGAGTGACTCAAACTCGAAAGCGTATATACCGGTGAGCATATAAATCATCTACGTCAAAGCTTAATATGCTACCCAAATCATCTCTCATTTTCATCAACTCTTCTTATCTCCATCCCCTTTCTTTTGTAAACATTATCACCTCACATACAATTCTTAGCCTCCAAGTTCATTCAATGAAAACTCACATCATAAAGTCAATTTTTTTTTCGACTCTTTTATGAATTTTCAACATTTCTTTTCTCCTCCTTTTCTTTCTCTTTTGTTCCCATCAACCAATTTTGTACAATTATCCAATTTTTCAATTCCAACTCATTCAACCTCATTCATTCCCTTTACTCAATGTTATACGCTCAAGTGTAGGGTAACAAATATATCAAGTTAAGGCTTGAATTGTTGCTATCAAGAAATTAGGCAATAGGTTCAAGTTGGCTAACTAGGGATTTCAATATCATCATTAGGTAAGCAAAAGGCTTGAAGGGCTAACAAAAAAATGGCCTTTGATCATTTTCACATTCGCATACAACATGTGACTTTGATACGATATGCGAGCAAGTTCGAATTCTAACAACATGAATGATACACTCAAATCAATCAACAAGACTGCATATGATGAAAGCAGTAAATGCTCAAAAGCTCACAGGCTTGCAAATACGTAATTCAAAGCATCAAACCATGTTCTCAATATCCACATGCTCAATATCATCTATTCATGGCTCAATCAACTCATACTCAACACCCAATCCTAACAATACAAAATTTTCAAAATCAAGCATAAGTTACAATCAAGAGATCAACTCACTCCCTAAAATCTATGAAAGCAATAAACGTGCTAAAACAATAAACGTGTTTCTAATGCAAATGCAACCTAAAATGCTCTACATGCAACTATATGAAAACATACAAAATTGCAATTTTGTTTTTTAATCCACACATTTCATATCAAAATAACTATCTCTCCCCCCAAACTTAAATGAAATTATATCGCACGTAAGAGAAGATAGAATTTCAATATAAAATTGTGTGGATTTACCACGATTCATTGTGCGGGTGGTGGCCCTCCTCGCATCTCCTCATATCGCTAGGACTTCTTCCTTCAACCATCACTTCAAATTTTGTACCTTAATATTATCTCATTTTGAAGGACGTCACGGGTCATGCTCCTAAAGCACACGGGTCACCCGTGACGTGATGACGCATAACAACACTCAGGTTTTTTTTTTTTTTTTTTTTTTTTACAAAAAAAAAACAAACAAAAACAAAATCACACCACAAACCGTTGGGTTGCCTCCCAACAAGCGCTAAATTTAAAGTCTTTAGCCGGACTTTTGTTTTACTCAACCGGATCCAAAAACAAGTGTCGATCATGCCACGCCTTCGTATTTTCCAAAAGTATAGGTGATCCTTCAAAGTGTATTTAAGATGTGGATGATTCGGGATCACAATGTTGATGGTCTTTTGAAATCAAGAAATGTGCTCCTAATGATGAAAAATGGTTTATCAATCATAGTAAAGATATTTCTATCTTTACTCACATTATATATCATGAAGTCGTAGAACATGTGAATTGATCACCATTTTCAAACATTGTTCCTTCAAGTGTATGCTTCTTAAAATTTGATACATTTGTAGTGAAGCTTACATCTAGAGTGCACATATTTTTATCAGTATGAGGATCTTCAATTGAGTGAGAGATAGAAATACTCCCGATTTAATCCGCGTGGCTCTCCTCGTATTCGCACCACTCCTCCTTTGATGAATGGCACTATATTGTTCCTTCAAGTTGGCCTCGGTGGTGCTTAAAAATGGCTCTTTTGATGTTGCCCACTAACAATTTTAGCTAATTGGCCCATTTGAGTCTCAAGATTTTTCAATCGTGAATCCATAGTATTGGCCAATTGTGTCAATTGCAATCGCATCTTGTCCATCTTTGCTTCGTTTTTATTAAGGCTATTTCCCATTTCCCTCATGAATAAATTTATTTGACTCATAATCAAGTCATTTGATTCATGAGTGAAATGAGGACGTCTTCCAAAGATGGTTTTGCATCTTCCATCCGAACGGTGCACCTATACCAATCCAAAAAAACAAATCAAATATTGTAGAAGTAGAATTTACAAAAGAAAAATGAAATAAAAAAAAAATGTCTAAATTAAAAATAATTCTATCTATCGCAATATTAGCACCAAAAATTGTATTAGTCCCCGGAAACGGCGCCAAAAACTTGTTCGCCTTATTTTTAGCTTCACCGCAAGTGTACGGTGTAGTTTATAGAATAGGGTAAGCAAGGTCGTATCCACGGAGACTAATAAATTAATGCGCTAAGTATTGAACTAAGATAGCCTTATTTTTATTTAGACGATCGAAATGAATGATTGTTGTGGAAGAAAAGATAAGAATAACCACAAAAACACAAGATGAAAATAATAGTGGAATTACCAAGGGAAATGAAATGGATTCCCGAGTTATGGTTTCAATTAATATTCCTCTTGTTTTACGATTTAATCAAAGCCAAAGTTATTATCAATACACCTATAAGACGATCACAACGGTATTTTATCCTCCCTTGAGATGTATATAAAGTGTAGATTGAAATATTTATGCTAGTATCTCTACTCAACATAAGATACACAACTCCCAAATGCACAAAAGATCAAATATCCTCACAAATATTCACAAACCTCTCGATTATGCAAATATTCATGTCAAGTACTCAAGATCTAATATTGAAACTCATCTCTCGAATTATGAATCAATATATCAAACATGCTAAATCATTGGCCAAATGATAAAACAAGAATAAGAACAAAGTACTCAAATAGGCTTCAAGACAATAACTTCAATTAAGATTAAAACAATCAACAAGAGTTCAATTAATCTACTTCCAAAAGGAAATCACAAGAAGTTTAGCTACCCATTATAAATAAACAACTCGAGACAAATTGTTCATCTTCATAAGAAGCTAAAATGAAAGATTAAAGCACAAAGAATGAGAAAACTTAGGGAAATGGATAATCTCTCGATTAATCTTCAATCCTCAAGCTCCGATTCGACCCGATTCTTCTCTTGATTCTTCCTTGATGAAATTGATGTGTTTTTGTGTTCTTGGGTGTATTCCCACCTTTCCTCCATCCCCTAGATCAAGCCTCCCATTTATCTATTTATAGCCCCTCAAAAAGCCAAGAAAAAGGTGGAAGAACTTAGGAATTTCCGTCCGGGGCGCTGCGGGCCGGCCGGGGCAATGGCGGCGGCGCCCGGGACGTGAATTTTGGAGTGAATTTTTGTCTGGCGCGCAGCAAAGCTGGGCGCCCGCCTGAGTTTTTCACCCACCAAATGTTGGAATTTGCTTTTGAGCCCTTCTTCAAAGTTGTAGCCCTATCTCTTAGCTTTCCATAGCCACTTGAATCATCTCAATATCAATTTTGTAGAGAGAGTTATGGCCAAAATACTAAACACTGTCATGATGGAAATTTCGGAGACGCGTTTGGACGTTTCTTCAAATCAATCTCTCTTTGTTTTTGCTCGTTTGTACTTCTTTTGATACACGATTCATTACTATGACTATAAACTCAATATAATTGGCTTTCAATTGGGTGTAATCGCTCGATTCTTGATGATTCAAGGTTGCAATGCTCGTATTTGTCATAAAATCACTCCAAATATCGTTAAATTCCTACAAAACGAGCAAAGCGTAATATTTTTCCCACAAAGAGCGAATATATACCATTTCATACACGTTATTGCATGTTTATAAACAATTATAGCCATAAATATGCCCTAAAATACATGCAAAACTCACACCTATCAGTGACTGCTTCACTCCAGGCCTAAAGTACTGTGCTATGCTATCCCCCCGCGTAAGGTTTTAGAGGTTGGGGCACTTCCGGGGAACGGGCAATAAAGAGAGTACTTATTAGGTAATCACAAATCTTAACAGGGTTTTGTGTCACTTTAAGGATGTATTAGTCACCAACATAATGAATCATCTAACTAACCAATCACCAAACACTTTTATATCTTTGTTGAGTTAGCAAAAGCTTGAACTTTTTAAGTTTCAAGTTCGGTGGAAATTAGTCATGACTGGAATCTCAACCAGAGAGTTAAAATGTGAAATGTAGAGTGAAACGTGAGGTTTGGAGAACAATTATGTTAACACAAAAATCTGTGAGACGGTCTCATTGATATAATTAATGAGACAAATCATATATTTAAATAGAAATCCGACCATAACCCATACCCATGAAAATAATTTATATTTTTGTATGTATTTAGGATCTGTCTCATTAAGTTAGATCCATTAGACGGTCTCATATAAAACTTCATCTTATGTTAATCACCAATATCACATAATATATTCACAAAATTATTGGTAGAAAAGAAACTTTATGACCACTGACGAATTGAAATTCATTGTTCCCAATTTCACCAAAAAAAGGCAATTAATACAAATTATGAGCAAAACAAACTATAAGGTCTCTAATCGATAGGAAAAACACTAAATAACTTGGATTCTTAAGAAATAATGACATTATGATGTAATTTATGAAATAACTTGGATATCATCATAAAAAATTGTGCAAAATTGCAAATAAAAGAAAAAGGAAATCCTCCACCAACCTATTCCACTAAATTAACTTTATTTCCATGATTAAAAAACAAAAACTATGAACAATTATAATCAAAACTACATAAAAAAATCAGCATTCCCAGATAAAACCTTTTCTTGTACTCCATACTTTTCTCAGAGCAATTACAAAACTTTGATGTATGCCACCAAAATCCATACAATCTGCAACATTCACCTTCTTTCTCATGGAGGTGCTTGAGTAACTTTGTACATAGCAGGTGTAACTTCTGTCAACCACAGCCCAGGAAACAATGTCTGCCATAAATCACAAGAAATTAAAATAGGGATCAATTAAATTATAAATATAGTGATTTTAAATTGGGGAAATAAATCATAAATAAAAATTTGCATTTCAATGGGAAAACTTACATCTAATTGTCTCTGAACAATCTTAGCTCTCTTTTGGGGCCTCCTCGCCGGCCGGTGACCTACCATCGCCAAGAAATCCTCTTCGATCTCTCTTTTCGAAAGCGCCACCGAGAATTTCGGCCGCCCCCTTTATCGGACCTCGCCGCCGCACTAGTCCTCATATCGGAAAATCCTGAATTAGGTTTCATCGCATCCACCGTCGAACCTTTGTCGCCGCCGCCGCCGCAATGCGTAGATGAGATAAACCTGTTTACCGGCGTCTTACAAGCAGCTCTCCTCGTTCTCAAATTCCAGGGCCTATCGATCTCACCTTCCACCGGAGCCGCCACAGGCGGCGGCGGAGAGCCGGAAATCTCGCCCTCCTCGAGACCATCCTTAAAAATCGCGTGTTTCATTTTGTCCGCCGCTGTCTGGAGATCGAGCATCACTTTTTCTCTAACGGCGGCGATCCCATCACCGTCGTCGCCGAATCTCCGGCCGCCATCCGATTCCGGAGGTGGAGTAGTACCCACTTTGCGAGATCCATGTAGAAACTCAGAAGACGAGTCTCTCCCTCTTCCTCTTTCTCTGTCTCTTACGGTGCGGCGCTGCTGGCCGGAATCGTCGTGGCGGTGTTGATCGGAAGAATGAGAACCAACGGTGGTGGAGCGGCGGAGTAATGAGATTCGCCCGTCGGAGTTAACCTCCGTGCGTCGGGGATATTTCTGATTCCCCCATCGGAGCTCGAACGGCATCGTGAAATTGTGAATCGTTTTCGATCTTTCTGCCCCCATAGCCATAACCCCTTAAACATCCACAATTCCACACACACTCGCAAAACTGTTTAATGGGAGGAGGAAATAAAAATTTGTTGAGATGGAGAAGAAAATGACAAGGGTTTTGTTGTTTGGTTTTTGGTATTAATATGGGAAAATCGCAGGGAACTTGGAAGTATACTTGGAGATGGAGAACTGATTTCCACTTTTTCCCTTACGGGTCGGTTTTAATGTTTTCGAGTTCAATTTGGAGTCGGATATGGTCTGGGCATCTGCAGCCCAATTTTAATTTTTAAATCTCACTCTACTACATCAAATATGCAAAAATCATTCTCCTACTCAACTTTAAACCTCACACCAAATGACCAAATTTAGTATAATGAATAATATTACGCCAAATTTGGTTTGGTGTAATGCAATATCGCATATTTACCCTCAAATTATCTACTACTTCAAATTTTAATTCCAATTGGATCCTCATTTTACATATAATTAATTTATATAACATGATTTTAATAATTAATTAATATTTTCTATAATTTTAATAACTAACAAATAAGTATAATGCAAACTAAAAGAAATATTAATTTTAATTTTAATTTATTTTTTTAACATAATTCATTAATGTAATATTAATTAAATGTAAGTTTATAATTCATTACATTAACAATAATAAAATATAAGTAAATGAAATAATTGTATAAATAAATAAATAAATTTGGTTACTATAAGTGAAGAAGAAGAAAGAAAAATATTCATTTGGGGTAAGATTTGGTATAATGGGTTGGAGATTATTTTGATAAAATTACACAAAAACATCAAATTTGGTGTAGTTTTTACACCAAAGTCGGTATACTGGATTGGAAGTGGCCTAAGATGCGCAAGGACATTACTGATCACAAGCCGACCAGGTAGCTAAATGGTTGGGGCCTCGTTAAAACATCCCAAGGTAAAACCCACCCTTATGGGAAAAACTCATGGCAGGAAAAGAGTACCTCCGATAAAAATCAACGTCTGGAATGATAAAAAAATAAATACCAGGACGTATTATCTAACAAATCTATAAGTTGATTGATCAACATAATCGTTCGTGAGAAAGGACACGATATTCTCAGGAGAAACACCCCACCAAGACGCCGAATGTGATTTCTTACTCAGGGGGTCTGCCACTCGATTGTCTTCACGATAAATATGTGAAACCACCAAGTCCATCTGGGAAATCAAATGAAGAGTATACCGGCATTTACTCAAGTGTCACCAGGGGATGGCAGAAGATCTTTTATGAAGCAGATGTACCACATAAGCATAACCAGCACCACATCGCTCCACAAAGCAACCCCGAAAAACTCAATTCGAAAGACCCTAGATGCCGTAAGACTTCCCGGCGCTCCCGAAGCACTAACGCACAAAACAATAAATACTTGCGCATCATTAGTTCTTACACATGAAATTTGGATCAGAATTTTTTTCTTTTTAGTGAAAACTCAGAGCAATCAAGAAATAATGACATCTTTGGAGGCAAGATTTCTCCTTTATCTTGATTTTCAAAATATATTTTTTTGTGGTATGTGAAATGAAACAAAAAGTTGAGGCTAATTATCATTAGTTGAGTTATTTTTTTCATCATCCAAAATATAAATATAAAAAAATCTTTACGCCCCAATCCGATTTGGGTTGTATCATGGACAAGAGAGCACTCCCTAGCTATAGGTGTGACAATTTTTGACACGACACAATAGCACGACACGAAAACGATACGAAAATAGCGGGTTAGTGTTTAGTCTTATCGTGTTCGTGTCCTTATCGTGTCGACACGATAAGGACACGAAAATTTCTTGTCGTGTTCGTGTTTTTATCGTGTTTACACGATAGTGACATGAACATGATAATGACACGTCACGAACACGATAAAGATACGATAATGACACGTTTACCTATTAGCGACACGATAATGACACGACACGAGCACGATAAGGACACGATAATGACACGTTTATTTGTTAGTAACACGATAACCTGATATTTTGTATATTTGTGTCGTATATTTTCGTGTAAAATCGTGTCATATCGTGTAATTTGCTATCGTGTATTAACGTGTAAATCATTTTTATTTGTTTTTGATTTATCGTGTCACTATCGTGTCGTGTCGTGTTGACACAAAAAATTTCGTGTTCGTGTCGTGTCGGAGCAGATTCTTATCATATTGTGTTCGTGTTTGCCCTTATCGTGTCGTATCGTTATCGTGTCGACACAAAACACAACACGATAACACGATTTGACACCCCTACGGCTAGCTATACCCTTGACATAAAGTGTTTTTTATATTACCTGGCCCAACGTGAATTGTGTCAGGGACCAGGGAAGCATCCATGGCTACACCCTTCATAGAAAGTGTTTCAAAATATTGATGAATATGGATATGTGTCACCATGAAATTTGTATCACCATGAAGATGGATATGGTTTAACTAGGATATGTTTCACCATGAAATTTTACAAGATTACTAGTCAGTTTGAACACTATTTGAATGTTGAATAAGAGATGGTTACAAAAGCCACATGTAAAGTTTAGCTTAATTATAAAAAAATTGAGTTGTTTTATTTCTCTTTTATAAATAGCAACCTCCAAGAGGAGAGTATTTAAAAAGTTAATTTTGAGCTTGAACTTCCTCCAAATATTTTTATTCGTACATTTATCTCTCTGAAATCCCTTAACCCTTGACGCCACCCCCTCACTAACTCCTCTCCATCCCATCTCATCCCCTCCTTAACCATAGCGAAAACTAGTTGCTCTTTGATATCGATCTAGTTCCTCCATCAAACATGCCCATCCATCTCCGGTCAATTCCATCTACTTTGCAGGTTCGGGCGGTGGCATCAACATTGATTTTTCGGAGGCGTTTTTGTGGTAGTGATATATTGTGGATCAAGAGAGGAAGAGCCCGATTTTCAGTTTTATTTTTCTTGTTTTGTTTTTTTTCCCTAGTTTTCTGGTTGTTTTGTTGTATTTTTTTTCTTTTCTGTTGGTGTGTATGCGGTTCAAGGTTTAGGGGTGAGGCCCATAGGCTGGTCAAGGTGTCTGTCTTACACTATATTGTCTCCTTTGAGGGAGTGTCTAGTCCTTATTTTGAGGTGTGATGTAGTCTCCTTGTGGGGGATATTTTTTATATATCTTTTTTAGAGCTCGTTTTTTCTCTTTAGAAGTGTGTTTTCTTTTAACAAATGCTTGTGTAAGGGGCTTTGTTGCCGGTGGACATGTTGTATATTTGTGCATGAGTTCAATGAAATACGTTCGTTTTAGGTATAATAAAAAAAAGAATAAAAAGAGTACTTATTAGGTAATCACAAAATCTTAACAAAGGTTTGTGTCACTTTAAGGATGTATTTGTCACCAACATAAAGAATAATCTAACTGAACCAATCACCAAACACTTTTATATCTTTGTTGGTTAGCAAAAGCTTCAACTTTTTAAGTTTCAAGTTGGAATGTCAACCAAAGAGTTAAATGTGAAATGTAGAGAGAAACGTTAGATTTTATTTTTCTTAGAGTTTATATTTGTTTTTTAGGGTTTATTTTGTTTAGGTTTATTTTTAATTGATTTGGGTTTTAGGATTTTTAGTTTTTTTAGGTTTATTTTTTATTTTTGGGTTTGTTTTTGTTTTTGATTTATTCTTCATGGTTCATGTTTTTAGGGTTTATTTTTGTTTCTTCATGGTTCATTATTATTTTTCAATTTATTTTTTGGTTCATGTTCTCAAGATTTGTTCTTAGGAGGTCCGTCTCACGGATTTAGATCAGTGAGGACCGTCTTACAAGAGACTTGCTCATCACAAAATTATTCGTAGAAAAAGAAACTATATGATTTTTATGTTAATTTAATAAAGAGGAGAAACAATATCTCAGCATTCTTAAGAAATAATGACAGTATGATGTAATTTATGAAATAAACTTGGATATCATCATAAAAAATTGTGCTAAATTGAAAATAAAGGAAAAAAGGACTCCCACCAATATATTATATTCCACTAAATTAACTTTATTTCCATGATTAAAAAAACAAAAATATGAACAATTATAATCAAAACTACATAAAAAATCAGCATTCCAAAGCTTTGATGTATGCCCTTATGCCACCAAAATCCATACAATGAATCTGCAACATTCACCTTCTTATGATGGAGGTGCTTGAGAAACTTTGTACATAGCAGGTGTAACTTCTGTCAACCACAGCCCAGGAAATAATGTCTGCCAAAAATCACAAGAAATTAAAGAAGGGATCGATTAAATTATAAATATAGTGATTTTAAATTGCGGAAATAAATAATAAATAATAAATTTGCATTTCAATGGGGAATGTAAATTGTAGTATCAATAAACTCACATCTAATTGTCTCTGAACAATTTTAGCTCTCTTTTTGGGCCTCCGCGCCGGCCGGTGACCTACCATCGCTAAAAAATCCTCTTCGATATCTCTTTTCGAAAGCGCCACCGAGAATTTCGGCCGCCTCCTTTTATCGGACCTAGCCGCCGCACCAGCGCCGCCGCTAGTACTCGCCGTCCTCATATCGGAAAATCCTGAATTAGGTTTCATCGCATCGGCGGCGGCGGCGGCAACACCACAATTCGTAGATGAGATAAACCTGCTTACCGGCGTCTTACAAGCAGCTCTCCTCGTTCTCAGATTCCAGGGCCTGTCGATCTCACCTTCCACCGGGGCCGCCGCAGGCGGCGGCGGCGGAGAGCCGGAAATCTCGCCTTCCTCGAGACCATCCTTAAAAATCGCGTGTTTCATTTTGTCCGCCGCAGTCTGGAGATCGAGCATCACTTTCTCTCTCACGGCGGCGATCCCATCACCGTCGTCGCCGAATCTCCGGCCGCCATCCGATGCCGGAGGTGGAGTAGTACCCACTTTGTGAGATCCTCTGTCTCTGTCTCTGTCTCTGACGGTGCGGCGCTGCTGGCCGGAATCGTCGTAACGGTGATGATCGGAAGAATGAGAATCGACGGTGGTGGAGCGGCGGAGTAGTGAGATTCGCCCGTCGGAGTTGACCTCCGTGCGTCGGGGATATTTCTGGTTCCCCCATCGGAGCTCTAACGGCATCGTGAAATTGTGAATCGTTTTCGATCTTTCTGCCCCCATAGCCATAACACCTTCATCCACAATTCCACACACACTCGCAAAACTGTTCAATGGGAGGAGGAAATAAAAATTTGTTGAGATGGAGAAGAAATGACAAGGGTTTGTTGTTTGGTTTTTGGTATTAATATGGGAAAATCGCAGGGAACTTGGAAGTATACTTGGAGATGGACAAGTGATTCAGACCTTTTCCCTTACGGGTCGGTTTAAACGTTTTCTAGTTTAATTTGGAGTCCGGTATGGGCTAAGAGGCGCGGGGACAGTACTGTGCGTAATAAGCGTGTTCATTGTATGGCAACGACTCTATCTAAACTCAGTGGGCCATTGCAGCAACTAAAAGTGTATTAGTTTAGCTAAGCAACTAACTCGCTCTTTATTAGTGGTTGGCCCTAGCGGTTTCGGGCCAGCCTTAGCGGATTTAGAGCTAAATAGATTTTGAGTTAAACGGACCACTATCTAACGGTTCAGCAAAATGCTAATCTTAACCCTAATCATGTTAGATAAATGTTTTTATCGTAAATTTTGATGATTTTATTTAATCGAGTTTTCCACCAAAACAATGTCCCTAAATGTTGTCCAAATACTCCTAATCGATTTAAATTATTTTTACTAATTTTTCGGAATATTTCTTGAAGTTTAATTTTGACAAAAATTGGACAAAATTTCTGTTTCGTGGCCAATCGGTCGCCTTAGAGGGCAACCCGTGCCTGAAAGTTTGATTTCTGAAATAGAAAAGAGACGGGAGAAAAATTACCGGAGCCCGTGCGTGAGCAACAAAGCAGGACTTAATGTTCGCATTGACGCACGGGTTGGTCGTGCGTATATACACGTTCTGTTCGTCTGTTCACGGGAAAAGCTGAAGGTTCGACTTGACGTAGGGGCAGCCGTGCGATTGTGCGATTTTGCAGAGTTTCACTCCGTATCAACTTAGGTTTGGTCCGAGGATGTTGTAAATTGAGAGGCGACGGATCCAAAAGAGGACACACATACTTTTACCCTAAAAAACAGAGAAAAGAGCATTCTTTCATCGGATGTATCGAGAGGATGTCGAGATTGCATCCATGCTTGAGGATTGAAGATTGATTGAGAGATCATCGATATCCCTGAGTTTTCTAACTCCATTGTATTCTTATTTTCATCTAATTTGATATGAATCTGAACAATTTATCTATGAATTATTCTTTTCCCATGTCCGGCTAAACATCTTGTGATTCCGGGGTTTAGTGTAAGTCCAAGCGGCTAAGATAATTTAGAGAGAGGGTGAATAGATTATCTCCATTTTCTCAATTTAGCCCTCTTTTTCGAATTAAACAAGCCAAGACAATACTGAAGGTGCGGGAAGTAAATAACACGCGTCGATTTATAGAGGTTCAACCCACCTAGGGCCTAATTCTCTACCACCCCAAAGATTCCTAGATGGATTTCAAAAAGAAAAAAATTTATTAATTACCAAAATTAATACAACACCTTACAACATCACCTTGAAGAGCACCACACTCTTCTTCAACACCACCTTGGAGATTACCACAATCTCCCTTGAAAATTACCACATTCCTCAACGGCACCTTGTGAAGGTTACCACAATCTTCAACCTTGAAGAATACCAAATTCTTCAACACCTCAATAAGAAGATCACCACAATCTTCTTGCACCTATCACCTAGATCATCCAAGTGTGTTCTTACCAAGAACGCTCATAAGGATATCTTGTGTTGAATGATAACCCAAAAAATCAAGATTACAACTCGATAATGAATGATACAAATTTGAGTGCAAGTGTAATCAAGAAATAAGCCTAAACCTCAAGATGTGAAAGTGAAAGACCTTAGGCAATTTCAACAAGAATAATAACAATGAAGAACAAATATGTTTGCTAGAGTGTATCTTGTTGTGTGTAGTATTCTCTCTTGTTGTGTTACTTCAATTCTTCCTCTATTTATAGAAGATGTCTTGAACATGATAGGCTCCTCCTAGGAATTTGAAATCTGTAAAAAATTGCAAGACAAATGAAGAATATAGATGTTAGAAATCAATCCCACAAATTAAGGAAAAGTTGTCTGAAATTACAACGGATAGTTTGCTGATAAGAAAGGGGTGCAACCGGTCGCGCAGAGATAATTTTGAAATGAGTTCTCTGCGAATTTTACACAGGGGGACTGGTCGACGGGGGGTCCGACCGGTCGCCCCTATGTATGAACGGTCGGGGGTGACCAATTTGAAGAAGCAGAGTGTTCTGTTCTTCGAGGGGGTGCTCAGGCACGGGTCGCCCTAGGGCCGACCGGTCGCCCCAATCAAAAATCCCGCCGTCCCTTTTTATGTTCCAAAACTCAACACAGGTACGGGTTGCCCTGTAGGGTGACCGGTCGAGCCTGAAACATAAGTGTTGTCCAATTTTTATCGAAAATGAACTTCAAGAAATAGTCCGAAAAAATAGTAAAAACATTTTAAATCGATCGGAAGTATTTGGACAACATTCAGGGACATTGTTTTGATGTAAAAACACATTAGCACAAAATCGTTAAAAGTGTTGTCCAATTTTGTCGAAAATAAACTTGAAGAAATACTCCGAAAAATTAGTAGAAACAATTTAAATCATTTAGGAGGATTTGGAAAACAATTAAAAACATTGTTTTGGTGTAAAAATAAAATCATCAAAATCATGATAAAACCATTTAACAAACAATCTCCCCATTTTTGATGATTACAAACCAAAACAATTTAACGAGGTCGATTTTGAAAACAAAACAATTTTACCGGTTAAAAAAAATCTATCCGTTGAGAGCGACAACATTCCACGCAACATAAACACAAGGATGGGAGTATATATTTTCAAAAACATTTATGCAAAAGCTCCCCTATCAACATGCACAACAAGAGTAATATAGAAGCAATTAACCAAAAGCTAAAAACTCATCTTTTACAACTTGAGCTTAAGTATCAAGAGCTTATAAGCTCCCCCTATCAATAAAACATCATGTGAGCTTAAGTATCAAGAGCTTATAAGCTCCCTCTGTCAACAAAACATCATTAGACATGAATATGAGTCCATACTACAACAAATGGACTAAGTATAATCCACAACTTATGGCTTTTAATAGCCACAACTTATAGCTTCTTTCTCAAGCTTATTTTAACTTCTTTAAGCTAATAAGCTTATAACCTATTTCTCCCCCTTTGGAATCATCAAAAAGAATGTTAGCACGATAAAAACATCATAAATTCATATCAAAGTGCGCAACTAAACCGATGTATCGAGTTATTTGAACATTGAAGCTTATAAACCAAATATGAGGGAAAAGTCAATCATATGACTTGTAGAAGCTTATCAAAACTCATTTGATTTGCAAAACATGATCTCTATAAATATATAAGACTTTTGAAATCGAGAGAATCATGTAGGTGATGAATTTTTCATTGAAACGTGTTATTGAACACTTGGCGGGCGTCAAAAATTGAAGAAGATATATATAACCCGTGTAAATATAATCAAGCCAAGTTTTTTCATCACCAAAAGCAAATTTACAAATATAATCCAACAACAATCATTATTCACAACACAACTATGCAATAATTCCAACAAAAATCAATACATAAGCATTTTCTCAAGGGTTCCACCCAATTGAGATAAAGGAGTAGAATTCTTACCATTTAATCGGTGAGGATGAGTAACAATGATGATAAACGAGCAATATAATCCCCAAAATATGTAATTTATGCAACAAAACACATTTGAAGTGAATTGTGTGTGAAAATGGTAAAGAGGACGAAAATAGAGTGAAATGAGCCAAAATGGCTAAGTCTGGAAAATAGAAGGCATTTAAAGCATAAACCGCATGGGCCAATCGGTCAAGGTTGAGGGCGGCGGTCGCCGATCGATCGACCTCAACCGACCGCCATCGATCGATCTGCTTTTGTCCATTTTCGAAATTTGATCCAAAAATTCGATTTTTTGCCCCTAAGTTTTAAAAACGTGCAAAATGCAAACGTAGACCTCATTCAATATACATTATGTCATAATTAAGCTCGAAATGAGGTAAAAGACTCGGCGGTAAATGGTTAAAAACAAAGTCCGTGAGTTATCCTTAAGACAGAATTAAATTTTTGGTGCCGTTGCCGGGTGCTAATTAAATTTTTAGTACTAATATTGCGATAAATAATGTTATTTTTGATTTAGACATTTTTTCTTTTTATTTTGTTAAGTTCTCCTCCTACACCGTTTCATTTAGTTGGTTCAGGTAGTGCATGAACACTCGCTCCAAGCGAAGATAATTACAATCGTTCATTCCGGAAGTTGAAGCTTTCGCCAGGGATTAAATGCAGCTACTTGACGAGCATAAAGAAATTTAGATCACACTATGGAGGTTGTGGACGAGAACAACGGGAATAACAACCAGAACAATGGGAACAACAATCAGGTACTTTTGTCGGAAGTTTCGGCGATCAAAGAACAAGCGATTCACGACTTTACCGCCTCGGACAAATCGCAACTATGGTGGAATTGCCCATGTCCCAATTAATGCTAATAACTTTGAGTTGAAACCGGTATTGATTTCGATGATTCAGCAGAACTAGTTTTGGGGATTTGCAACTGAGGATGTTAGAAAATTTATTTTGTAGATTTTGATGATACCATGTAAAACTTAAACTAGGAAGTTTGTACTCCATTTTCCTTGTAATTTCTATTGTAATAGTTAGGGCTAAGAGAGCTGAGTCAAGTCAGCTACGCCAATGAATACAAGAAGTCAATCATGGATTTGGATTGAAGACTACGATGTGTGTCAGCTGAGTATGGCCAAGAAGGAAGTCAATGACTCGACTGAAGGTGTGTCAGCTGAGGAACATCTGTAAAAAGTGTCAGTCAAGTTAGTTCAAGAAGCCAAGTCTCATTGTCTCAAGGTTGAAGTGATAGTTAAGTCATCCATCCGTTGGAAGTCGACTCAAGTCACCTGGGGTAAAGACAGTAGTCTAGTCAAGATAACTGACTTAGATCCGTTGATCAAAAGTCAAGAATGTTACTCAGAATAGTAACATGCCAAAGCTGTCAGGTGTAAAGTATTAGTCCCAGAATTGTGCAAAAGGAATAAACCAATGGGAAACACTGCACCGTGTGTCAGAAAGTCTGAAATGCTGCAAGACATTTAATACGAGAAAATGTCAACATCAAGGACTGCAGACAAGACAAGCCAACGATCACAAAGTAACTTTTGAAATTAGCCTATATCTTCAACGGGCAAAATTTTAAAACTGCACTATAAAAGGCTGAGGAATTTACCGAGAAAAGGTTACCTGAACCACGAACAAGCAAGCATTATTAAAACAAGTAATCTGAAATATTCTCAAGTATATTCAAGCAAATCCTCAAGCCTGAAACTCGAAGGAAATCGATCCAACACAAAGTTGTGAATGAAAGACAACTTCAAATCTGTTGAAGAGGAAACTTTTGAAGAATAAAAAGGGGTCCACTTTCCGAGGATTGTAGGAAGGTTCAAGGTCAAACCAGTATCAAGTTATTGGAGGGCTTCATGATCAAATCCAAAAGCTTGAGAAGTGAGCTGAAGTAGCAAGGCAGCTGCCCTATGAAGAAGTTGAGTCGTAAGAGAACCAACTGTGTGACCAATGTTGTCTCTAGACTGTTCACCACGTTGTAAACTGATCTGTTATATAGTGGATTCCTCCAGGAGTTGGAGAAGGGATGACTAGAAGAATTTGTTTGATACACGTTTTTATCTTAATTTTGATGATTTTATTTTTTCACCAAAACAATGTTTTTAAAGGTTGTCCAAATACTCCTAAATGATTTAAAATGGTTTTAATATTTTCCGGAGTATTTCCTCAAGTTTATTTTCGATAATATTGGACAACACTTTTAATGATTTTATGTCAATTGGTTTTTACTTCTAAACAAGGTTCTTAAATGTTGTCTAAATACTTCCGATTGGTTTAAAATATTTTTACTAAATTTTCGGAGTATTTCTTGGGTTTTATTTTCGACAAAAATTGGACAACTTTTCTGCCTCGAGGTCGGTCGCTTGGCCGCCCATAGGCAATCCGTGCACGAAGATGAGTTTGGAACAAAAAATGAGACAAGTGAAAAACGGTCAGTCGGTCGGCCGCCATGGGCGTCGACCGTCGGTCCGCCGGCCGCCCAGTGGGTCTAATTTCCGGGACTCGAACGTTCTTCCAAATGTAACATTTTTTTCTCAACAAAACACTTAGGGGGACCGGTTGAGACAAGGGTCGACCGGTCGAAGCCTATGTCGACCGGTCGCCCTGTTGTAATTTTCAATGTGTTATTCAAATCTCTTATTTGTGCGCGACCGGTCGCCCTGTGCTTTGACAGCAAAAATATGACCGTTTGACAGCAGATATATTTCCTTAAAATGTGGGATTAATTTCTAACAGCTATATTCTTGATTTTAATTGTATTTTTTCAGAGATTTTCAATCCCCAAGAGGAGCCTATGCTTGATCAATCATCTCCTATAAATAGAGGAAGTTTTGGAGCAACCAATACAACAATTGAGATACAACACAACAAGATACACTTCAAGCAAATATTTGTTCTTCATTGTTATTATTCTTGTTGTAATTTTGCCTAGCTTTTCACTTTCACATCCTTGAGGTCTAGGCTATTCTTGATTACACTTTGCACTCAAATTGTAATATTCATTATTGAGTTGTAATCTTGATTTTTGGTTATCATTCAAACACAAGATATCCTTGTGAGTGTTCTTGTGGTAAGAGCACACTTGGATGATCTAGGTAGCAGTGCAAGAAGATTGTGGTGATCTTCTTATTGAGGTGTTGAAGAATTTGGTATTCTTCAAGGTTGAAGATTGTGGTAATCTTCACAAGGTGCCGTTGAAGGAAGATTGTGGTGATCTTCAAAGGGAGATTGTGATAATCTCCAAAGGTGGTGTTGAAGAAGAGTGTGGTGCTCTTCAAGGTGTTGTAAGTTGAATTTGTATTAATTTTGGTAATTAATAAAATTCTTTTTCTTTTTGAAATCCATCCCGGATATACTGGGGTGGTAGTAGATTAGACCCTATGTGGGTTGAACTACTATAAATCGACGCGTGTTGTTTACATTGCGCACCTTTATTATTGTGTTTGAGCATTTGGTTCGAAAAAGAGGGCGAAATCGAAAAGATGAAGATAATCTATTCACCCCACCTCTAGATTATCGTAGCCGCTTGGATTTACAAGTGGTATCAAAGCCAAACTCTTTGGCAAGCTCGTTTCACATCGCGAGTGAAGAGGAACGATCGTCGGCTACGAACGAAGCTCACCTATCCGGCACCTCCACCACCAAGCCACCTCTATTTGATTCCAAAAATTTTATATTTTGGAAAGAAAGAATGGAATGCTATTTATAAGGTTGGGGGTTTGATATTTGGAACATCGTCATAAATGGAGAACCCATTCCGATGATAGATACACCACACACCTCCAAAAGCCTCAAAGAGCTAAATGATGAAGTGAAGAAAATCATCCCTTTAAACGGTAAGGCTCTAAATATCTTGTATTGTTCATTTACTAATTTGGAATATGAACATATTGTAGGAATTCGATCGGCACATAAAGTATGGCAAAAATTAGAAGCCATCTATGGAGTATTTGCAAATGAAAGGAGTCAAACAAAAGCATCTACTTCTCAAAGGGATACAAGCTCAAATTTAAGGAACAAGCCTCTTACAACTTCCAACTATGAAGAAGTTGAATATTGTTTTATGGGCATCGAAGAAGAAAACGAGGTATGTATTAAACCCTCTACTTCTTATGATATTGTTATTCAAAATGATTATAGTGATTTGCAAAATGATTTTGATGATCTTCAAAATGAATTCCAAAGTTTACTTGTTAAGTACAAAAATTTGAAAAAGGAATTCAATGTTTTGAAAAATGAAAAGGATAGTCTATTTACTTCCTATGAATCACTATCATGTGCTCACACCACCACACTTGACAATGTTAGAAACCTTGAAAAAGAAAATAGTACTCTTGTTGAGGATATTAATTGCATAAAAAAAGATTTATCTAAATCCGACTTGAGTACCGATGAAATTGTTGATTGTTGTGATAATTCGAAACTAGAACTTGATCATAAGCTTAATGTTGTCAATCATATGAAAAAGAATCAAGTCTCTAAGCATGTTGGTCATTATGCTCCTAGAATTATTACATGCTTCTATTGCAGTAAAAAGGGTCATACGGCTAATACTTGTCGGGCTAGAAATAGCTCTAATCATTATTGGAGACCTAAAAATCTCAAAGCTAATCCTAAAGGACCCAAACACTTGAGGGTACCACAAAATAATGTTTTATTAGGTACTCGGCGAAATAATAATCGGAGAAAATTCATGCCACCAAGGAAACATCCAATGAACATCTCATTTGATCAAAAAAGGAGAAAACATTTTCAACAAAGTCAATTTCCAAGAAGAGGATACAATCAAAAATGGAAAGAACAAAATCCTTGGAAATGGCAAAGACATCATCAACAAGATGATTTTCAAAGAAGAAGAGACCATCAACAATGGGAAGGTAACAAACCTTGGAAATGGAGTATTCAAAGAAGTCATCATCAACAAAGTGACTTCTCAAGGGGAAGATATCATCAACAATGGGAAAGACACAACCCATGGAAATGGCGTAATTGGTAAACCGTATCTCCCCATTTATATATGCATTTTATTTTAATTCTATGCATGTTTTTATTTGTGTCTTAATTGGAAAATGAGTTTTCAAGTATTTATTAAGGTCTTCAATATATATTTGTGCTTCTAAAATTTTTTATTTAGACCTTATATGCTTTTAATTAGACCTATGTGGTTTATTATCTTCTATGTATTTTCATAGCATAAGTTGTTTTTTTATATATCTCTTATTACTTGCCTACACTTGTGCTTTTGTGCAAATTTTGTTTAAGAATTGTGTAGGATATATATCTCATATTCATTGGCTATTTCGTCATCAAATTCCTTAAACTATCAAGGTATGTTCACTCGTATTTCTCTTAGAACTCAATATTATGCTTATGCACATATCTTTCAAGATATTTCATTTCAACCCCTTAAGTGCCCCTAAATGATTTTGCAAATTTTTCTTAAAAGGGCACTACTCGTTAAGTCTCGTTTTTCTCGAATATATGTTTTCCCGAAACCCGTATTTGTTGGACTTGGTCCAAAATTATCTTTTTGCAAAGTTTTAAAACTTTTCGGGTGGAAAATCGAATTTTGGAAAACTCGGAGAAAGAAAAATTACCCGGGATTGTCCAGTGGGCGGGGCGGCCGCGCTCGCATGTCGACCGGTCGCCCCCCACCTCGACCGGTCACCCATGCTTATTTTACAAGATAAAACGTTATGCCCTTTCATTCGAAACAGAACCAAAAAAATCCTCCAAACCCTTATAACAGCGAAAATTCATCCCCTTTCTTCAAAATCTTCAATTTTTCATCATTTTCACGATTCTTGTTGCTAATCCTCTTATTTTCACAAGAATCTTACATATATGGCTCCCCCAAAGAATTCCACCGGTCGAAATCCCATCTCCAAGCGTAGAAGGGGTGGAGAGGGTTCTTCGAGAAATCGGCAAGAAGAAGCCGAACAAAGGGATATTCGAGCTGCCCAAAGAAACGTAGCTCAAGAAGGTGATGACATTCAAAATCCCGTACTCTCTCGTGCACAAATTACCGAGCTCCGCCGAACAATTTCGCTCCAAAATTGCCGTTGGGCGAAAGGTAAAAAATCTTTTATTACTCAAGCACCTCATTCCCACAATGTTCTTAATTTCATCAATAAATATGCGGAATGGTACTATGAAGATTCGGAAATGGGAGGAAAATCGATTGCTCGGACTAAAATGTGTCGTTTTAATTCATTTACAAATGAATATCCCACTATTAGAGGATTCTTTGAGGAGCAAGGTTGGATGTTTTTATGGGAGCATGCTTATGTCTTATATGATGATGAAATTATCCAACTCTTTTATGCCAATATGTGGGTGCAATATGATGTTGAAAGGAAGCCGATTGCCGTTAATTCGTTTGTAAGGGGTCGTCATTTTAGGTGGACTCCTAATGATATTTGTCGGCTTTTACGTGTTAGAGAAGGTGGTTGGGACTATTTTTCTTGTGGTACTTGGAATGATGAAATGTTGGGGGTGTCCATGAAAGAAGTTAAGACATATTTGGGCGTATGGCCAAAGTATTCATTGTTGGCGATGACTCTTGAGCATCATATTTTATCGTTATTGTCGCCATCAGTATCGTGGAAAGGCGAGTAAGATGCCTAGCAACATGGATTATTTTTTCGACTTATAAGATTGCTAGGAGGAACCGCTTAACTTTGACACCATACTTATTCAATGTCTAATCGAGTCCATCACTCAAGGTAATAAGAAGTTGGTTATGGGAAATTGGATTTGTAAACTTCTTATACACGGGACTACCTTCGCTTAATGTAACTAACTCGGAGGTATTTCAAAATGACTTTGACATTGATAACATCTCCCAAATGGTCACTATGCGAGAAGAATATGGACATCCGACCAACCAAAATGGCTAGAGGAAGAGGTCAAGATTCCCCGATCCTAACGACTTCTTTGATGACGCCGAGGCCGCAAGATTGGCGGAGGAAGGCGAACCGAGAAACCGGAGGGTAATCTAGGTGCTCAACCGCCAGAGGTATACCCAAGCCGAATTTGATGAGCTAAGGGCTTTCATGAGGCGAGGTATGAGGCTTTGGAGCAAAAGACCTCCAAAATGCAAAAGTCTATCGGCAAATTGAAGAAATTCATCAAAGACTTGATTCCCGGATCTTGCTTCTCCTCGGACGAAGAATGATGTCCCCACCCCTTTATTTTTTAAGCACTTTCTTTCATGTTGCTTTGTACTTCTATGAACTTTGTAAAACGTTTCTTGCACTAATGATTTTTGCTTGTTTTCTTGAAAGGGTTAAAATTACAAGTTGATAATGACTTATGGGTGATCATGGTATTGATGGAGTATTTGATGGTAAAAATACTTTAATTTTGCATTGTTTGATGTTGGTATGAAGTACTTGATGGTAAAAGTGCTTCTTTCTAATTTTTGCTTAAATGCATTTGAGATGCTTTAATTATTTTGCTTAAATGGATATTTTGGGACATTTGTAATGTCTAATATGCATTATTTGATGCTTGACATGTATCTCTTAATGGTTCTTTATTTTTGCTTGATGGCATTGGTAATGCCTTGATATCTCTTTGGCTAAATTAACTCAATTGGGTTGAACCCTTGAGAATTTACCTTGTTTATGCCTACTATTTGTTGGATACATGTTGAAAATTGCTTTTGGTGATGCTATTGGCTTGATTTCATTTACAAGGGCTATATATATCTTTTTCAATTTTTGACGCCCGCCAAGTGTTCGCTATAATGCTTCATTGAAAATCTCATCACATACATGAATCTCTTATGTTCAATGTCTTAAAATCTTTTTTGAGATCATGTTTTTGGCTAACTAATGAGCTTTTGGATTTCTTATGATACATTTCTCTAATTTTCCCTTGGATTCAAAGCATAAATTGCTCAATGGTTGATAAACCGTCTCTTTTGCGCATTTTGATATAATTGTATGATGTTTTTATCATCCTAACATTCTTTTTGATGATTCCAAAGGGGGAGAAACAGGAAATTGGCTCAAAGAAGCTAATAAAAGCTTGTTTTAAAAGCTATAAGCTATGGCTCATAAAAGCCATAAATTGTGATTTATTTTTAGTCAAATTGTTGCTTGATGGACTTATATAATTGTTTAATGATGTTTCTTGTTTTAAAAGCTATAAGCTATGGCTCATAAAAGCCATAAATTGTGATTTATTTTTAGTCCAATTGTTGCTTGATAGACTTATATAATTGTTTAATGATGTTTTGTGACAGGGGGAGCTTATAAGCTCTTGAACAAATTGTAAAAGCTAAAGCTTTTAGCTTATGGATAATCGCTTTTACATTATTATTGATGTGCTTGTTGATAGGGGGAGCTTGTGTACTTAATATATTTACTCCCCTACTTGGTTGCTTTTATATTTTGGAAATTTTGGTTGCTTCCAAACGGTCAATTGTTTTTACCGGAAAATCATTTCTAAAATTGTTCTCATAGTTTGTGTAAAAATTGTTTTGGTTTGTAATCATCAAAAAGGGGGAGATTGTTTGATACATGTTTTTATCTTAATTTTGATGATTTTATTTTTTCACCAAAACAATATTTTTAAAGGTTGTCCAAATACTCCAAAATGATTTAAAATGGTTTTAATATTTTCCGGAGTATTTCCTCAAGTTTATTTTCGATAATATTGGACAACACTTTTAATGATTTTATGTCAATGGGTTTTTACTTCTAAACAAGGTTCCTAAATGTTGTCTAAATACTTCCGATTGGTTTAAAATGTTTTTACTAAATTTTCGGAGTATTTCTTGGGTTTTATTTTCGACAAAAATTGGACAACTTTTTCTGCCTCGAGGTCGACCTGGTCGCTTCTATAGGCAACCCTGCACTGAAAATGAGTTTGGAACAAAAAATGAGACGAGAAGTGAAAACGGTCAGTCGACTGGCCGCCATGGGCCTCGACCGATCCGGTTAATCGACCTGGCCGACCAGGGTCGACAGTACACTGAACGCTCTTTCAAATGTAACAATTTTTTCTCAACAAAACAATTAGGGGGACCGGTTGAGACAAGGGTTGACCGGTCGAAGCCTATGTCGACCGGTCGCCCTGTTGTAATTTTCAATGTGTTATTCAAATCTCTTATTTGTGCGCGACCGGTCGCCCTGTGCTTTGACAGCAAAAATATGACCGTTTGACAGCAGATATATTTCCTTAAAATGTGGGATTGATTTCTAACAGCTATATTCTTGATTTTAATTGTATTTTTCTGTAGATTTTCAATCCCCAAGAGGAGCCTATGCTTGATCAATCATCTCCTATAAATAGAGGAAGTTTTGGAGCAACCAATACAACAATTGAGATACAACACAACAAGATACACTTCAAGCAAATATTTGTTCTTCATTGTTATTATTCTTGTTGTAATTTTGCCTAGCTTTTCACTTTCACATCCTTGAGGTCTAGGCTATTCTTGATTACACTTTGCACTCAAATTGTAATATTCATTATTGAGTTGTAATCTTGATTTTTGGTTATCATTCAAACACAAGATATCCTTGTGAGTGTTCTTGTGGTAAGAGCACACTTGGATGATCTAGGTAATAGGTGCAAGAAGATTGTGGTGATCTTCTTATTGAGGTGTTGAAGAATTTGGTATTCTTCAAGGTTGAAGATTGTGGTAATCTTCACAAGGTGCCGTTGAAAGAAGATTGTGGTGATCTTCAAAGGGAGATTGTGATAATCTCCAAAGGTGGTGTTGAAGAAGAGTGTGGTGCTCTTCAAGGTGTTGTAAGTTGAATTTGTATTATATTTGGTAATTAATAAAATTCTTTTTCTTTTTGAAATCCATCCCGGATATACTGGGGTGGTAGTAGATTAGGCCCTAGGTGGGTTGAACTACTATAAATCGACGCGTGTTGTTTACATTCCACACCTTTATTATTGTGTTTGAGCATTTGGTTCGAAAAATAGGGCGAAATCGAAACGATGGAGATAATCTATTCACCCCCCTCTAGATTATCGTAGCCGCTTGGACTTACAGAATTACCCCATCTTCGAACCTCTATAAAAATTATCTGTGTCATTTATTCTTCAGCACATTTACATTTCTGCATACTTACATCATATCTGCTGATAAACTCACATTTGCTATCCAACTGATTAATAACCAAGTGCTAAAATCAGGTGTTAAAACAAGCTTAAAATAATTTAAATGGTGTTAAGTCTTCCGCTGACAAAACCAATACAGCCAAGTTAAATATCAGGTTAAAAAGCCGAGCTATTCTATCAACAGCTCTATCGAATCTGTTGAGTGGCCAACTCAGCTGAATAACTAACTTAGTTGTCCCTCAAGGACACTTCTATTTGAGTTAACTATGTTATTCTTTAAAAGGACTAAAATCAAAAAATTGGTAAGATTTATTCAACCCCCCTTCTAAACCTTACGCACACCCCTTGAGACCTACAAGTGGTATAAGAGCGGTTGGTTCATTTAACCTTCCGCACTGGTAACTGAACTAGATCTCTATCTTTTCAAAAATATTTTAAACACTTGCTTTTCAAAATCTTTCATTTTAAGCAAAGTTATTATCATGGAAGCAAATCTGACACGCATTTCTATATTCACCGTTGAAGAATTTGATGATTGGAAAATTCGTATGCAGGTTCATCTATCTGCATTAATGATAAAATGTGGCTTGTGATAGAGGATAGACCACTGTAAATACTTAAAGTGAACACGGCCGCAATAAGAGCAGTTGTAGCTGAAGGAAAAAAAGTTGTTGCTGAAGCAAGACCAGCCATGGTTGAATAATCAAGGACTAAGTGGACTAATGAAGATAGGATGAGATACAACTTGGACAATGTGGCCAAGGACATACTTACAAGACTTTGGACAAAGCAATGTTCAACAAAGTCAAATCTTGCAAATCAAAAAGAAATGGAATAAATTTACTTTAATTTGTGAAGGATCAGAACAAATTAAAGAAAATAAATTGTCTGTTGTTGTTCAAAAATTTGAAAATTTCAAAATGCTTGCAGGTGAAACCATAGATCATCTGGATACCAGATTCAATGAAATCACATATGAGCTTTCAGCTCTTGGGAATGAATATACACAAAAGGAAATGTGTATGAAGATCTTAAGGAGCCTCCCAGCTGAATGGGAAATGAAGACTATGACCATGAGACATTCAATGGACCTCTCAAAAATATCTAACCACGAGCTATTCTCAGACCTCAAAGCCTACGAGTTTGAGTTGAGAAGAAAAGAACAAGAGGAGACAAGTTGTACCCAAGATGATTTTGCAGACCGATAGCAAGGATGGAAAGAGAGTTGAACCCAAGGAAGCCACATACCAGGAGGAGATTGCCCTAATGGTTAAAAGATTCAACAAGTTCTTCAGTAAGAACTATAAAGAAACAAGGGTGAAACCTCCAGGAGATATTCAACCCCCTCTAAGTCAAGGGAAGATAGACAACCTAAGAGAACTGAGCATCAAAGGGTTGAATATCATAGAGCTGTAACCCAAGAACAGAAAGAGTTGATCAAAGAGCTGAAAACCTGTGTTGGAACTGCAGACAACCAGGACACTTTGTAGTTGATTGTTCCTATTCACCAGTCAACAAATATAGGAATGAAGAAGAAAGAAAAGTCTTCAGAGAAAGAAGGCAGGAAAATAAGAAAGTCATGTTGGCTGCCGAGACGGCTGAGACAACCAAGTCTAAAAAGAAGACGGACTCGAGAGAGTAGTGTCGACTACTCAAGTGACTCTGAGAAAGAGGATATGATATGCCTTATGGCTAAAGAACAAGATCAACCAGATCAAGAAGATAAGGTACACTCTAACTCATCTCATTCAGACTCAAGTGATAGTGATTGTGATACACGCACTTCATCACCCACTGATATTTATGATTTATTAGGCAAAATGATGAAAGCTTTTGAGCACATAAAATCCTCACCTACAATTTTAAATGAGGAAAACAGTCAGCTTAAAAGCCAAAACTCACAGCTGACTAAAGAGCTGAGTACTCTGAGTTACATAGCTAATGAGAACACTAAGTTGAAGGCTGAAAATGCCAAGATTTTAGCAGAGTTAGCTACTATAGAAAAGAGGGAAAAAGATTTCAAAAATGTGACTGCCTCACTTACAAAGGCATCCAAATCATTGGATGATCTTATCATGAGTCAAAAAGAATGTGGAGATAAAATAGGCATAGAATTTAATTCCTTCATGCACAGTAAACTCCAAGAGTGATTTTGGAAAAAGGAACTTCAAGCAATGAAGCATCTTAGAAATCCAAAACACCAAATGTTGCACCATATTCACTCCTAAACACAATCACAAATAAACTAGCCTTGGATATAAAGGGAAAGGAAAACAACCAGTTGAGTATGCTGAGAAGACAACTGAGAAGAAATCCAACCAAGTTCCTCAAAGAAACTCTAAATGTAAAATACTCGTGAAAAGCAAAAGAGCTACCAAAAACCGAGGAAGTTTCATCGAGAGAAACACACATGATGGGAATGGTAGAAACTATCCAAAGTATGTTGATTGGAGTAATATGAAACATCAAAGAAAGACCAATGGAGTACAAGCCAAATGGCAAAGACTTAAACCTCGAAAGGTCATTCAAAAGGCAAAAGAGCTATTACAAAGACACATATGCACCAGGCACTACACTCATAAATATCACAACTATCCCAAGAAAGCAATTGCTAAAACAAACACACATGCATGCATGACAAAAGAGACGATTGTATGAACCTAAAACCCCAAGCAATTTGCTAATGTGCACTATAATTATGGCACTGATAGATGGCAACCTCTTATAGTCAAGTCCTTTGGCTATAGGTTGGTTGGATCATCTTATAGCACTAACCCCTCAGGACCCAGGCAAATATGGGTACCTAAAAACTAATTTCCTTGATTGCAGGTTCAAGGAACAGCTGAGTGCCAAGGAACCCGATACATGGATAGTGGTTGTTCCAGACATATGACAGGAAACAAGAAAAACATGTCAAGATTCAAGAAGATTAGAGGTGCAAAAGTCATATTTGGAGGAAATGAAGCTCCAGGGGAAATCAAGGGCACAGGATCTATCAAGAAGAATGAATTGGAAATCACAGATGTTGCTTATGTTGAAGGCCTCAACTTCAACATGTTAAGCATCAATCAACTCTGTGACAAAGGCTACAATGCTGGATTTAATATGCGAGTGTGCCAGATCAAAGATTCTGAATCAAATGAAATAGTGTTGCAAGGATCAAGATAGAAGAATATGTGTGTGATAGATTGGTCTACTGCTACACCAAGTACTTGTCTGCTAGCAAAAGGCACAACCGAATCAAGTTGGTTGTGGCACAAAAAGCTGAGTCATCTGAATTTCAAGACAATCAACAAGCTTGCAAAGAGTCATCTTGTGGAAGGATTGCCAGACTCAGTGTATAAGAAAGAAAGTGTATGTGATCCATGCCAGATGGGAAAACAAATAAAGTCTTCATTCAAGGACAAACAAAGTCCTTCTTCAACGAGGATATTGCATCTGTTGCATATGGATTTATTTGGTCCAGTTGAACCAGCCAACATAAGTGGAAAGAAATACACCTTAGTGGTGGTAGATGACTATTCAAGATATACACGGGCAATTTTCATGTGCAAAAAGAAGGAAACCTTGCAGAAGTTACCTCAACTGATGAAAAGAGTTCAAAATGAAAAGAGCCAAACCATTATAAAGATAAGGTTTGGCAGAGGAACTGAGTTTGTCAATGGGATAATAACTCAATATTGTGTTGAAAATTATATTGCTCATGAGTTATCTGCAGCAAGAACTCCACATCAGAAATGGAGTAGCTGAAAGAAGGAACATAACTCTCAATGAAGCTGCAAGGACCATGTTAGCTTTAAGTATATATCATCACTAATTTTATCTAAAATTAGTTTTGTCTTGTTAGTTTTTTTGTCTTATTATATGCTTAAAAGTAGCGTCGCATAAGATTAATTTGAAATCTCATATTTTTAACATCTTATAATTATAATTATAAATGCTAATGCATTGTTAAGATTTGTGTACTATCAAGAAAATATTTTATTTTCTTCTCAAAAAAATATTATTTTATTTTTGTATGATTTGCCCAAAAATTTGTACCATATTTTCTTTCTTTTTTTTCAATTGAGTCATCCAAAATTGGTCATATAGTAATATTTATATAATTAGTTTCGTTATTAATATTTAAATATATTATTTTTGTTTTTTCTACAATTTATTCCATAATTATTGTTAGTCCAATCAATAAATAATATTAGTTCCATATTTATAATTACGATGGTTTACTTTTTGGGATTTTAATCTGCTAAGTTGTTTTGGTACCAAATGAACGATTTTTCAGCACATCAATAGGGGATATTGTATGAGATTTCAATTGTTAATGCAGAAACACCAACTAATAGTAAACAACCAAATATACCTATTAATTAAGTGTTTCTATTTCATTTGTTCTCACAATACCCATGTCTTTCAGCTAAAATACAGAAAATACATATGGTCATTAAAAGCTACAGGACTGAAATTACTATTTCGGCTAAAGGATAAAATCGTTAAAAACTATAACTATCGTAGAACTAAAATTGCCAAACCCAAAAGTTACGGGACTAATATTGCAATCACGCCTAAAAGTTCACATGCTTGATGACAAAAAAAATGATGATCAATACCCTTTTACACCATTACATCCTAAATTATTTAACCCTAATAATAACTAACATTCCTGTTCCTCCTCTTCCTCTTCGTCAAACTGATCATCTATCTCAACATGATCGTACGAGTACAAATTCTCACTATGCGGCTTGTGCCCTGCCTGAATGCCCGCACGTGATCTTTCAACGATCTATTGTGCTTAAAATCCGACCCGCAGATGCAAAACCACAACTTCCCGCAGCTTTTTTCTCGCATGCGCTACCATCGCAAGACGGCGAATGGCTTGCCACATTTTCAGCAGCCAAAGGGCTTGGAGCTGTGTTTGCGTTTGTACACATTTCTTCATCAATTCTTCATATCCTTTTTTTCCTTTGGTAAAACAAAACTTCGTCAAATCAAATTACAACACAACCTACAAGTTTATTCATAACAAACTTAATCATAGAGTCGGTTTTTTTCGGCTCTTTCATGAGTATTCATCCTTCTTTTTTTTCTCCCTTTCATTTCTTTTGTTCCCATAAACCAACTCTAACACAATTATTTATATTATTGATTTCATCAAATTTATTCTCATTCAACCCACTTACTCAATGCTATAAGCTCAAATTTAGGGTAAAAGATATATCAAGTTAAGGCTAAAAATGTGGCTATAAAAAATAAGACAATAAGCTCAAATTGGTTAACTAGGAAATTCAATTCATTGGGTAGGCCAAATTAGTTAACTAGGGAATTCATCCTCATTCAATCCACTTTGCTTTATTACTTGTTTTATCATATGACCAATGATTTAGCATGTTTGATGTGTTGATTCATAATTCGAGAGATGAGTTTCAATACTAGATCTTAAGTACTTGGTATGAATATTTTGCATTATTGAAAAGTCTATGATTATTTGTGAGGATTTGTTGATCTTATATGCTTTTGGGAGTTATTTATCTTATGTTGAGTAGAGATGCTAGTATAGATAATTCAATCAACGTGTTTATTGTGTCTCGAAAGAGAGGATAAATTACTTTTGTGATCATCTTATAGGGAAGATAGATAATAACTTTGGCTTGATTAATATGATAACAATAGAGTGATTAACTGAAACTATAACACTGGATTCCATCCATTTACTTGATCTTTTCAATCATGACTCTTTGCTTTGTTATTTTTATGATAAAATATTTTCTTAGTTTTATAAAACTACAATCACAATTCGATCGTCTAAATAAAAAAAACAGTGCTATTTTAATCTCAATAATTAGTGCATTAATTTATTAGTCTCTGTGGGATCGGTCTTGCTTACCATATCTATTAACTACGTCGTTCACTTTCGGTGAAGCTAAGAAATAAGGCGAACAATAATCTCCATTTGATTTGCAATTTTTTTTACAGATTTCAATATCCAAGGAGGAGCCTATGTCAGAAAATCAAATCCAAGATCTCTCCTATAAATTGATGAAAGATTGAAGCAACAAGACACAACAACACAAGCAATACAAACACAAGCAAACTTCTTGTTCTTCACTTTCATATTCTTGTCGTGTTTAAAGCCTAAGTCTTTCACTTGCACATCTTGAGTACTAGACTTGATTCTTGATTACACTTACACTTCAAAGTTGTATACTTTATTTTGAGTTATAATCTTGAATTATTTTCTATCATCCAAAAAAGATATCCTTGTTAAGTGTTCTTGTGGTAAGAGCACACTTAGGTGATTTTAGGTGTTGAAGAGTGTGGTACTCTTTATGGGTGTAAAAAGATTGTGGTAATCTTTATAGGTGGTGTTGTAAGAAGAGTGAGGTGCTCTTCAAGGTGAATGTTGTAAGAAGAGTGAGGTGCTCTTCAAGGTGAAGGTTAATAGTTTGGTATCTATTAATAAAATTCTTTTTCTTTTTCGAAATCCACTTCGGATATACCGGGGAGGTAGAAGATTAGGCCATAGATAGGTTGAACTTCTATAAATCAACGTGTGTTGTTCATATTCCCGCACTTATATTCTTGCTATCATTTTTACAATTCAAAAAAAGAGGGCGAAAATCAAAAAATCGGCATAATCTATTCACCCCCAGATTATCTTAGCCACTTGGACTAACAAACCCTACCAGACTTCGGGCTAAATGGACCACTATCAGGCTACAAGTCAAAATATTTTAAATTTTATATTTAAATCTAAAATTTTAAATTAAATAATGAATAACATTAACATTCAAACTAAATATACAAAACTAAATTATCAATAATAGTAAAAACCACACATAGTTTATAGTTGCATACTTGCATTACATATACAATATCTTAAAATTCAAATACTCAAACTTTAAACCTCTAAAATAAAATCAAACAAATACAACACAAGTACACTACTAGCTAACTACTGATCAAACACTAATCTCAATCATATTTGATCTTTTCTTGGATAAAGTGTTATATTCCATTTATTTTTCACCTAAACTATATAAAACAACAAAAAACCAGTGAGATGATTTTTTAGCCATTCCCATCAAACTAAGATGTTTTTTAACCATCTTTTTCAAACACATCTTTTTTAGCCATTCTAGGGTGTGGGAAACCTAATTTGCCCTTGAGCCAATTTACTTGCATTAAAAGGCGTTGTAGTGTCGATTACTGTAGATTGACACTGTAGCACATCACTGTAGCATCGAGTTACAATGACTCGACACTATAGCACAACACTATAGCATCGTGCTACAATGACTCAACACTGTAACGCCGAGTTACAGTGACTCGACATTAGCACTAGCAAGATTGTAGCATCGGATTCTGATGACTCGACACATGTAGCGCCGAGTTAGTTTTGCTCGACATCGATTTATGGACTTGGCATCGAGTTCAAGAACTCAACATCCAGTTCTATCACTTACTATAACCCAACTATTTTGTTTTTCTCCAAAAACTTTGAATTCAATTAACTTTTTCGTTTTAAATTCGTTTTGCATGCATAATATATCAAATTAATCCTCTTTTCAATATCTATAATTGAACACCCATATTGCATATTTAAAAACAAAAATACAAATTCGATTTTTTCAAAAAAACTTGAAAGAAAGAGTAAGAGGATACATAAAGATAAGCGAAAGAGAGAAATAATCCAAATATCAAACAAACATGCTAGAATTGTATGCATATCATTTTACACCTAAAAATGGCTAAAAAGACGTGTTTACAAAAGATGATATTTTTTATCTTTATATTTTAGAAAAAGCTATTTTGATCCATTTCCACGAAACCATTTGTTAGTTTATGTATATTATTGAAATCAAATCATAAAAAATATAAAATATCACAAATGAGTTGTATAATTAAAATGGATAACTAAAGAACCAAAAGCTCTTTAAAAAAATAAATATTCACATCATACAAACTAAAATCATCATGTGGATTTAGAAAGCATTACTAGTAAGAGATAATATAAAATAGACAGAATATTATAATCACACACACATAGGGATGGGATCTCGTGTGGCAGCCTCTTACCGTGTGGCAGTGTGGATTGATCTCATCCATCAACACCTTTTATTCAATGATCCGGTGCTATTAAAAATAATCGATTTATTAATTGATTAATAGGTAGAAAAGGGCATAATATAGTAACTAGCAAAATGTCATAAATCACGCCACTACAATCAAGGGATTAATTAATATCACGTTTCCATAACTGAAATTGTGCATCATTTTAACAACTGAATTGCACACCATTTAATATCTGACTGTACACTATTTTATATCTAACAGTGCATCATTGTATAATTAATCAATCCCATGATTGTAGAAGCGTGATTTACGGCATTTTGCTAGTTACTATTATGCCCTTTCCACCTATTAATTAATTGATAAATCAATATATATATATATATATATATAAAAGCAAAATAGTTTCTAAAATTGTTTTCCTGCCTAAATGACACTTTCTAAAAACTTTTTCTGATTTTTTTAATTTTTTTTCGGATTTTGGAATCCAAATTAATATGGTTGACTTTTAAATTTTGGTATGTATACCGAAATTAAGGAGAAAACATATAGGGGAGATTAATTTTAACATTAAATAATATATCCTATTTAATTTAGTTAAATATGATTAAAATTGACTAAATGACTATAAAAAGAATACCGAAATACGAAGATCAAATCAAAATTATTTGAAATTAAGTAAGGTAAAGTTCAAAATTATTTTTTTTTTTGAAAGTTTGACCATTTTTATAAGTGATAAGATCAAATCAAAATTATTTGTAATTAATTAAGGTAAAGTTCAAAATTGTTTTTTTGAAAGTTTGACCAATTTTATTGATTATAATCGGACATCCGGCCAATTTAAGTTTAGATATAGTAATAATCTAACCAAATTTCTGCAAAGGTTACATTGAATCAATTCTGGATATTGATTGATTAAATACAACTTCCAAATATACCCGTACACTTATATCAGACTTTTATAATAGGAAACATTATCAAAATTTTAATTAAATTACTTAACAAAATTTAATAAAAATCGAAAAGCAATAAAAAATTAAAAAATACAAGATACAAATCTTTATAAAGGAAATAAATTTCAATTAGCAGCATATTTTCCACAAAAAATATCATATATTAACATTTTGGCAACAAAATACAAACCAGCTAGACAATAATATTCAGACGTTATATCTGGAAAGAATATCAAAATTTTAAAGATTTGATAATAATTTTACAAAACATGACAAAATAACAAAAAAATCTTTAATTTCCTTAAATAATCTCCTCAGCCCTCATATAAATGAGTTCTTATTGACGCCATTTTTACGGCCTCGAACTCTCAAATACATGATTTACCGGTAAAAAAGTATTTCTGTTAATTTTTCACAGGAATACAGAAATGGCATCGATGACGATGAATTCCAGATTGGCATGTACGTATAGGAAGCCCGCGTATAATGATAGAAGCCAAACAAAGTATGTAGTGCGCATATAATGATAGAAGCTAAACAGAGTCTGGAATGCACGTATAATGATAGAAGCCAAACAAAATGTGAAATGTGTTTTTGATGCTGAGGTATCAATTTTGTTTTTTATACAAAACATATTATGATATATTAAAATAAATTTCAATTTATATGTTCTCAGGGTGACATGATTTATGGCACTACAAAGAAGATTCATGTGTGCAATATAAGAACTGCTTGACGGAAGGCCGCATGTTATACTAATAAATACAAACAACATATGGGAAATACAAGATTATGTTTCATGTCAAGCTAGAAGTTTTTTCAGTGGAAGACAACTCTCTTTCTGGGTTTTTATATTGTTTTAAATGATTCAAGAAACTGTCAAATGTTGAAAAGGTCGATGAGACCATTTTATTCAGTAAGTAATGTTATTGTTTTAGAAAAGGTAATATATGTATGCTTACATACAAATAATAATTTTTTTTGTTTATTGTATTGTACAAATATCATAGAAGAGTCTATAACTATGTATGCTCAAACAAAGGAACTCGGGGGCAAGCAAACACATTGACATAACTCCAGAAGACTTGGAGTAATGATATATTTAAGTTTTTATTTATGTTTAATATTTGCAATTTCAGTTTTTCTTATTCGATTCTGTTTTCCATATGTTGATAAGGTTTGATTAAGTGTTTGCATGCTTCTTAGATTAATTATATAATTTATTGATTTAATTATTTTGAATATAGGTTGTGAGTTTATGGGTTAGTGCTACCAATCTTTTTCATTATTAGATATTGGTGGCATCTATCAATGCAAAAAATATCCCAAAAAACTCACTCAAGTCGGAGAGAAGTTTTATTATGAATGTTGTGACAAGTTTTATCCAAGGGGAAATTTTAGGTATTTAAATTTTATAGTATATTTTCCATTACCAATTATTGGAACTACTTCTTTTCTACACATTTGAAGGTATAAGATTCAGTTCGAGGTTAATGATGATAGTGCAAATATATTTTAGAATGGCACACTAAATTACAACGGGATAGCAAAGAACTTGAGACGATTTTTTAGAAAGAAACGAATGAAAGTATAAGTATGACTAGATCTTTTAGAAAGAAAAAAACATTTTGGACGATTTTTTTTGGCTCGAGAAACATCGAATGAGAGACATATATATAAAAAAAATAAAATCGAATGATTATTGAAAAAAATATTACATCTATTGAAAAAAACGAACCTGTGTTTATTTTTTGATTAGAATGTATGAATTGTTTTGAAAAACAAAAAATGGTTTTGATTCTCGATCCATAGACGGAAGTTAAGGGGACAAGGGCACCTTTGGGCCCCCTCAAATTTTGAAAAAAAAACAGGGTATTTGGGTCATTTCACATTTTAATCTTAAAATAAATAAAAAATTAGAAAAATGAGAAAACGAAATGTCTTCAATTATTTTCCTATTTTGATTTGTAAATCTTGAAAAATACGAATCTTAGTTATTTTATCCTTTTTCTTAAAATTTTGTACATTTTTTAAGCTCTGCCATTAATTTGATCATGAATTTTGCATTATTCTCTTGTGTCCTATTTGTCCTTTTTGGTATATTAATATAATTGTATTTTGTTATTTATTTTTGAATGTTAAGACGTGATTGAATTAATACAACGACTTATCAAACCTTCCACTTATTTTAAATTTGATGTATTTTTTTTCATTTTTATATGTTGCGATGGACAAATTGTCCACTTACGTTTTGTAAAAATGAAAAATAGTCATAATTTTCAAAAACATATTTTTTAGCCATTTTGACATAGTCATACTCTTCTTGTGTTCTTTGGTGAGGTACTTGATTATATATCAAAAATTGATGTTGTACATTTCGATCCATAGGAATGAAAAAAGACAAACTGAAAATTTGAACTAAAAACTGACTAAAAAAACATGGCTACTATTTTGGAAAAGTAGCCAAAAATTTAAAATAATTGCCCCCTACCCGAAATTTCTGGCTTCGTCACTGTTCTGATCTATCAAAATTAGGGGTGATCATAAATTTTAAATAACCGCCCACACCGCCCCCCACCACACCGTTATTATTAATTTATCATGAAAAACGCGATTATAAATATTATGGAAAAACCGAACCGCCTTAGCGATGTGGTTTGCGGTTTTGACCACAATAAAACCGCCACAAATCGACCGACTACCATGCTATATATATTATAGCTTAAGGGTAATTATGTAATTAATTAACACACTAAACTCAGCCCTAAAACATATTATCCTTCATTCACAAGGTCCACCGCCTCTTTATTGCCTTTCCCATATTTCCTCAATCCTCTGCACAAATATTGAATTTGCTAATCCTTCACAAATTTTCTCAAGTCTCAACATTAATCATTAATCAACAAGCCCACATTTTTATTTCTCTTCGACGACCGCTGTCAACAAGTCCACTGTAAGAAGGTAATCCTTTTAATTTTCTGATTATTTGTTGAAATTTAATGTCTCTTATTAACTTATTTTCATTTTGGATTTGCTTGAGTTGGTTGATTAATCTCAATACTTGAGTAAGTTACATTTATTCACTCATTTTTTGTAATTATGATAAGTAGCTTGTTTCATTTTATTTAATTATAATTAGTATTAAACATGAGATTCCTTAAAAGTTTGCGAGATGGGTTGGAATAATATTTTGTTTTATATCTCTAAAAAAGTATTTTTGTTTCATCATATGTTTGTTTAACTTGAGTTGTTCGGTAATAGAAATAAAATTTTGGTTTCATTATAGATTGCATTTGATTAGTCCTTAATTCTTCTTAAATCGATTGCATGCATTAGATATTTTTCACTAATCATTTCCATGGAGCATTCTATTAATGCAAAAGTAAGTTATATTTTATTTGATATATTCTTATTTTTACAGATTTTTTTCTTTCATGTTTAGATTTGATATGATTGATTTTTTTTTTTTTTTTGTTAAACCGAGGGATAATGCATCTTTCAAAAAGTTTCTAATGTGGACATATCTATGGAAACAATAGCTTCAAGTAAAGAACAACAAGGAGCTCAAGAACAAACTCGGGTATTGATACGGTGATGGCAAACTTATTCCTGAAAATAACAATTCCAGAGAGAAGAATGTTACACTTGATTCTCATTCAAAAGTGAGGAAACCATCTAAATTACCTCCTAAGAAAATACAAAGGACTAGATCAATTGACATAGTTGAGACAAAAGATTCAAAGAAAGCTTCTGAAATTTGGGCTCACTTTACTAGAATAGAAGGTAGCAATCCACCTAGAGTTGCATGCAACTATTGCAATACAAGTTATGCTGCTCATCCAAAACTTAATGGAACCACTAGCATGTGGACGCATTTGGAGTTTTCATGCAAAAAGTATCCACTTAGATTGGATAAGAAGCAAAAGACTATGCATGATTATAAAGGTGTGCATGGCAACCAAAATGATAATCCTACAATTAAAGGAAAGACTTTAAATCTTGAAGAGGTTAGGAAAAAACTTGCTAAAATGGTAATCATCGATGAGTTGCCTTTTAAGGTTGTGGAGGGGGAAGGGTTTAAAGCTTATTCTAAATCTTTGGAACCAAGGATTGAGGTCCCATCTAGGCATACTATTGCTAGGGATTGCATGCAAGTTTATCTTGAAGAGAAAAAAAAAATTGAAAAGAGTTTTGAAACTTAATAGAGTATGCCTTGTAGGTCCCAAGGGGTGTGAGTGTAAGGTTTAGAAGGGGGGTTTGAATAAACCTTACCAACTTTTCGATTTAGTCCTTTTAAAATGTTCGAGTTAATACTTCTCAATTTGAGTCCTTGATGGATGACTAAGTTAGTTAATCAAATAGAGTTAGTCACTCAACAGACTGACCGATTGGCTGATAGAATAACTCAATTGTTTTGACTAAAGACTTAACTCGATTGTGATATGTTTTCAAAGGAAGACTTAACACCCTTGAATTTGGTTAAGTTTGTTTTAATACATGGTTTAAGCACTTAGTTAATTATCGTTGATAGCAAATTTATCGTGAGATATAAAAATAATATGAAGAAATTAAAGTGCTAAAATGTAAATGACACAATAAGTTTTTATAGAGGTTCAAAGATGGGGTAAGTCTTCTCCTCTATTCTCCAACTCCTGGAGGAATCCACTAAGTATTGATCAAGATATCTGCAGTGGTTAACCGTCCAGATACAAGTCTTGATCACACGGTGACTTGATCCTTTGGGACTCGATCACGGAGATGCCTTGGTCACACATCCGGCTTCTCGTACGACTCAACTTCTTCACAGTTTGCGCTTGCTACTATAGCCCACTTGCTCAAGCTCCTTGGATTTGATCACGAAGCCCTCCAAAAACTTGAGACTAGTTCGACCTTGAACCTTTCTACAATCCTCCGTGGAATGTAGACCCCCGGTCTTCAAATATTTCCTCTTCACCGATTGAAGTTGTCTTTCCTTCACAAGTGAGTGTTGGATTGATTTCCTCGTAATGTAGGCTTGAGGATTGATCTTGAATGACTTGAGAATATTTTTTGTTCTGATTCAAATGTTAGCTTGAAATTTCGTGGTTGAGTAACCTTCTCGCAGTGATTCTCGGCCTTTTATAGTGATCTTTCAAAAAAATTTGCCAGATTTGAAGAGATAGGCTTATTTTTAAAAGACACTTGTGTCATTGGCTTGTCTTGTTGCGATCCTTGAATTTACGTTTCCTCGTATGAACGATTCTTGACTTTTCGAGTTCGACACGGTGCAAAGATGTTTCCCATTGGTTTATTCCTTTTGCATGGTTCTGGGGTCGAGCATTTCAAGAAAGCAAGTATGGAGGTATTACTTGTTTAAGTAATTCTCTTGATTTACGTGCAACGGATCTCTTTCGATTATCTCGACTTGACCGCATTTTCTTAACTTCCCGGGTGACTTGAGTCGCCTTTCCAATCATGGATGACTCTTCTCCGTTATTCTTCAACTTGAGACTTGGCTATCTTGAGTTGACTTGATCGATACTTCACTCACCGTATCTCGATGCATCTTCAATCGAGTTCTGTCTTCTCTTCTTTGCCATACTCATTTTGCTTTGCGGTGGAGTCTTCCTTCTTATCTCCGCTTGTCTTCTTGCATGTTCGACATAGTCGACTTGACTCAACTCGACCCCTATCTATTACAATGCAATTTACATGAAAAAATGGGATGCCAACTTTCTATTCTAAGTTTTACATGGCATTCATCAAAATCTAAAAATTATTTCCCAACATGCCTAACTACCGATACATGGACTTCATTGCAGAACTTGAATTATATGTGTCTTCTTATCGCACATTGGATTGACAATGACCGAAATTGCAAAAAGAGTCATAAACTTTTGTCTAATTGAGAATCATAAAGGGAAATAATAGGAAGCAAATAGAAGAATGTTTGAATCAATGGAGTATTGATAAAGTTTCCACTATTAAATGGATAATGCTAGCTCCAATGATAAAGCAATCGATTATTTGAAAAGAAAATGCAAGTGAAAAGATGTCATCTTGAATAATGATTACATGCATGTAAGATGTTCTGCTCATATAATAAATTTGATTGTCAAAGAAGGGCTAGAAGAGCAAAATGAAGCCATAATGGGGGTTAGGAATGCTGTGAAATATGTAAGGTCTTCTCCAAGTAGGCTAAATGCATTCAAAAAGTGTGTAGAGAAAGAAAAAATTGATTCAAAGAGTCTTGTTTGTTTAGATGTAGAAACACGATGGAATTCAACCTATTTGATGCTTGAGGCTGCCGAGAAATTTGAGAAAGCTTTTGAGAGGTTGGGGGATGAAGACCAAAAGTATGTAGACTACTTGATTGCTATGAATTAAATCAAGATGAGGAATTTGAGGGGAAGAAAAGAAAAGTGAAAGGGAATAAGATAATTGGACCTCCAATGGATATAGATTGGATTAACGCCAAGAATTTTGTCAAATTCTTAAAAATATTCTATCACGTGACTTTAAAGTTCTCTAGTTCATTATAAGTCACTTCAAATGCCTTTTTTCGTGAACTTTCTACTGTGCATGTTGGTTTATCCAATATGATTAGTAAGAGAGATTATAATATGGCTTCTATGGCTATTCGGATGAATGAGAAATTCAACAAATATTGGGGAAACATTGATAACATCAATTGGTTGTTGTTTGTTGCTATTCTTTGGACCCAAGATACAAGTAAAAGTATGTTAATTTTTGTTTTGCAACAATGTATCAAGGGGATGCTTCATATGTGAACAAAATGACTCAAAAAATAGAAGATTTGTTGGTCTTGTTGTATAAGCATCATGCAGATTCTAATTTTCAGCAAATGAGTAGAGATGAAAATGCAGTGCAAGAGCATAATTACATGCATGTAGATGAAGAAGATGACCCAAGTGAATTGCTAGAATCTCAATTTGCTAGACATTTGGAAGAAAAACAATGTGTTAAGAGTAAATCTGAAGTAGCTCGATATTTACTTGAAGGTTGTGAAAAACCGAGCAAGGATTTTGACGTATTGAATTGGTGGAAAGTGAACACTCCAAAATATCCTTTTCTTTCTAAAGTCGCACGAGATGTATTAGCTATTCCAGTGTCCACCAGTGTCCACTATTGCTTCAGAATCTGCTTTTAGTACAAGTGGTCGTGTGATTGATGCATTTAGAAGCTCTTTATCACCTAAAACGGTAGAGGCCCTCATATGCTCTCGAGATTGGTTACGTGTTACACCTTCTCCAATTGATCTTGGCGAAATATTCGAGGACATTCAACAATATGAAAGCATAGAAAATGGTAAAATAGTTACAATATCCTGTTTGATTTTATCATGCCTTTGAGTAGTTTTTATGTGCTTTAATTATTGTTGTTTTCTGAGTTAGAGACATCAATATCTTTTGTGGTATCACGGTGATTAATAAGGAAACACATTTTAAG
>JABTTQ020001177.1:0-220661 GCA_016081115.2 Rehmannia glutinosa
GAGAACTTTTCCTTACATCGCCACTGACTCATGAACCATGAAGTCTCTAACCGCAAGATAATGAAGACTGACATCATCTTTTTCATCAGATCTCACCTCATATGATTTTATCTATATCTTTCATAGCTTGGATATTTTTCCTCTTTGGCGTGAAAGACGTAATGTGGCACGAGGCAATCCACGTTTTCAAAATTCTATAAGGTATATCATTGTAAAGCACAAAACCAAAAAAAGCAACGAACCTAATTAGAATTGACCAAATATTACAATTTAAAGTTATATAAAAATAAACTTAATTTTTATAACTCCGAGACAACTTTTTCCAAATATTTCGTTATGACGAAGATCCCCTGAGCAAGAGAATCAAAGCTTCACTTTGAATATTCTAAAACAATATATGGGCTGTCTTCGATTAAGCTTTCTACTATCAAGAAATCGATAACCTCGTGCCATTTTGGGGTCGAGGTGAATGTAATGAATAAATCAGATAACCGCCCACCGACAAATGGCTATCGTGATTCGATAGTTTTGTATCATCGAAAGCACCACCAGAAAAACTCGAAGGTAAGATAATTCGCTTTCTCGAGTGTTGGGGTTCAGTGTTTCCACGAAACACAGATCCGCCAAATTTCTATACATATCAACACGCAACTTCTTCTGATTCAAACGATATATTTCAATCGTGGCTGATTCGACCATTGATATGCATCACCAACAAATCGCTAGAATAATCGTCTTGACGACACATAGTAGGCGTTCATTTTCCTTTCGTGCATACGATATGAAAAAATTCTAACACTAATGTTTTCCTTCCTTGTATCTGGTCAGTTTTTTAGGTCCGAGAATGGGATGTCTTCTCTCAAACCATCTTCACCATAAGCGCAAAGAACAATGGGTATTGAATGCCAAGTAGTTAAGATTCAACTCATTTATCCGCTTCAGTAGACCAGTTCTTGTCTCGATCACGATCATTCTATCCCCTAAAGCTTCATCGAAATCACCAACAATCAAAGCCGCCACTTCGTAACACGAAGGCGAATTATATGTTCTCGCATCCGTATCTCTTTTACCAGTAAGCCGCAATCTAACATCCGAATGTCCGCATTCTTGAATCTTTTCTCTTTCATTCTAAATGTTTTTACCAAAACATTATGTTCATCAAGCATTTCTTTAAGTCCAGCCACGATATCTTCATGAGGTTATTTGTTTCACTTTTGCCTAAAAATTTGAATAAATAAAAAATATTAACGAATTCTAGAAAATATATTGAAATAGTAGTGAATATCTATATTTTAACAATTAAAATAAAACAAACCCGACAGACTTAATATGCGATATTTCATTTTCAAAGATCATATGTAAAGTTGTGCAAATTTTGAACCATCTGATGGTAATAAACTACCAATTAGATGATAGTTATGCCTATACATTCGAAAAACGAGGTCCACCACCTTGTTTATGTCGTTGTCGATCTTACCTCCCATTGATGTGAAACAAAACATGTTGTTATAAGATCTAATGTTATCTTGAAAGTGTTCCGCTTTTTTCACTATCACCAAACATTAATTCTCGAAGCAAAAAGATGGTTGCCGTAAGGTAGAAGTGGATAATACCATTTAATACAACAAAGAGAATATTGCGGGTTATGGATTTAACTCGAGCGTTTATTCTTTCATCATACCAAAGCATGGCCGACAAAACCGACACCTATAGGTGGCATCACCGATATCCCAATAATAATCAAATTACAAATTAATTAATTTTAATTAATAAAATCTTATAAAAACAAAAATTATTTAACAAAATACATACATACATACATATATATATATATGTACGTATGTGTGTGTAAGTAATTTATACTCACCAAGGTTTATCAATGTATTTGTCTCCACCGGGCTCGAGACGGATATGGTTTGAATCCATATTACTACGGATTGGTCGAACATTTTTATCATTAGTAATGTCTCAACCGGATCGCCTACGGTGAGATCAATTATCGTTTTTAAGTTAGAAATCTTCTTCAAGATCTCACGATGACGAGTAAAGTTGTTGCATTGATTCTCGAAAGTGTTGCTTCGCCGAGGGAATATATTGTTAATCAATAAATAGTGTTTTATATAGCAAATATAATAAAATAAGTGCATATAAAATGTTTATCTACAGCAACAAACGTTAAGTATACCATTTGTAATGCCACAACGGCTTGATTTTGAATAGAATAAACAATTTCACCGGAGAGTATACCGAGAAGCAACTCTTTTAGGTAACTTCCGAGTTCTATTCTGATCTCGCTTGTGTTTTGTTAAAAAAATATATGAAAATCAAATAAATTAAATGAATCATTATTTAAATTCAATAATATTATTCACTAAATAAAATAATAAGCTAAATATACCTTGTGTGAAGACATTATGCCGAGAGCTCGAAAAAGGGTAAGTTTTATTTCTCGATGAAACCCGAGAAATAATGGTTGAAGATGTATTTCCAATGCTTATTACCATTTGTCGATCACTAAGCGGGGATCTTTGTAAGATGCTAGATTTTTGCTCGATGAAATATCGAAACAACTCATGTAGGTGGCCCAAATGTTCCGCAAAATACCATAAACAGGTTTGAACTAACTCACAATTTATATGAACATGTTTCAGGGTGTCAATAAATGACTCACTATTGACAGAACGTAATAGTAAGATAAGTTAAACAGTTGAATGAATATAAGTCAAACCAATTTGTAATATAGTTGAGTGCTATCAAATTTTGATAATAAAAACAAACATTGTAATTTATAATATTCCAAAAAAAAAAAAAAATTAATCTTAATGATTTGTATAATTTTAAATGTATAATCTTGACAATAGTTCATTATAATATTAACAAATAATTTAAACAATTACAACTGCCATTTTGTTAATTAATGATTGGCCCAAAAATTTTTCTTCATATATTTACACAAAATTCCAATTTGCTGAAATAAAAAAAAAATTAAATAAATAATATTTAACTTTTCAATTTATTTGAAAAGTCCACTTATAGTGTTAATTTTTTTTATTACACATTGTATGAGAATTTAGCCCATTAAGAGAAGCCCATAATTCAATCAAAATAACAAAATATAGCCCATTAACAATACTGATCGCACGGCTGATATTCCAACATGTCCAGTACCGATCGTCTTTTTAATTGACACGTATCACTCTTAGTCTACAGATGCGAGACACGTATCTATTTTCTTTCATCCATTGAGAAGTATGTATCATTTTTGTCTGGTTTAGGTTTCTTCAAGAAATGCGCCGCTCAACTCTCACACTATAGATTCATTCCATTTCTAAAATTTTCAAGTGAAAATTTTACTGAAAAATCACTATCTGAAAATCACCTCTCAGTGTTTCGATTTCTCCTTTGTTCTTGGTCTGTTACTTACATAATTTCTGGTTTTATGTTTTCTAAATCGTCGGTAAAAAATTTCCCGACAGAAATGGTTAATCCAAGAATTCCATTTCTTGTTTTTTGCATCTAATCTGAGATGTACGAACCCTTATTCGAAGGATTCATCAACTTTTCCCGATCGTCGTCGCCTTCCGAAATAAACCCGCAGGTATAATTTTTTTTTGTCTCTGTTTTTTGAACCCTAGTTTCTTCGAAGTTTTCCGATTTAACCCAAAAAAAATTTGTTTGGTTTTGTATGGAAATGGAGGGGTGACTTGAAGGCAAAATCTGATCTGTTCATTCTACGGAGAAACAGATGACGGGCTTGGATTGAGGAGCGACGCTAGGTAGTTTTTTTGTTTTTTTGGGCATTTTTAACACTCCCATTTTCGAGATACTGCGATTTAACCAAAAATTAATTTGTTTCGTTTTTTTTCAAAAATGATGCGGGCAATTTTGGTTTCAAAATGGAACTGGTCATTCGGCGGAGAACCATAAGAGGCAGATGGGAGAAGGAGCGACCTCAAGTATTTTGTTTTTTTTTTTTTTTTTTCATTTTTGAAACCCATTTCTGTTCAAGCATTTCAATGTTGTTTTATTGTTTATTGTGCCAGTGGAAAAAAGGAAAAAGGGTCGACTGATCTTGTACATTTGTATGTTCGTTGTGTACTAATCAAGTGATAAATGTATATTGTGTATGTTCATATGACCATTCTGTATGTTCATTCTCGTAAAAATAAATTGTTCATCTTTCACTTGATTAGTGTTTTTGTGTAAAAACTTCGATAACTATTGCAATGTTAAGTCCTGGATTAATCATATATACTCACAAGTTATTCTTTTTGCTTTTTAAACAATATAATGTTCGTTTAGCATTGGTATTGAAAATATTTTTAAACTTATCTTCTAATTGGTCTGTAATATATCTATTTATCTTCAAGAATAAACTATTGAGACCTCAATGAACACAAACAGTCGTCCTCAGATTATTTGAGCAAAACACCCTTATTATCTTAAACTAATTTTTCTTGATATTTGATTATTATCATGATCAATTTCTCATTTTTGTTCAGGTTGCATCAGATGCACAATGTTGAAGTGAAAACCAGAATCTTATGAAGATAAGTTATTCAATTGTTTTTGTAAAAGACACTATCAATTCTAGACTCATTGACTAACCTTTTTTATAATGTTTTCAGATTAAAGAAACATAATGTACACAAAGAAGAAGAAATCATCACAGCAAAACTACAGACAACCATATATAGATAAGTTATATATGCAACTACTACATTAAACTACATCAAATTTACATGGAAAAATATAATCTCATTTAGATAAGTTATTCAAATATTTTTGTAAAACCGTGTATCAATTCTAGACTCATTGACTAACCTTTTTTATAATATTTTTCAGCTTAAATAAACATACAGTACACAAAGAAGAAGGAATCATCACACCAAAACTACAGAAAACCATATACATATAAGTTATAAATGCAACTACTACATTAAACTACCTTAAATTTATATGTTTCATGGCAATTATACAATAAATTGTGTTATCTACTATCTACTATAACAATAAAGCATAAAAACAATCATACCGTTTTCACTATCATCATCTCTTGAACGTTTATTTCCACAAATGTGCGTCCTGATAGCTGCTTCATGATTGAGATGTGCTCCTTTTTATGTAAAGGTTTTGGTTTGTGTGAGGTTTGGACCGTGTGTGAATTTTTTTGATGATGTTGCATATTTATAATGTAAAAAAGTAGTCTGACTCTTTCAAATATTCGAATTTCTCAAATATGGAAAATATATTAAATCTTTGTCAATCAATAAGATTTAACATACCATCCAAATTGTTTAAATTAATTACAAAGTCAAAAATGAATGCACATTTACGGTGCACATTTACGGTAATAGCCAAAAATGACAAAGATTTAATATACGAATTTTTTGTGGAAGATATCTGTTTTTTTTTTCTTGATATGGATAACATATCAATACCATATATTGATACCAAGAAAACGGAGCAATCTTTACATTTGAGATTTATATAATCATCTAAGTATATCGATAAAAATCTTTACTTTGTTACCTAAAAAATCAAACGAATGTATATATGTTGATTCTGTATTCTATTCTTGTGCTTTTTAAATAATGTAATGATCGTTTAGCATTAGTATTAAAATTAGTTCGTAAAATTATTTTCTGATTGGTCTTTAATCTCTCTATCTGTCTTCAATGCTGAATTTTCTTCAATGCTGAATTTTGTCGAAGCTAACTATTTATTTTGATAACTTTATTGTGATATTAACATAGAAAAATTTGTTTCTTAACATGTATAATCTGTCTTATTTGTGTTGTATTGAAATTATCTTTTGTTTAAGTTACAAATTCGGAAGAGCCTTAGCTAAAAACCACTTGACCCTACACCATGAGTGTAGTGGAATCCTGTTGGTGCTAAGACTTTCATTTTACATATTGTTTTTTCTCTTGTAATTGCGTTTTTTCTATAATTTATTTTAGTACTTCCTGAGTTAATGAATGAGTGATTAAGTGGTTTAATGCATAATAATTTCACTGGAATTATGATACTGAATGTTTAACAAAATTATTGATATTGAATGTTTAACAAAAATTCATGATTTATTTGAGAATTCTTTTAGGTACATGTTTAATTTTTAGTTATATATATTAATCAAAAGCTAAAAATCTTAATTTAAATTCAATTTTTATCAGAATATGAATATTGATTTTTAAGTTTGATAAACGCACACATTATTAAGTAAACAGATTGTAAAAAAATTCAGAAAATCCATAAATAATAAGAAAAAATATAATATATATTTATTACTTAAATAACCACGAAATTCCAGAGCCAAATATACCAACCATATCCGCAAGGATCATTATTCAATAAAAACTAATACTAAAAATTTATGAAGCAAAAACTAAATAACTCTTCCTAAGCAAAAGCAGAATACTCAAAAACAATATTCCCTGATCAAAAGTAACTAATTATGCACGTCATCGACTCTCTTTCTTCGGTATCTTCATATTGTTTGATGACGAAAATTCCTCCAACAGTTTTCTTTTAACAGAAGAACCTTCAGCCCATGCATCTAGCCTCTTCACCACCTTGTTTGGTGTACTAACTTCATCTCCTGAAGAATTACCATACTTAACTTGGTCCTTATTCTCTTCTTGTAACTTGGATAAAAATTTGACTCCTATAAAAAAAAAAAAAAAATTGTTCAAAAGATATTAATTAATATGTATCAAACATTTAATAATTTAATAAAATTATTAACAAAATAAATCGATATAAAATAATACCTGACTTTCAATGGCCAAATTCGAGTATTGCCTAATTAAATTAGGGTCTCATTAGCCTCATCACGGAAAAAGCTCCGTAAAAATGCTTCACTTGATTAGCTTTAACTTGTACTTTAAAGAGGACCTTTTTATCCACCAAATGGCTAATTCATCCGGTATGTCCCGCTAATCCTCCCTCTCGTTGTATATTCAAATGACAAAAATTAAATAACTTTTTTAATTATAATTAAAAATATTTAACTATGTGTGTGTATAGTAAAAATGCACACAAATCACTTAATTGACTTTCAAAATCGAACATGGCTTCCTGATTAGAAGCTCACACTCTCTATCCCAAAGACAATAGAGATGTGTTCGCGCTATCATCACCAACTTCAATTTGAATCCTATACCGCAAAATTATTCATAAACAAAAATTATTTGCAATTATGGATGCCACAATTAAAAATATATATCTATATAAATACCTAAAATTTCCATTCTCGAGAGAACTTGTCACAACTTTCACAATAAAACTTCTCTCCAACTTGTGTAAATTTTTTGGGACACTTTTGCAAGACAAATACCACCAATCTCCAATAAAGGAGAAGATGGTGGCACTAATCCAAAAGCTTTCGACCTATTATGAAATTATCTAAGTCGCTTAACTTGTGTACATTCAGTAAATAAAAAATAAGGCATCAAATTTAAAAATAATTACCTCTTCATTAGCATACAAATGATCAATCAACCTAAATGGTGATTCACCGATGCTAGATCTTCGTGAAGTGATCTTCGCAGACGGGTATGATACATGACTTATGGAACATACAGATTATCGTTTTCACAATCTTTCAATTAATGTTTTTTCCATTGTTAGTAAATGCAATAGATTTATAAAAAATAAATTATTTTATAGTAAATAATATAATAGTATCAAGCCTTATCTTGAAACCATCAATTTCCGAATGCTACCATTCACAATCATCTTAGTCACGTAAAACGTGTTCGAAACTTTAACCTCATCTAAATTAAACAAACAACATCAATAAAAAAAACACAAATAATATAGATTAAAAATACGAAATCTTTTAATTAAAAAGATCGAATACAATAAAATTTAATAAATTAAGATGGTTGAATATGTTTAATAATTATTATATCTCACATCTGAAAAACTTGGCCCTACAAAATTGAAGAATTATAACCAACGGTTCAAAAGTATGCTCTTGAAGATATGGTAGAATTTCATCAACGTAATCCTCCTGAGCGTACAACATAGGAGATTATTCCTAAATAGTGTACATATAAAATCATTTATTTAAAAATACCGATTAAACTATGAAATAAAGACATTAAATTAAAGATATTTTATTAAGTAAGTAATCTAAAATTGAATATTTTTATAACAATTTATAAATTTAATCCTTTATTACTCCAAATCTTCAAGCGTGATGTCGATAAACGTGTTAGCTTGCCACCGAGCTCCTTAGTTTGAGCAGATTGCATAGCCACAACTCTTCCCATTATATCTAAGTTTTACAGGAAAAAAATACATCACCTGTATAAATTCATGTAAAGATAATTACAATTTTAGAAAAAAAAAAATTAAAATTCAGTACACACCAAAAGCAGAGTTTCATCGAATCGTCATCCAACTGAAAGATTTGTGTTTTGCCATGGAATTGAATCTTGAATTTTGTACTTGTGGTTTTGTATTTATCTCAGTATAGTACGCTATGCCAAAGTCTTTTATGGCATACACACTCTCTTCATTAAGTCGATTCTTAAATTGTGCAACGATAGGCCTCCGTATTGTGCCGTGAATCCTATCCCCCTACAACCAAAAAAAATTGAAACAGCATTACATCATGTGATGTTATAAGTTATTTAAACAAACTATTTTTAATTGGCAAAAACGTTCATACCGAGCATCATGGAAAACGACTCCAAAGTGTGTTTGGCTTCTGTTATTGTAACCAGGCTTCTCATACATTCAACCAAGCGCAGTTTCATCGCCAAATTGACTTATTAATGATGATGTCTTTGATCAAAGTCATAAGAGGTGCCATTAGCTTTGTATTAGTACTCAAAAATTGTCTGTAAAATAAAATTCGCAGAGAAATTGCTTGCGATAGAATTCAGTAAACAAATCGTTAATCCCAACTCATTTATATAGGCAACTGAGTGGGTGTGTTTTAGGTAAAAATATTAATGTTGTTATTTGTATATATTTGTAAAATTTTCATAGCAAATCAGTATAATTGGCAGATCAAGCCAACGTAAAGATTTTTTGAACATAAAATCCAATTTTCGCTTTCCTTAATTGAGGTTAAAATATTATTGTCTTTCTTTGTATGGATGTTTAATATTTTCGTACCATATCAGTATAATTCGGTGGAAAGGGTGATATTTAAGGTTATAATATTATTGCCTTTCTTTTATAGATTTTGAAAAATTTCGTATTAAATCAACATAATTCAATGGAATGGGTTTACGGATACTCGTTGGCCAAGTATCATTAATTATTATTTTCAGTTTGATACAGAATATATCGGATTTCATATGTAGAGAATTTCTAAATAGCATTTATAATGAAATACTTGGAAAGTAATGGCTAAATTGATATCCTAGTTTTAATTACAGTAATCATTAATTGATTATTTCTATAAACCAATTCAAATAAACAAACCAATTTGGAAAATTTCAGCGCGTTTTCAGCCATAATAAGAGGTGCAAGCCAATTTGACACACAATTGTTACCTTCCAACGCATTTTCAGTTTAATTAAAAAATTGATTTAATGAAATACTATTTTTAGACTAAAAAAAAGAGCGGGAAAAAATTGGCTTACTATTTTAAGAAGCGTCTCTTATTATATATATATATATAGATAGATAGATAGATAGATAGGTAATACTTTTATCAATATGTAACGCTTATATTTAACACTTTTATATAAGTAACACTTTTAAGTATCACTTTGTTTTTGTTATTTCTTTTGAATGCAAATAGGTATCACTTTATTTTGAAAACACTCTTGCCAACACTATATTTTATTGATTGTAACACTTTAAGCTATATTTTAGTAACACAAAATTATATAACTATCATTAAATCATATCAAAGATTTATTTAATTATTGATGTCACCAAACCTAAAAATTGTAGACATCATATACTGCTTTTTTTTTAAATTGAATTTTTATTTTCTTTTACAAAGTATTTTAGTTTTGATTTTATTTTTTTTTTTTTACGAAGGCAATTAATTCCATTTCTTAATACCGATGGAAAATGCGCATTTATATATATTATTATTATTATTATTTATTTATTTTTTAATTTTTACTAATGAAGACTAATTTCAAATTAACTTTTGTTTTCTTATTTTTTTATTTTTTTAAAAAAAAAATTACCAAAGTGAAAATTGATGTTGTCGGTAATTACTTAGAAATTTTTTTCCGGTAAATTTTTTTCGTTATTTTCTTTATTATTTAATTTTTTTTTATTAGAACTTTTTTATCCATTCAGTAAATTAATTTTATATTTTTATATATATTTTATTTTTACGATTGAATATTTATCATCGATAAATTTATTTGATATATTTTTGATATTTTTAATTTGTTATGTCCTTTAATATATAATATAATATGATTTTCAAACTATATACTATATAAAAATTTGATATATACAAAGGTATAATATAATTTAATACATATATTATAAAATATAATATTTATTATATAAAATATATTATATATATACATATAATATATATATATATATATGTGTGTGTGTGTGTGTGTGTGTGTGTGTGTGTGTGTGTGTGTGTAAAACAAAGCAAAAGTTGTAATAAGAATCAACTTAGCTTAGTGGCAAATTGTCACTTCCATACATAACAGGTCATGGGTTCGAATCTACTTGGTGGCAAAAAATAGTATTTCTACGAAGTGCTACAAAAAAAGTGTTACATAAGATTCATATGTAACACTTTAGAAGTATTTTTTTTAAAGTGTTACAAATATAAAAAGTGTTACAAAAAAGTGTTACATAAGATTCATATGTAACACTTTAGAAATATTGCTTTAAAGTGTTACCAATAGAAAACTTAATGTAACACTTAGAAAAAGTGTTACTAAAAGCTAATAAAAGTGATACCTTAGACTATAGGTAGAAAGACGGCAAAAAGTCAAAAGCGCCATAAAAGTGTTACCTATTGTCTATAGTAATATTTTATGGCCATTAGGTAACATTTTTTGAGTGTTACCTAATGTCATTTATGTTGTAGTGACACAAACACACACATACAACATTTCTCTCCCTCAATTCTCACACACACCAAGACACACATTTGCACACACTCGAATTTTTGTGGTCTTCTAAGGCCGGGCAAAGAATCGGGAGTAAGGCGAGATCGCAAAAATGCATTTTTGGTGTAAATTTTTCATGTAATATTTTTTAAAGCTAATTTTATGTTTTTCTTAATAACATGAAAAATTGATTTTTTGCATAAAATTATTATATGTGGCTTGTTTTCTATTTTATGCGTAATTTTGTTATATTTTGCATGTTTGTTTTATTGTAAGTGAGTTAGTATTATTTTGCTAATTTAGGGTTGTATGTGTATTTCTTAAGATATGTCAAATTCGGATAAAATCAAGTGATTGTTCATTACGAGGCAAATATTAATTGAAAATGTCTATCAATTAGCATATAGTCGCCCGATATCGAGCCACGAGAATTTTTGAACGACAAATTTGGACAATTTGATATCTATACTACAAGATATTCGGTTTGGATAGAAATAGTTATTTGTTAAAACTATCCAGTAAATATTATGATAACAACATGTCACGAGTCATTGCAATTAATATTTAACCGAGATTTGTGGTTTTTCTTTGATCAGGAGGCCGAGAATAGAATGTAGATATATTTGTCGAGACGGAAGAAGTGTATCGTAATGTCGTGTCTGATATCCCTTTAGAAAATGAATATCATCAATACGCATCTTACCTTATGAGGGACAAAGACACTTGAAGCTCCTATTACGACTCAAAGAACTAATAATGTTGTTGTTAATGATTTGAACACACGGCCTTCTGAATCCGATCATCCCAATGTTGATAGATCTTTGCCTAAATCTAACCTCGATGATCACCGGGATCATGAAATTTCACCTTCTGAACCGAGCGAAAATGGGATGACGATGAAAATGACACGGTAATGATGAAGATGAAGATGGTGATACTCCTACACCTAACTCACAACCTATTGGAGGTGGCACTAAATCGCAACATGTCGTGGATTCCGTCTGTGCACCATATAGAGACATACCTTTTTTTAATTCACCTTTCAAGTAATTTAATATGATTAGGTTATGCTCTCATCCCTTTTTTTTAAGATTAATATTTTATGACGCAGATAAAGGTGTGTTGAAAAAGAAGTATAGTTTTCAAAGATAAAAACATGTTCAATCTGTTATTAAAGATTTTTCAATTCGCCACGCAAAACGTGAGTATCGAGTTGTTGAGAGTACTCCAACCTGTGTGTGGAAAGTTGTATGCAAACAAAATCAGGAAAGAGTTATATCAGCAAGTTTTCATCTGAACAATGCAATTGGTGGTTGCGGTCTAGTTTTGTTGAGGCTATGGTTGTCGATTCTCATATGATTACAGCACTAGTAGAGAGATGGAGACCAAAGACACATACATTTCATTTCCTTATTGGTGAGGCTACAGTCACGTTACGCAGGATGTTGCTATCATTTGGGGATTGCCTATTGATGGTGATGCAGTGTGGTATCTAATGATCTCCGACATACTATGTCGCAATGGGTCGATTATATTCACCAATATTTAGGGTTTATACCTAATGTGGAACATGACTTTAGAAATAAGTCGGCTATCTTAATTACGATTAATCGCGTAATCACTTGAGAGGATAGAAATTAGGAATGACACACCAGGGTTCTGGGTTGAGCAAGATGCCCAGGTGTGCCTTGATTTTGTTAGGTACTTTGATGATACCCGATACCACCGGCAATAGCGTATCATTACTATACCGCAACACTTCGAGGATGTTACGGTGGTAGGTTCGGTTGGGCTAGTGTTGTGTTATCTTTTTTTGTATCGTCACAGTAACGCTTTCGGAGACAAGCACACTATAGGTGGAGCCATGGCATTGTCCGCAGATTTGGGCTTGGTCTCGTATTTCAAGTATCGTGCCCCGACCAAGACGATCTATGATAAATACGGGTGATGTGATTGTTGATGATGAGCTTGAGTTGCCTCACAACGTGACGGTTTTAGGTATTCCGTGTTGTTTTTTGCATTTTTATTATATCTACATGTTCACGATGATGCATTTCACTTATTCATTTATTTAATGGCAAAACTTATTTGAGACGGTCTCACTGATGTAGATCCGTGAGACGGAGCCTTTACACAAAGTTTTAAAGGTTTTTTTTTCGATTTTATTTTTCTTAGGGTTTATATTTGCTTTTTTAGGGTTTATTTCGTTTCTTGGGTTTATTTTTAATTGATTTGGGTTTTTAGGTTTTTTAATTTTTTAGGTTTATTTTTTTTTATTTTTGGGTTTATTTTTATTTTTCGGGTTTATTCTTTATGGTTCATGTTTTTAGGGTTTATTTTTGTTTCTTCATGGTTCATTATTATTTTTAAATTTATTTTTATGGTTCATGTTCTCAAGACGGAGCCCTTAGGAGGTCCATCTCACGGATTTAGATCCGTGAGACCGTCTCACAAAAGACTTGCTCTTATTTAATTTATTTCAGATGGGTACAACATTATAACTTTACTCATCATCGCTAGCCACTCAAGACGGATATATAGGAGATGTTTGATCGGTTAACAGAGGCACAAGTAAGTGTTTAAATTATTTCTATAATAAGCGTTTAAATTAATATTAATGTAATTCCTTTTTTTGGCAGTGGACTTGGGAACCATATGACCTAAAACTCGCCCAATATATCTATTCTTGGTGAAAGATGTCTCACAGCTAATTGGATGAGTTAGTGTCCACTTATTATATATGCCATGTGGAGATACACCATCCTAATCGAGTGACTTGTCGTTTGGTATACTGACGGGGTATACAGAGGAGGTCTCACATTCACATGAGATGTTACAAACAGAATCCTCGTAGGGGGAGAAGTGGAGTGGCATGGCCGAATTTCCATGATGGTTATGTAACTTATCGAGTAATGCAGCTACTTCAAGAATCCAGGGCTACCGATTAATGGTGGTAGAGTATTTGAGGACGGATACACGGAGTAGTATCGCCGCATTACACGACTATGCATTACTCCATCACATCTTGAGATGGAGACGGATACCAGCCATCAGATATTACATCTCACGATGCCATTGTAAGATTATTTATTTATATATATATAATGTTTGCATCTAATTATGACATTCAAAATTACTTATACAAAATTATATTTACTTTCGAGTAAGCTGGATGAGACGATTGAAAGCTTGGTGCAAATGACGATTTATCTATCATGGCCACATCTCATGAGAGTTGTTATGGATATCGTTGATAAAATGGAGAAACATATTCGCTCGTCTCAAAAATGCTGGTGCATCACATATCGGGACATGATATCCTGCTTTGAAGATACTACGACGACCACTCGACATGCCCACCACTTTGCACCCTCGATGTACACATGGTTGGTCCTTCGAGATCCACACCTTAGATGCATCATGGTATGAATATTAATACTAATTCACGTACATTTATAGATATATATTTCAGGTGTCATGATATTTTGATCTTATTTTCGAGATATGGTCGGGTCCATCTCACGGGTATGGTAGAGATTATTATGTTCCCAAGATTCACGCATGCACTCATATTTTTTCACGCTTACGTTATTGGACCATCATCAACATCATATACATCACTTTATAGTCCGACATCGCATGTCGCCCCATCATTTCTCGGTTTTGATCAATCCGAGTTAGACGCCCGAATTTCACACGCCGCCTGTTGCATTTCTCGGGCCTTGCTTAGCGCCGCAAGATTACACATGATGATGATGATGATGATGATGACACACCTATTCAAGCGAATGACCTGTAGATGCAACCAGCGTAAGAGCGTCGATATAACATCCACAGATGTGGCATCGGGGGCATAGGTATTATGATTTTTATTATGTCAAGACAAATATTGTATCAAGACATATTGTATCATCATATTATTGTCTATTGTCTCGATATTTTGATTTTACCTTTATATTAATGTGAGTGTCTCGACATAAAATACTGATGTGTTTTTCATTCACGATTATTGTTAACAAATAATAAAATTTACTTGTAATATTAAAATAATGATTTTTTTCAATTATAGTTTTTAATCGTTAATGTGATTAACGATTAGAGAATGCACATATAAAAATCTTGATTCTCTAGTCGTAACGACTGTGCAGTTTTTTTTAAAAAAAATATTTTTTTCCAGTCGTTATTAGTGATAACGACTGGATTAAAAAAAATTTAAAAAAAATAGTGTTTAATCGTTAATGTGATTAACGACTAGAGAATGCACGGATAAAAATCCTGATTCTCTAGTCGTTAATCTACTTAACGATCGCGGCGCTTTTTAAAAAATATTTTTTCCAAATCGTTATTAAAAAAGGTGTTTGGTCGTTGTTGCTATCAACGACTAAGCTTTAGTCGTTGATAGCATCAACGACTAACTTCAAAAAATTAAGTCCCCCCAAACCCACCATATTTATGTAATAAAAATCCTTACATACAATAATCTGTTAAAAAAACCCAATTTTAATAACTTATTATAAAGACAAAATGAGATACTTAATAACGTACGTCATATGTGTTTCATTTAATGGGGGCAAAAAAGAGATGTAATCGAAGGGAAGAGAATGCGATTCAAATTGGGTCCGACGCCAACAACATAACCAAGATCATCGACACTTTATCATTCAAGCTTTTATATTTTTCCTTTTTTGTCAAAGAAAAAGGGCACATCCAACCCTATCTTGAACTTCGGGTCGGACTTTTAAACCTGAAAAAAAAAAAAACGGGAAAGTTAGTAAAAAGGAGACGATGGATTTGGGTTTGGTTAGAGTTTTGTTATTTGGGATTTGAAGTTCATGTTGATTTATTAATTCGTAGTTCGATTATGTTGTTCTATATTAGAGCTTGCAAAAATTAGTCTACCCGAGTATGGGGTTGGGTTGAGTTTCATTTTTTGAGGTTCGAAAAAGGATTGGACCTTCTTTGGCCCACCCCAAATGGCTTGATGTCCGCGAACCCATATGGTATAACTAAAATTAAATGTGTTGGGCAGGCTGGGCTATAAGAAATGCAACCTGGTGAAATTTTGAGTTGACTCGATTGACCAGGTTTTATGACTTGGTCCGCTGGACTGAAGCTACCCAACCCATTATCATTTATTATGTATATAAAACCATGTATTAATGTTTGATATACCTCATATTAAGACAAATTATATATATGTGATAAATATATACTACTTTACAATGAAAGTCGTTAATTTCGTTAATACATTTAATGAAATATACTTTTTATGTATCTATTAAATTTGATTAAACTTAGCTCGGTCTAAACTTAATTTCAAATTCACTGAATTTTCCATGTTGTATTGTGTATTTGTGCGGGTGACCCAATATTGATATATTTATTGATGGCCCATCCTTTAAAGTAGGAGATTGTGGTCACAGCCCATCTATAGGGAGTCGACTAGAGTTAGAGACAATGAATAAAGAGTGAGGCCTCAAAGTATAAAGCCCAGACCAGTCCTGTGGGACAGGAGCTATGCTGGACCAGTCCAATTGACTCTTTTCTTTTTAAAAAAATAAGTAAATAAATAACGTGTCTAATTATAAATATACATAATGAAATGTGAATTTTTTGTGTACACTAATACTTATTGATGATGTTGATATAGAAAAGAAAAAGGAAATGCTCTCAAAATTATGTTACAACCTCAGTGAAAGTAAAATAGTAAACGAGGTTGAAGAATTATAAGTTTTGAACTGATGACCAATATAAAATAAGATCATAAGAAAGATTTACATGGCAATAAAGTGCAAAGTTAGACCTAGTCAATAGTCATGCACTCAAATTTCAGTTGTATTCGGTCCAGTTGTGTGGACGGTGTGGTTGAGTTGTTAATATTCTCAATTCCAGATAAGAAGTATGAGTTTGATTCCCACGACTCATTCCCTTCCAGGGTATGTACTAAAAAAGAAGTTAATTCAAATTTTTAAATGTCCAACCGTTTTTTTTTAAATTTTATTTCTATATTATTTTAGTAAATTCCCTCTATCTGAGATGTTGCCTTTGACAAGGGCGGAGGGACGGGGGCCCACTCCGGGCCCCGGCGCACCCCCCATTTTAAAAAAAGAAATACACTACAAATGTTTTTAAATTTTATTAAATTATAATTTATATGATTTTTATATCTACCCACCATATTTTCAGACGGCCTACCCCATTTTTGTTCCTGTATATGCCCTTGGCCTTTGGAATTGTAGCTTGAATATATGTTTCAAGACAGAAGAATATTAAAACAAAAGCCGAGGTTAGAGGCGAAAAATTCCTGACAAGAGGGGATAATTTACGAGGAAAGAATGATCATATCCCCCTTTCTTTAAGTTTTAACCGACCAGCATTAGTTGTCAATCATTGGTTGTTTTAAATTAATAAAACCACCATGGTTTATGTAATTCTCTACATGCTTTAACTATAACCCCTTAAAATTCTCTACGATCAGTGGCTCCATGCATGCCTGGTTTCATCAAACAAATTTTAATGGTTTATAATTTTGTTTAAATATTATTTAAAGTGAGTGGCGTAACATAAAATCGGAATTATATAATATGGCATTCTACATGGTGTTTGCTATATTTTTTTTTGAGAAAGAAAACCTTCATTAAGTAGACGGAGGTAATTCATCCTCCGGGATAAAGTACATGAGTTCAGAAGGAAAATCACCTGAATAAAAACCATTACAAGAAATTGAGAAAGCATAGCCGGCTAAATGATGAGCCAAAATGTTCGCTGATCTAGGAATAAAACGTAAGGAGAAAGATGAAAATGACTTTGAAAGCGATCGAATATCTTGAAGAACACTGCCGAGATATGTGAGATTGGTGTCTTGTTTGTGGTACGCTTGTACTATCTGTCTGCAATCCGTCTCCACCATCACCGCCTTGATCTGTAAATCCTTTGCTAAAGTAATGCCCTCGCGACACGCAATTGCCTCCGCCACGTCAACTGAATATTTCTGATTGTATTTCTTCGATAATGTATGAATGATATTGTTGGGAAAGAGTGTCAAAATAAATGATACCGGCACAAATGAAATAGTGCGGAAATAGTAAAATATTTTCCCACCCAGCTGGATTAAAAATGGGAACTAAACCAAGAATAATAGTGCAAGACGATAAAAATAGGACACATGAATTTTTACGTGGAAAACCCAAATCGGGAAAAACCACGAGACCGTAGTCCGGATAAATTCTCCACTAAATATATAGTAGGCTTACAATATTTCTCCCTAAAAATAGGGGATACACAAATTATCTCAAGTTACTCAACTTGGAATACCCGAGAAAAATAGGAATGCTATTTTGGGTGAGAATGAAAAATTACTACTAATTTTTCTTCATTTTCTTCACTCAAAAACACACACTTATAGAAATCTCTCTACTCTCTATTTTTTCTCTTTCTAGCAATTGTTAAATTGCTTCTTGTTGGTGTGTATTTGCATTCCGTATGTTGCCTATTTTTATAGGCAAAGTGAATGAGCAAAAATGACAAAATTCCAAGCAAGAGTTTGTATCCAAAATTGCCACTTTTTCTTTCCTTCAAACCTTTCCAATATTTGCAGCACCTTTTTGACAAAAGTAATAAAAAATATCATGCTTCAATCTTTCATTCAAACTTTGCCAACCAATATTAAATATTTCTTGCCTACCCAACATAACCCACATGAGGTGGATTCAACAATTCTCCCCATCCACCTTATGTGGGAATTCAACTAGACCAGCTTTGGTTCTGCAAGCTTCAAACTTATCTCTTGGTAAAGACTTTGTCAGCATTTCCGCGCCATTTTCATCAGTGTGAACTTTATCAAGTTGCATCAACTTTTCATCAAGCACATCTCGAATCCAATGGTATCTCACATCAATGTGTTTTGACCTTGAGTGGAATGATGAGTTCTTACTCAAGTGAATCGCACTCTGACTGTCACAGTAGAGCATATATTTTTCCTGCTTCAAGTCTAGTTCCTGCAGAAACTTCTTTAACCACAACATCTCTTTGCAAGCTTCCGTTACAGCAATGTATTCGGCTTCAGTTATTGATAATGCCACGCATTTTTGAAGTTTCGATTGCCAAGAGATAGCTCCCCCTGTAAATCTCATCAGGTATCCGGATGTGGACTTCCTCGAATCAACATCACCACCCATATCTGCATCTGTGAATCCGTCTAGTACAGTTTTGTCATCACCAAATCTTAGACAATATTTAGAAGTACCTCTCAAGTACCTCAATATCCATTTCATCGTGGACGGTGATCTTTCCCTAGATTAGAGAGAAAACGGCTAACAACACCAATCGCATGAGCAATATCGGTCTAGTACATACCATAGCGTACATCAAAGCGCCAACCGCAGAAGATATGGTACCTTTTGCATTTCTCGCTTTATCTTCCTCACTTGTGGGACATTGCGCCGCGCTTAGCTTGAAGGCCCGCAAGGGGAGTCGATGGTTTTGACTTGTTCACGTTGAATCTCTCAAGAACTTTCTCAACGTACTTTTCTTGAGATAACCAGAGCTTCCTTCTTGCCTTCTATCTCTTGAGATTTTCATCCCAAGAATTTGCTTAGCGGTCCTAAGTCTTTCATCGCAAAAAGACTTGCCAAGTTCTTTCTTCGGTTTCTCAATCTTGCTTTGGCATCATGACCTACAATCAAAGATATCATCCACATACAATAATAGTATGATAAAATCATTATCACCGAATTTCTTAAAGAATACACAAAGGATCTAACTTGTCCTGTTGTAGTCATGGTCGTCATGAAGGAGTCAAACTTCTTGTACCATTGTCTTGGAGCTTGTTTTAAGCCGTACAAGCTCTTCTTCAACCTGCATACTAAGTTATCCTTACCTTTGACTTTGAATCCTTCTGGTTGCTCTATGTAGATTTCTTCGTTCAAATCTCCATGAAGAAATGCAGTCTTCACATCAAGTTGTTCGATCTCCAGGTCCAAGCTGGCAGCTATCCCAAGAACAACTCTGATTGAGGACATTTTCACCACTGGTGAGAAAATTTCTTCGAAATCAACACCCTTCCTCTGACTGAAACCCTTCACAACCAGCCTAGCTTTATACCTTAGTTGCAAGCTTTGCTCTTCAGTCTTCAACCTGTACACCCATTTATTTTTCAGAGTACGTTTACCTTTCGGTAGCTTCACCAGGTCATATGTGTGATTTTCCTGCAAAGAGTTCATCTCTTCTTTCAAGGCCTCCATCCACATATCCTTCTGATCATGTGATATGGCCTCTGCAAAACTCTGTGGTTCTCCCCCGTCTGTGAGCATTACATACTCATGTGGGCTATATCTCGGTAGAAGGTTGTCTTTGTCTAGTGGACCTTCTAGCCGCATCTTCGGTGGTGGGCGGAGGGACATCACCGGTTGTATCATGGTGTTGCTCTTGCACACCTCCCCGTGATTCTTATTTCTAAGAGAAAAACGGATCTACGTCATCGGGAACATATTTATTTGATTGATTTTTCAATCTGTTTAGCATCTTCAATTATCGATTCCTCAAGGAATACAACATCCCCGCTTCTCGATAACTTTCTTCGATCTGGATCTCATAACTGAGCGAATTCTTCATGGCCATAGCCCAAGAAGATGCATGACTTGGTCTTGTCATCAAGCTTGGATCGTTCATCTTTTGGAATGTGCACAAACGCCTGTGACCAAACACTCTCAAGTGTTTGTAGGAAACATCTTTTCCACCCAAACTCTATCCGGAATGTCGCCACCCGCAGGAGCGATGGAGAAAGGTTGATTAGATCAACTGCAGTCCTCATTGCTTCACCCCAAAAGGATTTGGGCGATTGGAATGTGATAAAGCATACATTTGACTCGTTCACAAATTGTCATGTTCATCCTTTTCGCTACACCATTATGTTGAGGAGTTTTTGGAACACTCTTCTCAAGCTTGATTCCATGATCCCCGCAATGTTGCTCAAATGGACCCTGGTATTCACCACCATTGTCAAGACGAACTCGCTTCAGCCTTCTTTCCCGTTTTCTTTCAACACTTGCTTGAAAATTCTTAAAGATACCAGAACTTGATCTTTAGATTTCAAAGCAAAACACCGGACTTTTCTAGAGAAATCATCAATAAATGTTACAAAATATATTGCACCACCAAGACTTCTATCTTTCATGTAAAGCATAAATCGAGTATGCACAAGATCTAGTGGATGAGATTTTCTTGAAGGTGAAAAACTCTTGAAAGCAACTATGTGTTGTTTTCCAATTAAACAATCAACACAAGTTTGTAGGGGCATATTGGTTACCTCAGGGAGAAGTTTCTTTCTGGTCAAAACTTCCAAGCCCTTCTGACTTAGATGTCCGAGCCTTTTATGCAATAGCTCAATGGAGGAACTTTTATCAATTGCATTTACCTCTCCATTCGATAACTGGCTTGCATCGTGCACAGAGAATTCTGTTTTACGTCCCTTAGCGACAATGAGAGCCTTTGGTGAGCTTCCATTTTCCTTCACCAAAGTGATTGTCATGCTTGCAAAGATCGTCAAGCTTGCAAATGAAATAATATTTAGCCGAATGTCAGAATATGTCTCGACATCCTCGAGCATGAGCCGCTTCCCGTGATCGTTGTTTAATATGATGTTACCTATGCCAACGACCTCCGTCACACCATGGTTGGCCATTCCGACTTTGCCAAAGCTACCACTAGTGTATGATGTGAACATATCATGATGAGGTGTGATATGATATGAAACTCCTGAATCAATAATCCAAATTCGTCTGGCATGCAGAATCGATACAAGCATCATCACAAATGATGACAACATCACCATCAAGCCGCGGCGGCAATAGTGTCTTTGTCATCGATCTTGTTTTCATTATTTCCATTCTTTTGATCTCTTTTCTTCTTTCTACAATCTCTCTCATAGTGATTTGACTACCACAATAATGACATTTGAAGTCCCTTCGATTTGGACCTTCCCCTGGATTTGTCTCTTTTATTTTGAGAACCTCTAAACTTGCTCCTTCACCGTTTGTCATTTTCAATACTACTAAGGCTTTTGACTCAGAAAGAAGAATATTCTAACTCCTTTCTTCCTCGACTCTTCATTAAGAAGACAATCTTTGACCATCCGCATAGTCGGTTCACCATTCGGCCGAATTCTATCGATCGACACCCCAAGCGTGTCCCAACCGCTGTAACGAAACGAGCAACAATAAAGCAATCACTTCATCATCAAGGGATATTTTCATAGTGGTAGATTGATTTATCGGACTCGATACGCATTTAGGTGCTCCGTCATGTTTGCACCTTCCGTATCCGAGTAGAACAATTTTCCGATAATGAAGCTTTGTTGCTCGCATTTTTCCTCTCAAACATGGTTTCAATATTTTTCCATTGAGAACATCAAGATTTTCCATCATTTCATTAGCAAAATGATGGAAAATGCTATGCTCAAGGAAACGCGGGATATATCCTACGGTTTTTCGCGGTAGGATTTTCCACTCGCCATCACTTGTATCTTTTGGTTTGGCGATATCACCTTTCAAGGGCAAATAAAAATCCTTGCAGTAGAGAAGATCTGCTTTCCAAATATTATAGTTGGATCCGTTGAGTTTGAACATCCCACCAACAGGATGTCGATTCCTCCATTTTTTAATCCGCAACAACGTGGCTCGATACCACTTGTTGGGAAAGAGTGTCAAAATAAATGATACCGGCACGGAAATAGTAAAATCTTTTCCCACCAATTTGGATTAAAAATGGGAACCAAACCAAGAATAATAGTGCAAGACAATAAAAAATAGGACACAAGAATTTTTACGTGGAAAACCCAAATCGGGAAAAACCACGAGACCGTAGTCCATATAAATTCTCCACTAAATATATAGTAGCTTACAATATTTCTCCCTAAAAATAGGGGATACACAAATTATTTCAAGTTACTCAACTTGGAATACCCGAGAAAATAGGAATCTTATTTTGGGTGAGAATGAAAAATTGCTACTAATTTTTCTTCCTTTTCTTCACTCAAAAACACACACTTATAGAAATCTCTCTACTCTCTATTTTCTCTCTTTCTAGCAATTGTTAAATTGCTTCTTGTTGGTGTGTATTTGCACTCCGTATGTTGCCTATTTATAGGCAAAGTGAATGAGCAAAATGACAAAATTTCAAGCAAGAGTTTGTATCCAAATTTGCCACCTTTTCTTTCGTTCAAACCTTTCCAATATTTGCAGCACCTTTTTGACAAAAGTAATCAAAAATATCATGTTGCAATCTTTCATTCAAACTTTGCCAACCAATATTAAATATTTCTTGCCTACCCAACATAACCCACATGAGGTGGATTCAACAGATACTTCCGTTATGGGCTCGTAATATCACTCCAATTCCCGTACCATTAGTTGTAGTAATTGACGCGTCAGAGTTAATCTTAATAACTCCTTCCGGTGGGCATTGCCAAGCGGAGCACACCGCATCGGGTTGTGCTCGGGGCCTCTTTTCACGCACTTCCTGGTAATCATACAAATTCTTGGTAACTATCATAAAGCATTCTTGGTGTTTGCTATATAAATGTTTCTAATTTTGACAATTTTTTTTCACCTTGCATTTTATAATTATAGTACAAATATTTTCGATTTTTTTATGTAAGCAGAAAATTCCAAGTTTGTGGCGCAACAACTTATGGAGTCACGCTAGTATAAAAGTTTACCCTCCAAAGTTTTAACAGGTGGCTTAGCTCATTTGGCGCCACCACAAAGAATTGTGAGATGGAGGTCGGGGTTCAAATCGCTCCATCAAATTGTTTGTGGGGTGGAGGTCGGGGTTCATATCCCTTCTCCATCAAATTGCTCCGGGCATATGCGTCTACGGGTGAAGATTTGGTGGGAACTCATCTTGAATAGATTCTGTGTGTGAGTTCGATTCGGGAGAGATCGTTATTAGTAGATTGGGGGTCGAACATAATTGTTCTCTTTACCCAGGAGGATCGGTTGTACGTCGCCAGACCGTCCGGAACTGCCGTAACATCGCTAGTGCGTGCACATCCAGCAGTTTACCTTGGCGGCAAGAATGAGGAGCGGAGTGTTGTCAAAAGATAGTCAGCGTAAGCTTAAACCGAAGTTATCAAAAAAAAAAAAAAACTTATGGAGCTGCTCAAATTAGGGCTTCAGTTATTTTTTAATAATATAATAAACACTTCAATTTCCAATGATTATTGGTCATGCCACCAACGGTCCAACCAGAATCAGTGGTGAAGCTTGGGGAAAAATGTCCCTGAAATTGCAGACAAAACCCACGCCCTGAATACTCCATTGGAGCTCTTTCCAACTTTTTCAGCAACTTTTCCACTTTCAATGCAAATAATTATGTAGGTATAGATTTTTCTTAGTGCAGTAGCCTTGTTAGGATTACAAGACTAACTTGGACACAATTTTTTTTTTGGATTATTTTTTTTTTGATAATGAGGTTCGTATACCAATATGACTAGTTCTCGGGGAAATAGTCCCGGCCACTCAGCCCCAACAACCCCGATTGAAACCCCAGACCTTGTCCTCTCTAGAGCTGTTAATTTCGGCACAGCCTGGTAAAAGTACCAGGTTGGGCTCTAATTTTAGATGCCCGAAATGAGTCGGACTTTTTTGACCCGGCCTGATTGGCCCCATTTTTTCATTGCATTTTTTGTGGGCTTGATCGGGTGGGACTCAAGAATAGCAACCCAGACAATATTTGGCCGGTCCTGGCCCATTTTTTTCGTTTGGCCGGCATTGGGCTAGCCCAGCCTGACCCGTTTGACACCTCTAGTCCTCTCTGGGGACTTGAGCTATCGATCTGGGTCTAACCAAATTGTGCCTTATGTTCAAGCGAACAACTTCAATTTTGTGGTGGAGACGTACATGCCTAAATCTTGAATCGAATCTAGTAGAAGGTTTCAAATCTCGGGCTTACTACGAAGAGTTTACAAACAAAAAGAGAAAGCGAGATGTAACCTTCCTCCTTTGCCCTCAAGAATCGCGCCTCATGTAAACGCGAGAAATGCACACAATGGCTCTACGATCCATAGTATCCTCAACTATGCAAGACAAGGAGTCGCCCTCCAATGTGATTGCTCCATGTTGACTCTCTATATCTAGTCATAGGTTCCCACCGAGTTCCAGCCTCTCCCACACTCGCCGCTTGAAACCATCAATATTAATTGTTCAACCATCGTGCACTGGGCTCGAACGCTTAACATTTTCCAAAAAGAAATCAAGAGTTTCCTCACCTGCATAATTGGGCCGAGGATCATTGGATTACTTTGGTTTAACTTCATTGTCCACCTACTACATATAATAAGATTTAATTTTATTGTAAAGTAAATCCATGAGACTTTATGGAGCATTGCTGCTCATAAATGTAGTTAATTGAGGGTGGATGTGATGTCAATTTCTTATATTTAATACACTACCTGGTCCTAATGAAAGTATATTGCATAAGGCTCTTAATAAATAGAGGTTGAAAATGAACTCACCTATGCAACTTTACCTTGAAATTTAAATAACTTTTTTATTTGCTGCTAAGGAATAAATGATTGCATTCTGTATACCAATCCAATATTGGATCAAAGTTAACTTTTATATGTAAATTTATTTCAAAATTTTGATTAATACCAACAAAATTGTTTCTCCCAACTCTCCTCAGACTAGTCTAAAATCTTGATCCAGTCTTCATACACTGTATAATCAATAATGTCAATCAATGTATTAATTTCCAATACAGTATAAAAAAATACACTGTTATTACACAGGATTCACACCAATGTGCTGGTTTCTCAAGTATAATCATGCATACTGAAATGTCACCATATTTCAATAGTGATTGTGTGGATTGGCAGTAACAGAGCACGATATCAAGAATGAATAACAAATCAATACTGCCTAACAAGAGACACCATGTTAAGTTATCCTTAAAAAAAAAAAAAGCAATATAGACTTACTGCAAAGAATTTGCAACTTAGTCATAGAAATGGGACCAAAACCAAATATCACACAAAAAGGGTCTGAAAATTTTGGGGCCCAAATAAACATCATAGTCACATGGAAATGCAAAAGATGTCCTCAGATCATGTCAACCTCATCCACACAACATGTATCCTATGCCTCTGTGCCAATTTTTTGCCATTATATACCCAAAGCGCCCCATAAGTCACTGGCCAAGTGGTTCACTCTCAAAATCAATTCACAGTAGAAATCATACACACATCATGTTGTTCTGTTTTTCTTTACCCCTGTCATTTTCTTCTGTTCTTAGATTTTTGCTGGTATTTTTAGTCCTCTGTACACTTCAAGTTGATTTAGCTTCTACTACTTCCACTACTACTCCAAAGAAAATTGGTAAAGGCTACCGTTTGATCTCCATTGAAGAGTCCCCTAATGGTGGCCTTGTGGGCCACCTTCAAGTGAAGCAGAAAAATAATATTTATGGCCCTGATATTCCCCTCTTGCAGCTCTATGTCAAGTAAGATTTTCTTCATGTTTCTACACTTGCAAACCTTTCATTGGCTGAAAAATTCTTGATAAAAATCTAATCTTTTTCACAATTTTTTTTTTGCTTGCACTTTATTTCAGGCATGAAACAGATAATCGTTTGAGGGTTCACATTACTGATGCTGAAAAGCAAAGATGGGAGGTCCCATACAATCTTTTGCCAAGAGAAAACCCTCCGTCATTTAAACAAACACTTGGTGGGCAAAGAATAAGTACTCACACTTACACACTCAAACCTGCAGAATACGTAGGAAATGAGCTAATTTTTGCTTACAAACCAGACCCTTTTAGTTTTTCCGTAAAAAGAAAATCAAACGGTGAGACCCTTTTCGATACGAGCTCCGATGACTCAGATTCTTACAGTGATTTGGTTTTTAAAGACCAATATCTTGAAATTTCCACCAAACTGCCTAAAGATGCTTCTTTGTATGGTTTGGGGGAAAACACTCAGCCCCATGGGATTAAACTTTATCCAAACGATCCTTACACTCTTTACACCACTGATATATCGGCCATTAATCTTAATGCTGATTTGTATGGGTCCCACCCCGTGTACATGGATTTGAGGAATGTTGAAGGTAAGGCCTCAGCTCATGGAGTTTTGCTGTTGAACAGCAATGGGATGGATGTTTTTTACAGAGGAAATTATTTGACGTATAAAGTGATTGGGGGTGTTTTTGACCTTTACTTCTTTTCTGGTCCCTCGCCATTGGCTGTTGTTGATCAGTACACTGCTTTGATTGGCCGGCCAGCTGCAATGCCCTACTGGGCTTTTGGTAAGTTTTTTTTAAGACTTTAAACCTCTCTTCAAGATTGTTACTTGTGTTTAATTCCTATTTATATACTGTGTTTGGCAATTCCAGTCTTTATTGGTAGTTAAATTGTTTGAAAGCTCGCGGTTCCTTCTTTTATTTATTTGCTGGAAATTGCGAAATAGAAAAAAATATGGGGTTCATATGCCGGATCCTATTCCAGTTTTCTATTTCACTTTCTATTCCACGTTTGATGAGTGACATGTGTAGATACGCTAAAACGATCAACCATCCATGTTTATCTCAATAACATATGTTATTTATCTAGCCATGGAACAGGAAATTTGGTCCCATGACGATCAAGTGAAGCAAAATGAATTTTTAAAGTATAATTAAAAAACTACTCCTAAAGTTTAGTCTAATTACAAAAAACTCCAGTTATCTCACAAAATCACAAAAAACCTCTTAACTTGTTAGAAACACCCTATCGAGGTTTGTATTTATCTGTCAAATACCCCCTCTTTAGGGTGCAATTTGTACGATATAAAGAATTGTCAAGAGGGTATTTGTAATTTTGAATGATAATTGATTTTTACAAGATTAATTTTTCCATCCTCGTAGTCAGACCAAAATTGCAATTTAGCCGTAGGATTTATTACCAGTGATCATCATTTAGCAATTAGCATTTAGTGCATTTAAAATTGCTTAACAATAGTAATTATGTAGAGGCGTCTTACTTCAAGAGTTGTCTGCAGTTTTTCTAGTTCTTCTTCAATTCTGTGTGATTACATGCAATAAATAATGTGGTGATCCTTCTTCAAAAAGTAATAATGTGGTAATCCATTATTACCCTCTACAAGTAGGAAATTTCTTTTAACTTACCTAGGAAAATGCTTGTTTTCTTGGTCATTTTTTGGCTTTATGTTACTTTCTCTGTTTTTTAATGTTTTGAGACATGATTCGTATATGAAAGTGATGCACCTTTTGAAAATATGACCTACTTTAGTTAGGACCTCTGTAAATTGGCTGTCTTTCTTTTGCAACATCTAATTCGAGATAATGAGATTCATCACTCTTTAACTATGAAACCAGTCAAGATTTTTAACATGATTTTTTAATTGGTGTAGCCAAAAATGTGTTGAAAATAAATTAATGGAAAAAAATAAGGGAGAAAAACATAAAGGGAAAGTAGGGAAAAAAAAGAAGCCATTTCACAATAGTGTGTGAAAAGGATTGGACGTGTTTAAAGTTTATGGGGGACATATATAATATATTATAAGTACAAATAAGAATATATAATAATGTCGAAGCATATTTTTTCATCATGATAAATCATATTTCCTTTTTGAAAATGAGCTTTTTCTCCTTTCTAGCAAATCATAGTTTCACACGTTACTGATTGGAAATTAAGATATCCCAAGATTTGTTTTCTGAATTTTGAACTATCACTGAGATCGTTTGGCGTTTTGTGATACACATTTTCTGGTTCTAGCGTAGATAGTCGGTGGGGGTGGGGTGGGTCAACATTGTTTGTTGAAACTTCTAACATTACTTGTCCCTTTTGTTTCCTTGTAATTGTGTATTTATTAATTTATTTATTTACCCAAACCAAGTGTTTTGTATGAGCGAAAAAAAATAAAAATTGAGAAGATAGTAAGAGTATTTTCGTGCCATCTATTTAGATAATATTCAAGTGAAGTTAGGATTTATTAAAATGTATACGTGAAGATTTCATAATATCATGACATTATCTTATGTGATTCCATAGTTACATGTCTAATGATCATTCAATAGACCATTTATTTAGTTGAGGATATTAGGGATTTGTGAAGCTATCGTTTGCGGTTTACATGGGACAATTCGTCATTTCTTGAGGGGCTGGAATTGTTTTTTGATAACTACCACATGTGTAAATTTGAAACCTCAATATGATATATATATATATATATATATATATATATTCGAGATACAAAATCCAAGCCCTTGTAAAAGAATCACCGTGGTAACTGGTAAAGCTCTCCAAACCTTCTGATTGAAAGATTTGATTTATTGATCTTTTAGTCAGCCAACCCGTGAACATGTCAAAAACTGTTCAAGGCCCACATAAAAACAAAACACGTGTTGCAATTAAGTCCCATATCTTTTCTTTTCTTGTCCTAATACTTTTCTACCTTATCATTAACAAAAGGTCATCAGCTTTAGTTAATCTTGGTAGAAACCAACCACTGGACCACCAAAGAAAAATCTCTTGTCATCTTCTTTTCCTACTTAGACATTGTACTTCTCCCTACATGTGCTGTAATTTGAACAATCACTTTTTGTTTCCTTAGTTACAGATCCAACTTCTATACAAGGGATCGCTTTTGTAAGCTCAAAATAATCTATCTTAGAAAGTTAGAATGGTCATTAGATGAATAATTAAGAAACATATAATGGATATGTGTGGAGCATGATATAGAATTTCCTATTTCCTAAAATGTTTATTTGATACTCCAGTTCATCATATGAAAGTCACGTGTATTGAAACATGTGTGTGTTGGAATTACTGAATATTAAATTACTCAATTCTCTAACAATTTAAGCTTATAAAGTGGTCATTCAATTTAAATTAGTTGTTTCATTCTAAATTTTCATGATGCTACAGGTTTCCATCAATGCAGATGGGGATACCACAACTTATCAGTAGTCGAAGACGTAGTCGAAAACTACAAAAAGGCGAAAATACCCCTAGACGTCATCTGGAACGACGACGATCACATGGACGGCCACAAAGACTTCACCCTAAACCCCAAAAACTACCCTCATCCAAAGCTATCAGCATTCCTAAACAAGATCCATGCACAAGGCATGAAGTACATTGTCATAATCGACCCCGGAATCGGCGTTAACAAATCCTACGGCGTCTACCAACGAGGCCTAGCGAACGACGTCTTCATCAAATACGAAGGCAAACCGTTTCTAGCCCAAGTCTGGCCTGGAGCCGTCAACTTTCCCGATTTTCTCAATCCAAAAACCGTCGAATGGTGGGGCGACGAGATTCGTCGTTTTCATAGCCTAGTACCCGTCGACGGTCTCTGGATAGACATGAACGAAGCCTCAAACTTCTGTAATGGACTCTGCACGATTCCAACGGACAGGATTTGTCCGAACGGGACAGGGCCCGGTTGGATTTGCTGTCTGGACTGCAAAAACATGACTAAAACGAAATGGGACGATCCGCCTTACAAAATAAACGCTTCGGGTATACAAGTTCCAATAGGGTACAAAACTATAGCCACTAGTGCTTATCATTATAATGGAGTGTTGGAATATGATGCACATAGTCTTTATGGTTTCTCACAATCAGTTGCAACTCATAAAGCGTTGTTGGGGCTAGAGGGAAAACGGCCGTTTATATTGTCCCGTTCGACGTTCGTTGGATCGGGCCGGTACGCGGCCCACTGGACAGGGGATAACAAGGGGACTTGGGATGATTTGAGGTATTCGATTTCTACGATGTTGAATTTTGGTATATTTGGAGTTCCGATGGTCGGTTCTGATATATGCGGATTTTATCCGGCTCCGACGGAAGAGCTTTGTAACCGTTGGATCGAGCTCGGTGCGTTTTACCCGTTTTCGCGGGATCACGCGAATTTTTATTCGCCAAGGCAAGAGCTTTATCAGTGGAAATCAGTGGCAATATCTGCTAGAAATGCTTTAGGTATGAGGTACAAGCTTTTACCGTATCTTTATACTTTGAGCTATGAGGCGCATGTTAGTGGAGCGCCTATTGCTCGTCCGTTATTCTTCACGTTCACGAACGAAACGAAATTGTACGGATTGAGCAAGCAGTTCTTGCTCGGGAGTAGCCTAATGGTGTCTCCGGTTTTGCACCGGAATAAAACCGAGGTGAAGATTCTGTTTCCGCCCGGTAGTTGGTACAATTTGTTCGATATGACGAAAGTGATCGTTTCTAAAGAATCACATTATCGAACCTGCGACGCGCCATTGCACGTGATCAACGTGCATTTGTATCAGAACGCGATTATACCGATGCAGAGAGGTGGATTGATTTCAAAAGAAGCGCGGAAAACGCCTTTTACGCTAGTAGTCACTTTTCCACTCGGTGCGAGTGAGGGGAAAGCGACCGGGAATATTTTTCTCGATGAGGACGAGCTTCCTGAGATGAAACTTGGAAATGGACATTCGACTTGCGTTGATTTTTATGCGACGGTTAGTGAAGGGACGGTGAAAGTTTGGTCGGACGTCCAAGAAAGTAAATTCGCGTTGGAGAAAGGTTGGATCGTTGAGAAGGTGACTGTTTTGGGATTACAGGGGATTGGGAGTGCTTTTGAGATTGAAGTTGATGGAAATGAAGTTGGAGATAGGTCTGAGGTCGTAATAAGCTCGACCGAACATGAATATCCGGAGAAATTGGAGGGTGGAGGTAAGATGAAGAATGTGATGGTGGAGGTTAAAGGGCTGGAGTTGCCTGTGGGGAAGAAGTTTGTTATGTCATGGAAAATGGGAATCAAAGCTTGAATGAATCTATTTGCTTTTTTGGTGTCTGTTTTTTTCCATTTCTTATTGCAGTTTTAATCAAGTTTCTGAATGGTGAGGAGATGGCTTAAAAAAGCTTTGTTCATCCCTTTCTATTCAAACATGCCAAGTGAATTTTTCTTTTTTCATTTTTTGTTGTTGTTGCAGTAATCTTGGACTAGTAGTTATGATTTATTGATGGATTTTCTACCATAATATTTCAGAAATTGGATTTTTTGTTTATTGTTTGGTTGTATGTTATCATAATATATGCAAAGCTGTCATCCAGTTTTCATTTTGAACTTGTAGTTGGATTTTTAAGCACAAACATGGAGCTACCATGATGCAGGCTGAATTGTGACACTCTTGGTAATACATATCCATTTTCATGTTCCAATATATCTGGTCAACCTAAAGTTTGATTGCCAATTTCAGGCTGAACTGTAAGAACACAAAAGTAACAGCAATATTAATTAATGTAGCTGGATGTTAACTTCATTTAGAAAATATGACAGGTTGAACGGATACATGAATTAGCAAAGAGCAAGCATGTGAATTTAGAAGTTTTCGTAGCTTATCAGTGCACCCATTGTATTTGATTCTGCTGATGCTTGGTCGAGTAAGAAAAAAGATAACAGTCCGCTGGATTTTTGGCCATTCGTCCATAACAAAAAAATATTTTTTAGGTATGTTTTCAAAATCATGTTTTGTAGTCATATTTTAGTCCAATTGGTCATTCTGTTTTTTCTTCATTTCCCAGGGAAATGTGTCGCATCAATTAACACACAAAAGAATACAAGGGGGTACACAGTACAACCATCATTTTTCAATCAAAATGACTAAAAAATATATTTTTGAGAAATATGACTCTTTTCATCTTTTGAAAATATAAAGGGCTAAAAAGGCCTATTTACACAAAAGAAAATCTAAATTTAGGTGAAAGAAAAGTGGGAACAATAGTTCTCACTTATTTTCTCATTAAAAAAAGTTTAGTTTGAGAAGGAAAAATAATGTCTACCTCTGGATTTTTTTCTTGTTTTTTCATTTAAATGTTTGTCTCTCTCTTTTTAGGGTAATTATTAAGTCTCCCTCGTGGGAGTTCATGTCCCTTAATATGTTAGAGTCTTTTTCTCTTAATAAGTGTTGTTTTGTCCGACATAGTGATATTTCGTTTAGAAGATTTTTTCATTATGGCGCTTCTCAATTTCAGATTATGGGCTTTTAAGTTTGTGCAGAAAAATCAGATAATCGAATAATCCATTATCAGTTGTAAGGTTATTATGCTAAATAAAATTGATTGATTCTAAAAAAAATATGAAATCTAAGTGTGAGATGAAATAGCAACATTAAATTTTAGGAGAATGTAGTCAATTTGATGCCAAGAAATATTCACACTGCAATTGATATATGAACCAACGAAGTTGAAGTTAATAAAGCTAAAAATAAATTGAGTAGTTCGTCCATTAATTAGTCCAGCTTTGATATATAATTAACGGTTTCACCTACCACAAGTCAACACATCCATAATAAAATACGCGTATAGAAAAAAAAAAGAAAATCATATTACTCAATCTCCTGATATATTCTGCTATAATTAATTTTAATCAATTAAGTTCGTCCCAGAATAAAATATTGAATTTAAAAGCTAGGCACCAGAGTTACATTATGTTGTCGACTATATTTATTTGCACCCTTGTTTGTTAATAATAATAATAATAATAATAATAATAATAATAATAATAATAATAATAATAATAATAATAATAATAATAATAATAATAATGTGGGTACCTAATGGGCTAGAATGGGCCTACTGAGAAACTCGCCTTAAAGACAAGGGCAGCCCTTCTTGATAATATCCAAGTCAGACTATATGGATCTCGTGAGAAACTTTATTGCGATTCAGTACAGTAGGATAAGTGGGCCCCCATTCACGCATGAAGAATGAATCTAAAAAATTCTAAGCCCATCTTTCAGTGTCTCAGGATCACTTAACCTGATCATTTTGTGTATGTATCTGGGGCGCATGTTTTTGTGTCTGATATTTTAATAAATGATTTCGTGTTTATATAATAGAATAATTTGTTAGTACCTTTTCTATTTTTCGTTGAACAATTTAATGGCATAACTTGCTCAGAAAATTAACTTCATTTGATAATCAAGCACGAAAGAATTGCATTTTTTATTTTTATTTTTCAGAGATGAAATATGTTGATGTCTTGATTCGATCAACAAGCCAACAAGACAAGAGTGCGTAACTATATAAAAGAAATTTAAATACTTGGAAAGTACTCTAAGTGGTTGAGCTGCCTTTTTTATTGATAAAGCTGAATAGGTTGTTTCTGGTCGGGTTTTCTCACGCTGAATTCGAATTCTTTTTCCTCATTAATGAGGCATATTTATAACAATACAATAGGTGGACAATTAGTGGCTAATGATTACTATATCTCAAATACTAATGGGACACTTGTCATTATCTTGTTATGCATGAGGTGCATGATGGCCATGTATTGGAAAATGTTCATTGACTTGTCACGTGGATGAGGTGACACATGACCCCTTGGTCAGCCACTGGAGGGTTGATTCGAGTTAGTGGAGAAATGTTGAGTGGATCCAAGGTCGGGTCGGCACCCCGGCTTGGGCGGGGTGGTGTTGGTCGATCCACGTCACCTGATCAGTCCACGTCATCAAATTTGTCCACATCATCATGTTTTGGATGGCCACATGGAAGCATCTTCACCAGCTCGACTTGGGTATCATCGAAATATATACTTTTTTATTTCTTACGAAATCTTTTTCTGATCTAAAAGAAAAAGGGGGAAACAAAATAATTTGGTCTATAATGAGTTGGGGAGCTATCACAATGTCTAATTGTAGATTATTTTATTGAATACCAAATTTCATTCATTGCTAATAATTAGGCATTGTCTTTAGCCATGGATTATAATTTATAACCAATGACTTTTGGGGTCCTTCCCTGGATTGGCAATGAACAAACATTAATAAAAGGTTCAATCACATTCTTATAATAATAATTTCACATTAATAGTGAGACATGGAATATGATAATGTGTAAGATTTATACAGTTTAATGTAAACTACCAAATACCAATGTGGGTCTTGTTTATTCGTGTTTAAATTCATAAATGTGTACTTTGTTTATTTTTATAACATTAGTTTGTAGAGAAATTACACATTGAGATGAAACTACCTAAATGAAAATATTTTTTTAGATTAAAACAATAGTATTAATTCTAATAAAATTTTATTGCAATCATAATATCGAAGTAGTATTAGAAATGGAGTTACATACTATCAAGAATGACAATGAGTTCGAGTTTATACCAAACTCACCCCATTTGATATGGTTTTTGATATTGTAAATGGGTCGGAGCCGGCCTAAACTTTTATTTTTGTTTAATATTAAAAAAAATTATTATACAGATTTTATGCAATTTTAAATAATAAAATACAGTTTTTTTTAAAAAAAAATTACAATTGAATTTAACAAGTCTACCATGATCCGAAATGAATTCAGAATCATTATCGATTGTTTAGTCCAAGCAAATCGAACTAATATCCAACTTATTGTCATCCCTACATAAGTTTGAAGGATTAGTCTCATGTCAAACCATTTAACGGATCTAATCTGATCCAAATACCCTGTCTGCGGTCAATATATCCGCCTAATGATAACCACTAACACCACAACAATAACATCCGTTGGCCGTTGCTAATACTTTTTAGGAGGACTATTGATATTTTTTGCGAGGACCACTAATATTTTTCAAGAGAAATACTAAAATATCTTTAATCGAAAAATCTAATACGTTTTAATAAGATTATTAATATATTTTAGGGGGATTACTAATACTTTTGCGGGAAAAAATATTTTTCATGATGATTACTAAAAAACTGCTCCAGCGGTTACTAATGCTTTTCAGGGGATTACCAATATTTTTTTAATGGATTGCTAATATTTTTTAGGGGAAAAACTAATACTTTTGAGGGGTCTAATATTACGTCACTACCTAATACTTTTCAAGGAGACAGTTAATATATTTTAGGTTGATTACTAATACTTTTGAGGCAAAGATTCAATACTTTTCATGAGGGTTACTAAAAATATCGTTAAAGTGGATTACTAATAGTTTTCACTTGTACTACTAATAATTTTCGGAGGAAAAACTAATACTTTTAATGCCCTAATATTACAAAAATGCTTTATTCAAAAAACAAAATATTACGAAAATATCACCGGTTTAAAGATCCTATAATATTGTCCCAGAATATTACAAAAATGACATCGATGCACGAAATTACAAAAACAAAAGGGTCGAGTTGGATCCGTCTAACGAAAAAGACCCGCATTAGGCGGTTTAATCAAGTTTTTGTCAAGTTTGAAATTTCCAAACAAAAAAAAAAAGGAGGGATTGACCATCCAATCTTGGCCAACTGATTGAAGCAATTAAGCGAATCTCCAAATTTGGGGATATAATATTTTTTTTTTGAGAAGGAAAGGGAATATATTAAAATTTAAAAGTGCTGGAAATCGTCCAACAGTGATTGACAATAGGGCTCTGGGAGGTGATCCCAGAGAAAAGTATCCGGAGCCATATGTTTCGCATAGTTCGCTAAAGAGTGAGCAACAAAATTTAAAGATCGCGAAACCAAAAAATTCCACGTAGGAAATCGATGATTTAAGAGATAAAATGTCTTGAATTATTCCGCAAGCAGAGGTTCCGTGGGCTTCTTGACGATTGGCCGCAAAGAATAACCTGGGCAAGATCACCAAATATGGACATGAGGACTTCCATTTGAGTTTGTGACAATTTTCAAAGCTTCCTTGAGGGCAAGGCACTCAAGAATTTCTCAGGTCAATAATTCATGTGAACTTTTTGATAAACCATCCAAGAACATTCCATTATCATCAAAAATAGCAACACCAATACCACAACAAAGAGGAGTGCAGAGATGAGCCCCCATCAAGCGGATGCGGGGATAGCCGCCCAAAGGGACCGGTTGTGAAGGATGGGAGAGGTGTTTGGAGAGGATATCGGTCGGCATTCCGCAAGATTAAAGTCCTGAAGGATAGAATTTGCAGCCATGACAATGGAAAGAGGGTCGGAGTTGTCGCCATCGAATTTTCGCTTATTTCGGTGAAACCAAATTAGGCAAAGAGGACAACAAAGAGTTTTCCAATATCCGGCGGTGAGTAAAGAAGGACTTCTTGGTACCATAAAGAGAATCGTGGTTTCATGAACTGGGACAGGACTTCCGAGATGCCCGAAAGTCTCCAAACCTTTGTTGCAAATGAGCGGTGAAAGAAAATATGGTGTGCGTCACCCACGAAGCGTACGACTGGCATTGACAAGTCTCGAAGAAATAATATGATGATTAGCAAGAAAATCCGTCGTCGGGATAGCTTCGAGATACATCTCCATGCGAACATTTTGAAACGGGCGGAATTTGTAGATACCATATTTTCTTCCAAATGGGATTAAGTGATGAGCCAGAGGGAAGTAGATATGATGAGTCAATGAAGGTGGATCCAGAGGTGATGGCCGTGTGGTATGCGGACTTCACGGAGAATTTTCCATTTCGGTTATGGTGCAAAGACCAAAGATCATCGTTGACACCACTAACGGGTATTGAAAGAATAAGAGCAGACCTCTTCAGGTACAAATAGGGATCGAACCAAGCTTTCCTTCCAAAGAGTGTTCCATGTCAATGTCAATCTCTTGTGGGGCATTTAAATCCGCAATAGAGCCAATTGGGCGAGCAAAAAAATTCGAACTTCGAGGAATCCAAGGATCTTTCCATATGCGCGTAGATGATCCAGACCTGATAAGGCGACGTGCACCCAATAAAATTAAAGATCGACTTTCCAAGATACTTCTCCAGCTCCAGGAAGGTCTCGATCCCAGTTGAGCATTGAAAAAATTTCCGTCTGGATAATATTTTGCACGAAGGAGGCGTGCAAGCAGAGAGGATGGTCGGGTGATGAGCCTCCACGCTTGTTTTGCAAGGAGGCAAGGTTGAATGCTCGGAGATGTCGAAAGCCCAATCCTCCTTGTTCTTTCCGTTGTGCGATTTTTTCCAAGAAATCCAATGGATTTTTTTCCTATCCGCTGAGCCACCCCAAAAATAACTTGTTGCCATAGATTGAATTTTATCGAGGACCATGTCCGGTATTCGGAAACAAGACATGGCGTAAGTGGGAATGGCCTGGATAACAGTTTTAAGCAGGACGTCCCGCTTGGGCTTGAGACAAAGATTTTTCCTTCCATCCCGTAATGCATTTCCAAACTCGATCTTGAATACATGAGACCACTTCTCCTTTATTCTTTCCAATGATAGAAGGGAGGCCGAGGTATTTACCGTGTGAAGTAACAATGGGAATGCCGAGGATAGTGGAGATATGTTGCGCCAGGATGGGATCCGTATTTGGGCTAAAAAGGACTCCAGATTTTTCGAGATTAATACTGCCCGGATGCTTTTTCGAATAAATCAATGGCAAATTTCAGATTTTTGGCCTCCGCAATTGTCGCATTTCGAATAGAAGTGTGTCGTCCCGCAGCGAAAAAAAGGTGCGAGATGCCTGGGGGCATGTTTGTTGATCTTGATTCCATGAATTTTGCCCGAGACCGCAAATCCGCAAAATGGATGAAAATACTTGGCGCAAATAATAAAAATGTAGGGTGAGATTGGGTCGCCTTGCCGAATCCCCGTTGAGGGGTAATCGAACCAAATTGAGTACCATTAAGCAAAAAAGAGAAAGAGGCCGATGAGATGCATAATTTGACTATGTCTATAAAATCGGGGAAACCAAGTCTGTCTTTGCAAGAACCGCGTGAGACAAACGTCCACTCGGACGCGGTCAAAAGCTTTACTCATATCTAATTTTAAAGACATATGACCCAAATTTCCTTTCGTGACGTTTTTTTTCATAGAGTGATGAAGCTCGTAGGCAACCAAAATATTGTCGATAATAAGGCGATTTGGGAGGAATGAGGATTGGGAATCGGAAACGACAGAGTTAAGAATATGTAACACCCCACTTTTTATATACGAAAGTGTTTTCTTAAAAAAATCAGAAAATAAAAATAACTTGGGACGCCACGACTAAAAATGAGAGTTTTCAAAAAATATAAATAATATATATATATATTTTTTTTATTAGTATCTTAAAAAAAAAACATAAAATTTTAACGGGAAATTTGATGCGGAAGCGATTTAAACAACTAAAAGAAAAATAGTCATTCATTATAATAAGTCAACGGAATTTAATCATAGTCAAACATATTCCAAAGCTACAAAAACTAAATAGCCGGATAATAGTAGTTTAACAAAACATTAAAAATCAAAAGTTCAAGTAGACACTAAAATATTCATTCCAAATAAAAGTCTTATTTTACTTATTTAAAATGGAGATCAAGCCAGTCATTCCTCCTCGCCTTCGCTGCGCCAAACTCCATCTGAAAAATCATTGGTAATAATGGGGTGAGTAAAAACACTTACTCAGTGGGAAATCATATTTGTTCAAGCTAAATAAAATGCATGTATCACATTAATGAAAAACTTGCCACATATATCATAGCATCATGGCATCATAGAGTTCCTAGAGCATAAAGCTCATGTAACTTGAATCTTGGAGTTCCTTTCCTAGAGCATATCGCCCATGTAACTTAAATCTTGGAGTTCCTAGAGCAAAAAGCTCATGTAACTTGAATCTTAGATCATAGAATCCATTGAGCAAAATTCGTAGGATATAGCATGTGCACTTTAAACATTAATGTAAACATTCATAATATTTAACAAGAGCAAATAGTAAAAACTCCCCACCTTGAAAAAGATCCGATGCAAATTTTGTGTTGATATGCCTTGGATTCCTAGATCTCCTTTCTACCCTCGCCTCCTATTACGATGATAAAATAAGTTGTCTTAAAACTTAAACTTTAGAACCTTAAAATTAATAATATTATTATTATGATAAAGTAGATCATGTAAAAATAATATTAATATGAATATTATTTATTATATAAAAATAATATAAATGATATAGATCTAATAAATTGATTAGAAAATATGTATATCAATTAAATCCTTTAAAACTTGACGACTCTGTGTTTTTGAATTAAAATAAACACACTAATACTAATAAAATTACTAAACTCAAAACATGTAAACTAAATCATACACACAGGGCACATTCATATATATATATATATATATATATATATATGTATATATCTAATTATCTATATAACATAGACACACACACACGGCTCACACACACACACGGCACATGCACATATATTTATATATTAAACACACATATATGGATAGATGTTTAAAACACACACATACATATCTAATATACATACATACATAAATACACTCACGCACACACTCACATGTTTCACATAAATATAATATAGTATACATATTAATATACATAGCATATAAACACACCCACCACCACAATCTGCACACACACACTCACTTAATATAATATATATATATATATATAACCCACTTGTATAATAGAATAATGATGGAAAATAAAAGGAGAATTTGTGGGGAGAGTTAGAGTACTAGACATACACATTTTGGATGGAAAAGAAAGCAGACGGAAAGACAAGTAAAGAAAAGTAGAGATTACATACCTTGGTCTTCAGGTTCAAATGGGATGGTGAGGGTTATTATATAATTAGAGTAATGATTATAATAGTAATTAGTGATGTAAAGAAAGTCAGAAGAAAACAAAAAATGTTAGAAAGTTGTTTGTCAGCCGTAATTAATGGGTTGGCTAGTCATAATTATTGTGATACCAATTAATGCACATTAGGTATTATTATTATTATTATTATTATTATTATTATTATTGGTGGGTATTACATCCTCCCCCACTAAAAAAAAATTCGCCCTCGAAATTTCAAAACTACTAACCTTGATTAAGGAAATTTGGATACTTAGTTATGATCTCGTCCTCTCGTTCCCAAGTTGCCTCATTTTGCCCGTGACGACTCCACTGTACCTTAATTAAATTGATATCCTTATTCCTTAACGTATGTGTCTTTCGATCTAATACGGCAACTGGTACTTCTTCGTAAGATAAATCTTTGTTGATTTCCAATTCTGAGTAGTTGACTATGTGACTTGGATCATACACATACTTTCTCAACATCGAAACATGGAAGACATTGTGAACAAAGGCAAGTTCTGGTGGTAGAGCTAGTCTATAAGCCAAATCTCCAACTCGAGCTAAAATCTCAAATGGACCAATATATCTTGGTTGTAGCTTTCCCCTTCTCCCAAATCTACTGATGTGTTTATTCGGTGCGATCTTTAGAAATACCTTATCTCCCACATTGAACTGTAGATCTTTTCTCCTTTTATCGGCATATGATTTTTGTCGATCTTGTGCTACTTTGATTCTTTGTTTGATCTTTTGAATAACTTGCACAGTTTGTTCAACGATCTCAGGTCCCAAAATTTTTCTCTCACCCACTTCATCCCAACATATAGGCGACCTACATTTTCTTCCGTACAATGCTTCGTAGGAGCCATTCCAATCGTTGCACTGATGACTATTATTATAGCAAATTCCACTAACGGCAGATATACTTCCCAACTTCCTCCAAAGTCCAAAACACATGCTCTCAACATGTCCTCCAAAATTTGAATGGTCCTTTCAGGTGACCATCCTGTTTTTGTGGGTGGTAGCGACTAAAATTTAATTTAGTACCCATAGCCGATTGTAGGCTTCTCCAAAATTTTGATGTAAACCTTGTGTCTCTGTCTCCGATACTATTGAGACTCGGAATACCGTGTAGTCTCACAATCTCCCTAATGTAAACCTGCGTGCATATTGATCCATGCTATAAGTCATCTTCACAGTAGGAAATGAGCAGACTTTGTTAATCGGTCAACCACAACCCAAACAGCCTTTATTCCCTCTTCACACCGAGGTAATCCCGTCACAAAATCCATTGATATATTTTCCCACTTCCATTTCGGAATCTCAAGCGGTTTAAGAAGTCCAGAGGGTCGCGATGTTCAACCTTAACTTGTTGACATGTTAAACACTTCGAACAAAGTTTCTATACTTCTCTTCATACCCCTCCACCAAAAGATTTCTCTCAAATCTCGATACATTTTTGTACCTCCCGGGTGAGCAAAAGATATGGAGTACAATGGGCTTCTTCGAGGATTTCTTTCCTTAATTCTTCATTCTTTGGCACACATAACCTACCATTGTAAGTTAACGCACCATCACCGCAATTGAAAACCCCTTAATGCCCCCATCAATGGCATGATTCCTCATTTGCACAAAAAGACGTCATTGGCTTGTGCTTCTTTTATCCTTTCTCGTATCTTGGTTGTATCACCATAATCGCCAATATTTCTTCTATTCGTCTAGGTGGTGGCACAATTTCGATTTTTAACTTCGTAAATTCTCTTATTAATTGTGCCTCTTGTGTAAGTAGAGGTCAATTCCCTCTTTGTTTTCTCGCTCAACGCATCAAGAACTACGTTTGCTTTACCAGGGTGATAATGGATGGTGCAATCATAGTCCTTCACCAATTCCAACCATCTTCTCGCCTCATATTCAACTCCTTTTGAGTAAAGAAATATTTGAGACTCTTATGATCTCTGTATAGATCTCACACTTTCCCCCATATAGATAGTGTCGCCAAATCTTCAAGGCATGAACTCATGCGGCTAGTTCTAGGTCATGGGTAGGATAATTCAACTCATGTTGTTTTGGTTGTCTCGAAGCATAGGCAACAACCTTGCCGTGTTGCATCAAGACACAACCCAATCCTTGCTTCGATGCATCACTATAGATGACGAATCCATCCGATCACGGAATGGTCAACACAGTCTTTGATGTTAGTCTCCGTTTTAGTTCTTGGAAACTTTCCTCGCACTTTTCTGACCACTGAAACTTTTCGCCCTTCCTTGTCAATTTGGTCATGGGCGCTGCAATCTTTGCAAATCCCTCAATGAATCTTCTATAGTAACCTGCTAACCCTAGAAAGCTACGAACCTCATTTGCATTTGTAGGTGCTTTCCAATCATTCACAGCTTCGACCTTAGCCGGGTCAACTTCTATTCCTTTTGATGTAACAACATGTCCCAAAAATACGACTCGATCTAACCAAAACTCACACTTTTTGAATTTTGCATACAATTTCTCCCTGCGAAGTGTTTCCAGTACGATACTCAAATGCTCTTGGTGTTGTTTCGCATTCCTTGAATAGACCAATATGTCATCGATGAACACTATGACAAACTGGTCTAAGTACGAATGGAAAACCCGATTCATGAGATCCATGAACACCGCTGGAGCATTGCTTAAACCAAATGGCATCACCACGAATTCATAATGTCCATACCGAGTCCTGAACGCAGTCTTCGGTATGTCATTATCCTTGATCTTTAACTGGTGATAACCGGACCGTAAATCAATTTTCGAAAAGACACTTGCTCCTCTTAATTGATCAAATAGGTCTTCTATTCTTGGTAATGGATATTTATTCTTGATTGTGAGTCGATTAAGCTCTCTGTAATCGATACACATCCTCATTGATCCGTCTTTCTTTTTAACAAATAAGATCGGGCGCTCCCAAGGTGAGACACTTGGTCGAATAAATTTCTTATCCAATAACTCTTGTAATTGCACCCTTAACTCTTGTAGTTCCTTTGGTGCCATCCCGTAGGTGCTTTTGATACAGTCTTTGCTCCAGGCACTAAATCTATTGTGAATTCCACTTGTCTATCCGGTGGAACTCCCGGGAAGATCTTTCGAAACACATCCCCATAGTCCCTCACAATTGGAACATCGGTGAAATTCAACTCCGTAGATTTGGTGTCTTGTATACTCACCAAGTACCCTTGGCAATTATCTTTTCAAAGATTTTCATCGCTTTTTCATAGTTGATACCACTCTAGGTATTGCACTAGACTTGGCTCCGTAAAAAGTGAATTCATCTCCTCCTAGTAGATGAAACACTATCTCTCTTTATGACACTCAATACTTGCTCGATTCTTACCGAGCCAATCCATTCCTAAAATTACATCAAAGTCTCTCATGTTTATGATGTGTAAATTTGTTACTACTGATTCTTCCACAAATTTCTATTTTTACGTCCTTAGACAATTCATTGATCATTAATGTCTTTCCGAAGGTATGCTAACTTCAAGGGGAATGTTCATTATATCTCTCTTATTTCCAATTTTCTTATGAAACTTAGAGATATAAATGAATTTGTAAAGCACTTTTGATGTCAAACAATACAAGAGCGGGGACTTCAAATATTGTCAAGATAGATTGTCTATAAGTGTTGGGTTCTTGATCACCTCTCAAGCGTCAATGCAAATACTCGCCCTTTTCCCGCAGTACTTGATCCTTTTTCCCGCAGTTCTCTCGGGTATGTGGAACACTCGTGTGCTTGATGCCCAGGTTTACATCTATAACATTTTCCTTTTCGAATAGACACTCTCCCCTATGATTTCTTCCACATTCTCGCACAATGTGGTTTTTCCATTTGATTGTTGGGCCCCATATTTATATTCTCGTTTTGACTTGTTTATTCCGAACATTACCCTTAAACCGATTGGGGGATTCCAATTTCCTCTTCCTTGAACCTCCACAAACTTCTTGTTTCCGACATCCATGTTTAGGCGAGTAGCGACCGCCTTTGTGCCCGTTCTACGACATCCGCATAAGTCATTGCACCTTGCCCAAATCGCGAGTATACCTCCAACTTCAGGACGCAAACCTCTTTCAAATCTTCTAGCCTTCTTTTGGTCAATGTCCACAAGATGTGTGGCATATCGAGACAATTGGTTGAACCTTCGCTCATATTCAACCACCGACAATCCTCCTTGTTTGAGTTCCAAGAACTCGCTTCTTACGGTCTCGGTATGATTGAGGAAGGTATTTGTTCATCACCACATCCTTAAACTCTGTCCAAGTTAGAGAATTGCGTTCTTCCTCGATTCTTGTTCTCCAATACGCCTCCCACCGCTGATCGCATCTTGATAAATTGGAACACAAAGACATGATATCCTTTGAGCATCGATTGCATGCTATGTGTGAAAAGATTCTTTCCAACGAGCGTATCCACTCTTCAACAAATGCGCAGGCCGTCACGTCCGTTGAAACTTGGGGGTTGGTAGCGGCTTAAATTGTTCTACTACTTGATTCATTTGATTGATAGGATCGTATTGTTTTGGGCCATTTGCCCCTTGCCGAGCAAACCTCGAAGACAATGACCAAATTGGCAATTAGGTCATGTCCATTTCCATTGCCATTCTCGTCTCCGTTTCCGTTCGTTTGACCTCGTGTTTGAGGAGCCATTGGTTCCTATTAAGAGGATGGTTGTACCTTAGTTGAAATATTCATGAAGACATTATCAATATAATCAATACTCAAATAAAATAAGTAAACATTCATTCATGGTAAACTCTTGAGGTGATAACAATGTTTATCCTTAGAAAAGCAGTAACAGACATCGAAATATATATTTATATATATATATATATATATATATTAACTACTAAGTTTTCCGAGTTTGCATAGTCGGAGTTTCTTAAGACGATTTAACCGATTCCGATGTCTTAAAATTAACATCCTCTTCTGGGTCCTCTTCTTCACTCTCCGCGTCACTTGGAAAAGGGTCATCATCAAATTTTATCCATTTCCTAAAGCATGTCGCGGAAAACTCCACATAATCTATGATTGCCCCTCTCTTGTTGTCCACCTCCAAGTGTTCTTCGAGTAGCCGACGCGTGCTGTCTTTTCCAATAGGGTGGCATGGTGTCAACTAACTTTCGAGCGGCTTCATAGTGAGTAACTCCATTAGGTAAGTTTCGACATTCTTCCACAATTTCAAAGATCGTGGCTATATGTACTCCTAGATCATCATCTTCCTTGGCCTGTTTATACTCTATATTCTTGTAGGCGGTTGAAAGGGCCCAAGGGCGGCCCTGTGCACCCTTTTCTTGATTGAGAGAATACGCATCTAATACACAACTAAAATGTAAATTATTCATATATCAATTATGCATTATTGTTATCATTGGCATACCCATCAACTACCCTTGTTATCATAATGAACTTGCAACGAAAATAAATTTCATGTAAACTAATGACTGATTTATGAAATAATATGCATATTATGTTATCTTGGCATCATAGAAATCATAGCAATTGTATCATGGAATGACATACGTTAATATGAAAATATGTACCTTTTTGTAGCTGGCGAGCGAGGTAGAGGTGAATGACTTACAACAAAAGATATTGTCCTTATTTATAATTTGTTTTTTTTTTTACTCAATATATACATAGTTTTTTTTTTTTTTTGAGTCTTCAGGAAATCAGACTCGCTCTGATACCACACTGTAACACCCCACTTTTTATATACGAAAGTGTTTTCTTAAAAAAATCGAGAAAATAAAAATAACTTGGGACGCATACGACTAAAAATGAGAGTTTTCAAAAAATATAAATAATATATATATATATATATATATTTTATTAGTATCTTAAAAAAAAAACATAAAATTTTAACGGAAAATTTGATGCGAAGCGATTTAAACAACTAAAAGAAAAATAGTCATTCATTATAATAAGTCAACGGAATTTAACCATAGTCAAACATATTCCAAAGCTACAAAAACTAAATAGCTTGGGATAATAGTAGTTTAACAAAACATTAAAAATCAAAAGTTCAAGTAGACACTAAAATATTCATTCCAAATAAAAGTCTTATTTTACTTATTTAAAATGGAGATCAAGCCGGTCATATTCCTCCTCGCCCACGCGCCAAACTCCATCCGAAAAATCATTGGTAATAATGGGGTGAGTAAAAACACTTACTCGTGGGAAATCATATTTGTTCAAGCTAAATAAAATGCATGTATCACATTAATGAAAAACTTGCCACATATATCATAGCATCATAGCATCATGGCATCATAGAATCATGGCATCACAGAGTTCCTAGAGCATAAATCTCATGTAACTTGAATCTTGGAGTTCCTAGAGCATATCGCCCATGTAACTTAAATCTTGGAGTTCCTAGAGCAAAAAGCTCATGTAACTTGAATCTTAGATCATAGAATCCATTGAGCAAAATTCGTAGGATATAGCATGTGCACTTTAAACATTAATGTAAACATTCATAATATTTAACAAGAGCAAATAGTAAAAACTCCCCACCTTGAAAAAGATCCGATGCAAATTTTGTGTTGATATGCCTTGGATTCCTAGATCTCCTTTCTACCCTCGCCTCCTATTACGATGATAAAATAAGTTGTCTTAAAACTTAAACTTTAGAACCTTAAAATTAATAATATTATTATTATGATAAAGTAGATCATGTAAAAATAATATTAATATGAATATTATTTATTATATAAAAATAATATAAATGATATAGATCTAATAAATTGATTAGAAAATATGTATATCAATTAAATCCTTTAAAACTTGAAGACTCTGTGTTTTTGAATTAAAATAAACACACTAATACTAATAAAATTACTAAACTCAAAACATGTAAACTAAATCATACACACAGGGCACATTCATATATATATATATATATGTATATATCTAATTATCTATATAACATAGACACACACACACGGCTCACACACACACACGGCACATGCACATATATTTATATATTAAACACACATATATGGATAGATGTTTAAAACACACACATACATATCTAATATACATACATACATAAATACACTCACGCACACACTCACATGTTTCACATAAATATAATATAGTATACATATTAATATACATAGCATATAAACACACCCACCACCACAATCTGCACACACACTCACTTAACATAATATATATATATATATAACCCACTTGTATAATAGAATAATGATGGAAAATAAAAGGAGAATTTGTGGGGAGAGTTAGAGTACTAGACATACACATTTTGGATGGAAAAGAAAAGGACGGAAAGACAAGTAAAGAAAAGTAGAGATTACATACCTTGGTCTTCAGGTTCAAATGGGATGGTGAGGGTTATTATATAATTAGAGTAATGATTATAATAATAATTAGTGATGTAAAGAAAGTCAGAAGAAAACAAAAAATGTTAGAAAGTTGTTTGTCAGCCGTAATTAATGGGTTGGCTAGTCATAATTATTGTGATACCAATTAATGCACATTAGGTATTATTATTATTATTATTATTATTATTATTATTATTATTATTATTATTATTGGTGGGTATTACAGAATAGGCCGCAAACGGTTTGAGATAACTTTAGACGCAATACGGTGAGACTACGTTACAAAGACTAATGGGCGAAACTAGGAGACATAATCAAAGCTTATGACTTTTGGAATGAGTACAATATGAGTAAAATTCATGTTTTGGAAAGGCATCTTATTATTAAGGAAGTGAAGCACAGCATTCGTAACATCTTTACCAACAATGGACCAATATTTTTGGAAAACAATAGGGCTCATACCATCGGGTCCGGGAGATTTATAAGGGTGCATTTGCTTGATGGCTTTGGCAACTTCACGCGATGTACGGACTTGTTAAACTTTCACCATATCCGGCGTTACTCGGTTTCAATTCTCAAAAGTGCTTGCACGATGTCACATTTGGGAGGGTGAGACTGAAGTAAACATATTTTCAAAATATTGGACAATAAGCCGCTCAATATTTCCTGAATCCGAGTGTAATCTCCCCTGGCCGTCTTTGAGAGAATGAATATGATTTATTTCTCGACGTTTTGTAGCATGCGCATGGAAGTAAGAGGTATTTCTGTCGCCATTTCTGTACCAGTGTTGCTTCGCACGTTATTTCCATTTTAAATCGTTTAGCTCAAGAAACATATCGAGCTGAAGGCGAAGCTCGCGAAGTCGTTTTTGTACAGAGACAGTGATGCGGGATTTTTCCAAGGATGAAATATCAGTTTTAAGAACCTTAATCTTGTCATTTAGATCACCATAAGTAGTACGATTCCAATGGAGCAAACCCGAGAGACAGTGGTTCATCTTGGTGTTGAGATCACCCAACGATGTTGTCCAGCTCTCATGAATAATTTTGTGGCAATCTTTACTTTTAATCCAAAAAGATTCAAAACGTGAGGGCTTTCTCTTTGGTGGTGGGTGATGAGATGGGGAAGCAGGGGCGAAAAAAGCAAGAACGAAAGTATGGTCCGAGGTAAAAGAAGGGATGTTTGTGATTTTGTAGCGGGGGAAAATGGAGCGGAAAGATGGGTTGCAAAAAGAGAGCGGTCGAGTCGCCACGTTGCGTGAAGGGATACGCTGAAGGCGATTCCATGTAAATTTTGGGCCCACATAACCTATATCGCCAAGATCACATAAATCAATTGCTTCCCGAAAAGGGAGATTTGCCAAGGAGCACGAGTGCGACGAATGCCGGAAAATTCATTGTATTTCGGGACCTCGTTGAAGTCACCAATGCAAATCAAGGATCATTTGCGGGTGAAAAAGATTTTTAAAATTATTCCAAAAAACACGTCGGAGAGCGACTTCCGGCTGTCCATAGACTCGGTGACCGAAAAGTGTGCGCCCGGATAATTCACAAACACATCAATGAAGCGATCATTGTAACCATGTAACGTAACATCAATATCTCGACGCCATAAAAAACCAAGGCCTCCGGAGCGGCGATTCTTTCGGGACAGACAAATGCACTCCAAAGAGTTTTTTACTTTTTCAAAATCTTGCACATTTAATTTGGTCTCACACAGGAAAACCAAACTTGGGGACTTATCGCGAATAAAATCGCGCAATTCTTGAACTGTCCGAGGGTTCCCAAGCACTCGACAGTTCCAACTGAGAAGATTCATAGAGATTGGTGGGGCTGGCTCGCAAGCTCAGCCTCCACCATTGAAGAAGATTCATTTGGACAGTCGACAGTTAACATCTCAGAGTCATCTGATGTCATCTCTGCTTGTTTGGTTTTTTTGCCAAAGACCTCAACTGGCACAATTTGTAGTTCTGGGTTCTCACGGGTAAATAGGTGAAGCTTTCGTTTTTTTGCATTTGGCAGTGATATCGGAGAGGGTGGTTTGAGATAGTCGATTTTTGCTTTGATGAATTTATGGGCTAGCTTTTGGCGGGTATCCATATGCATAGGCACGTTAACGAGAAAAGGGTCATTTGGAAGGAGCGCTTGGGGCGACGGAGAGAGAGCGATATTTTTGTGTCGAGGCGAGATAAATGAAGTAGGGGAAAGGTTTGTGGATGGAGAGGCAGGAATGAGGGTTTCGTAGAGGACATGAGGTGGTGAAGGGGGGAGGGGATGAGAAATGTGTGAGGAGGAGGGACGCGAGGATATGCCCGGGGGATTTATATATTGAGGTTGGGGGACTGGATTCTGGGAAGTGGAAGCCAACATGAGGGTTTTGTTTGTTGTAGGAGCTGTGGGTGGTGTAGGGGAGCTAGAAGGAGGATTAAGTGAAGAAGATGGTTGATCTGTTGGGTGCATAATGATGGTATTTATGCATGGTGGATTATGGAAAAGTGGGATGTGAGGTTTGTTGTGCATGGGGTTAATTGGATTGGTTTTGGGTTCTTTGAGTGGGGTTTTTGTAATAACCGAGGTATGTAGAAAATCGGGGTTTGAGGGGGTGGGGTTTTGACTAGGTGGGACGCGTCGAGGTGATTGGTGGAGGCGATTTGAGGAAAAGGGATTTGTTGAAGAGGTGGCTCGAATCCGGTTGTCGTCTTGTAAGAGTGAAGGGTCTATATCGATATGGCATAATCATCACGGTCTTTGAGTACATGTCCCAACTTTCCACAGTGAAAACAGAATCGGGGAAGGCGTTCGTTTCAAGATAACGAGCGGTTGGAACTTATTATCCGGTTGGATTACACGACATAGGGTTTTCGGATATCGATCTCGACTTTTACTCGGAGGAATTTACCAACAAAGAGCACGTGATATCGTATGAACTTCCGAAATTTCCGATGTAGTTCCCAAATAATTCGGCAAACGACTTTGATAATAAGCCCAAAGGAGATCATGCATTTGAATCCAAAAGGGGCATGTTGTGAGGTTGAGCTTGACGAAAACATATCGCTGAGGCATCCGGATAAGCATAAGGTACTTATCAAAAAGCCACGGAGCACCCATTAAAACACGTTTCTTATCGCCAGTTTAACCGGGCTTAGAAGGAGAAGTAGAAGACATTGTTTGCCGAGGTTTACGATCAAAAGGGTTTTTTGAGTTCCATATACGCTATATAAGGATGAGACTTGGTCAACAACAATGACACGAGGGCCAAGATCGTCCAACTAAACTGAGAGAGATATCGGAGAGGTCGGGAACAATGCCGTCGGTGGATAGCGGGGCTGTCTCTTTGTCTCCCAGTGAGAGGCGCGCATAGAGCGAGTTCAACTCTTCTGCCATAAGAAAGATGGGCCAAGACTCCGAGCATTCAAATATGAGTTCAGCGAATGACGTGAAAGTTTACCAAGCCGTACCTCGAGCGTCTGAAAACTGCACAGAGCACCAAAACAAAAGTTAGAAAGGGCGCAACCACAAAAAAATTGACTGAAAAGAAAAAAGAAATGGAGCAAAAAAGTAGGAGAAAAGAGAAGACAAAGTGGGGACGAGGACGAAACAACTAAAACTGAGCAAAAGTCAGGAAGTCTAGTCCATGGAGAAAAGTACGACTGCAAGGGGAAAATCTCTGATAAACTCGCGAAAAGACAGCAAAGCGACAAAGGCGGAGCCCAATCTGCAAAAAAACAAAGGCATGTGAAGAAAAGGATAGAAACCAGGAGAAAAATAAGGAGTAGCTGAACAGTAAAAACAAAAGGAAGGAATTTAATGAGGAGAATGAATGTCGAAAGTGGAAGACTGTGCGCTTGGATAGTCCAAGACGGCGCACCAAGGATTTTTCTCCGAGAGAGAAACCCTAGCGACTCAATTGAATCAATGGGGATATAATATTTGATGAACTGATATGTAACCCGAGTCATTAGTAATAGTAAATAGTCAAGACCCATCCACTAAAAAAAAATATATATATATATATATATATATATATATAGTCAAGACCCGACTAAAAAGCATATCAAACGCATAAAAAACCAGATCGGATCTCTCGCCCGGAACAGAAGCTTGAGAATCGAATTATAGGTGATAGGTACACACAGCCACACATTAGTACATCACCCTCACCAAAATGCGACTAAAAGTGCACTGACCAAATCTCCAATGCTCGCACCTTAGTTCTCTAGCAATTTTGTACCAAGGAAAAGTCGGAGGGCTGTGTTTGGTAGTGGGAAAATATGAAAATGTTTATAGGGAAAAGCCAATAATTATTAAATATTTGAATTGGAATTTGGAAGAAACTTTTCGGCCTTGTATGGTTGTGTTTCCAACACCATTTTTCCAGTTTCCAACTATTTCGAAAAATGGGTTTATGTTTGTTTCAAAAGTTTTTAAGTTGAAATGAAGTCATTTCCAGTTTTCACTTTTTTATGAAAAATATTCTTTTGAAAACACAAACAAACAATTTTCCATTCCAATTACGCATACCTAGGTAAAAATATATTACAATCACGCAAACCTATGTCAAAAATATATTTGAAAAACTATAACCAAACATATTCTCATTTCAAACAAAAATTCAGACAACAAACCAAATATACTCTCAATTCTCACACGAAAACCAATAAAGTTTGAAAATTCATTTTCCAACACTAGAAACTGAAACTTGGATTTGAAAATACATTCATACAAGCCCTTCGTTTCTTTTGTCTTTATGTAGGTGTAACTCGTGGAAATTTTGAATTTAATTAATTATGTGATTTGATTCCTCAACTAACACTAGGTATGTCATATGTGTCCGGACTACACAGATTCAAAGATTTTAATTATTTTTCGGTGAAAATAATAGTATAACCAATTATTAAATTTAAATAAATCAATAAATAAACATCGCTAAGACTTAAATCCCCAAAACTGCTTACCAGTAACATTTTGACTACAAGAAATTTTCTAAATCAAACTCAAATGTTAAAAATCACACATAAAATTTTCCAATCTAATTTAAATCGTTTAAATTCCAGAATATTTTACCGATCTTATTGTTATTATCTTGCATAGATGCCATAATATAGAGTGGAAGTGTCACAATATCGAGAGCAATGGACCTCGGGCGTAATCCTGTGTGGAACCACAGGGGCACGTGTCACGTCCTGCTTAGGGGGTCACTCAGGAATTTGGCGCGAAAAACACGATGGCGGTGGGGTCACCGCCTGCGTCTTTGGCGGGAAGACGAAGCAACCCTGGGCCCACTCTCCTCAACTTGCGTAGCCGACTTGTACTCCTCTCTCTAAAGCACCCCCCGCAGTTGGTCAATGGTCTGCATGCATGCCCATACAAGTACACATACATGATATGCGTGGTACATGTTACATGTATGCACATGACGTTATTATAGTGATGGTGTGAAAATATGACCACTAAAAGAAAGTTTTTCCATGCTAGAATTATGCTACATTAGTGGCTATTTTATATTCATAGTGGTCAAGTGTGTGATGAAGAATAACGAGATCTTCTATTATAAAAGGACCAAAACTATACATATATAATAGTTACTATTTTTTTTTGACAAAAATATTTACTTTATTAAAAATCTACAAATTATGTTTGAAACTTAACATGATAAGTGTTTGTATCAATCATTTATACGGTTGAAATAAGAGATGAAACACAATTTTAGAATAGAAGATCCATTCGAAAGAATGGAACAGATTTCGAGTTCTAAATTGGTGCTTCACTTTTTGTTCCATTCATTCGGATGAATGATACGAAGAAGTGAGATAAACATGAGTTATTTATTATTTAAATTATTTGCATGTGTCAATGGAATCTGAAATTGAACACCAGTTTAAAACAAAAAATCCGAATCCACATATCAATGTTGAATACTTTAACACACCGGGCATGAGTTCCATAATAACACTTGTAAGTTCCATTGTATACAATTTCCAAAATATGTCACCCCGCTTGTACCTTAAAATCGTTAATTACAATTCTTGTTTGCATACAGTTGCGTAGTTAAATGAGGCTTAGTGCGGTCGATGTACCACACTAGATTTCAAAATTGCCTATCAAATTTGAGTTGGACCGCATAGAAATTCGGAGTGAGCCTATTAAATTTGGGTTGAACCACTCCGGAAATTTGATCTATAGACAAAATTAAGGTAAATTTCAAAAGGCCAAAAGAATTAAGAATCATCTAGCCCACTTAAGGTATTGAATACTTCAAACTTAATAATATACAACTTTTTAGAAATATTTTTTAAATAAACTTTTGAATGTAAAAGTCAAATTTTTATAATAATAATAGTTGTTTGATTGTTAATTTAGCATTGACTTTTGGATAAGTTAATTCTCCAAAAAGTTCATTCAAGATAAGCGGAAGTTGGAGTGTGTGAAAATTGAATTGCTAAAGGTATGGCTTTCAAATTTATTATTTTATTGAAATATTTTTTGTTTTTTAAAATTTTGGCTCGATTATCGCCCCAATCGAAACGATTTTTTTTACCGCATCGCAACCTCGGCTACGCCCATGTTTGTATATTGACTTTTTTTTTTTTTTTTGAAAAGTTTATATATTGATTTAAATATTTTATTTTAATATTTAATAACTTAGATATCAAAAGATTTTCTAGAATATACGCACTAAGGATCGTGGCTAATTTAACAAACTAATGTTAATTAAAAAATAATTTAATAAATTACCGTAATTGTTTTTTAAAAAATTATTAGGTGAAAACAATGTTTGGAACGCTATTTTTGAATTTTTGCAGATAATGACGTTCAAAATTGTTTTTCAAATTTTTTTCTTTTTAAAAAAAGTTAGAAACCAAAGGTCTAAGCTCTGTTTTCAAATCATCAACTTTTTTTTAATTTATTTGTTTTTTCAAATTGAAATCGAACTGAAATGTTAAATCGAACCGAACCAAATTGAACTATTTCGGTTTGGTTCGGTTCGGTTTTTCGGTTTGGGTTTTATTTGGGCCTTTACGTTTTTTGCTAAAAATATATATTTTTATATTTATTTAACAATTTAACAATAAAATATTATAGAAAACTAAAATAATAATATAAAAATATATTAAAAAATATAAATTAAAATAACAATATAAAAATATAATAATAAAATATAAATTAAGATAATAATATAAATAATATTAGTTAACATTGGTTTGTTAACATTAATTTGTTAAATTAGCCAAGGATCGTCTGTTCGAATACAATGTATGTATTGATAAACTAATTTTTTGACGACTTATATTTAGGGGTGTTCATTCTGTTAATTCGGTTAACCATTAACCGAAATGTTGAAAACTGAATTAACCGAATTTGCTAATTGGCAAAACCATTAACCGAACCGAAATTACATTTACCGAATTAACCGAACCGAATTATATTTCGGTTAATTCGGTCGGTTAACCGAAGTAACCGAAATTTCTTTAAAATACAAAAATATATGTTGTATATATAATATATAATATAAATAAATAAATATAATTCATTGAAATTTATTTAAAATAAAAAAATATAATTTTTATATATAGTATATGATATAAATAAATAAAAATATATGCTATATATTATATATAAATATAATTATATATAAAATATATGTTTTACATAATATTTCGGTTAAATCGGTTAATTCGGTTAATTTCGAATTTTCGAACCGAATTAACCGATAACCGAAATTCTTCAAAACCTTTAACCATTCACCGAACCGAAATAATTCGGTTACCGACCGAATTAACCGAATTGATACGGTTAACGGTTAACTAAAAAAAATGGGTTAATTCAACACCCCTACTTATATTGAGGTACATTACGCGTTGTTGGGAAAACTCATTCCTATTTTAGATCTAAAAGTAATAAAAACACACTCAAGGTCAAGGGTATGCATGTATACTAAAAAGACTTTATACATTATAATCTCACTAAAAGAGTAGGCAATACTTTAAATACGCACGTACACCGTACATGGGCCGTGTCACGTGACCTGCCAACTTTTTCCAAAACACATGCATTTTTTATATAAATGAAAAATCCATATGGCATGGGTGGCGTGGAGGGAAAGTGTATCCCATGCTCATTTCCACTTTTATTTTGCTGTACCTGCCACGTGGTAATATCTGATTGTAGGTGTGGCTACTGTGGTACGGTGGGGGACAGGACAATACTGCGGCTGTGTCGACGTGGACGATTCTGAGGCGTACGATTCACAACTGCGAGAAAGGCTAGTACGATGCGGACAGGATCACGTGATAGGTGGATGGGCACTTTTATTTTTATTTAACAAAATATCTGCCGTGTAATCTATTTATAACCCATTTTTAAATTGAATTCCACACGGCGTCGTCTTATTGTTTGGTGTGGCTTAAATTTTTTAAAAAAATGGGCCAAACAAATAGCCTGACAGGTAGTTATATTTTTTTAAAAAAGGTTTATAAGTGGTTAATTACGTAATTATTGGAATAATATTTGCCCATTCTTATTTTCATTATTATCTATTCCTAATTAATGTCCCGGAAATAAGTTTTATTGCTTAAAGTTAAAATAGTTTTTTATTTACATCATCATAACTTTTATTACTGATTTTGAGAGACTTTTTGAAAATGTCCCAAAGTTTTATTATTCTTTTCAACTTTTGTTGTTATAAGAGCCAATATTTTTTTATCTTTTTTTTTTTTAAATATAGAACCGATAATATTAAGATAGAGGAGTTCTACGTTTCTTTTTATAAGCAGTAAATTCCGCGAAAAAAGGTAATTTCTGAATAATAGTTCCCAAAATTTGTGTAATCTTGTTATGAAGTAATATTCAGCTAAAATAAAGATTTTATGCAAAATCAATTCCTACTAAAATTTCTCACATTCCTAATGAATTCGGACTTTAAATTTAAAGCAATATTTTTCCATATTAATAGCCAAATGCAAGAGGAAAGAACGTAAAAGAGTATAATTTCCACCACAAATAATAAAAGAAATCCAGGTGGATAATATGTTTATATTTTTTTAATTATTTTTGCATGAAGGAAACACGATTCATTTATTTATAGTTTTTGTGATTTGTGATAACTGATGAGGAGCAAGTTCCCATAGTTGTTTATAATAAAATCAACTTGTCATATAACATTAATTTCCCACGGACATGATACACAGAATTGGCCGACTATTTCAGATGTAATTACAAATCAAATATGAAGTGAAATTAATAAGAAATATTGCAGGATTTTGTTGTCTATTCTTCACCCCTGTCACAAGAAAGAGGATTTTGACCAAAACGAAGAAAACATAGAATAAGACACGTGAAATTATTATTGTTATATCATGACTGAAATCGAAATGGTCTTGGTCCTCTTGGACTGAACAGTTTTGGATCCGTTTTTTCCAAAGTTGAGATTAATAAAATGTTGTTAGGTCAGAAGACTTCCACAATGTTTAGGTGTAAGCCAACAATTTTTTTTAATCAAAACACCTAATATTAGTTTTTTTTTTTTTTGTTACATCAAATTATGAAGATTATACCAATTAGTAATGGAATGGATATTATAAGAACATGGCTTGATTTTTTTTTTAAAGTAAAGGCACCAGGCCGAAAATAAAATAAAAGTATAAAACGAGAAAAATGGAGCTGATCACAAGGCCGATCAGCTAGCGTGAGGCGGGGGCCTCGTTTAGGGGTGTAAACGAGTCAAGTCGAGCCGAATATGGCACTGTTCAAGCTCGTTTGAATTTTAATCGAGCTTCAAAAATTGTGTTTGAGCTTGGTTTGATTATTAATCGAGTCGAGCTCGAACGAGCTTTAGTCGAGCCAAGTACGAATCGAGCTCGAGTAGCTTGATATTTTTACACATATTTTATTCTTTTTTTACTAATCGAGCCGAGCTCGAGCCGAGCTTTACATCTTATTGAACGGGAAAATATGTTCAAGCTTGGTTCGTTATGTTAATGAACCGAGCTCAAACGAGTAGCTTGGTTCGTTTTTCAGCCCTAGCCTCGTTAAAACCCTTCAAAGTAAAACCCACCCTTGTGGAAAAAACCTTTGGAAGGAAAAAAAATACCCCAAAAGAACAAGAGTAAAAAATGTGCTACCGAAAGTAACCATAAGCCGGTTACTTAGCTGAAAACCAAAGAAAGTATGAAAACAGAAGAACTGAGTCAAGATAGCCCATAAACATGAGCTGGATTGCTGAATCGTGGTACAAGCATGAGTGTCACGGTATATAACATAAACCAAACACGAATGACAAATTTGTCCTATGTATCGCAGTACAAAGCTATCGTGATCTTGCGGTGCGGTGAAAAGGGAACCAAAAGTCCTGAGCTCTCAAAAATCCACAATCTACTAATGTCTAGCAAGATAAAGAGGAGTCATATCCGTTGAAAGTGCATCCTTCAGGGATTCTAGGGAAAAGTCCCACCAGCAAGTGTCATAGTGGAAGGCTTGTTTCAAAAGAACGTCAACAACCTTATTTGCTTCCCAAAAAACATGAGACACCCGAAATTGCACTAGACGAAGCCTACGGAACAATAGAATCAAACGTCTCTTGACAATCCAAGTGCCACAATGCATCCTTGATTATCACTATTTAGTGTGAAAGTATTGCCTCTGCTCTATATTATTAGTGGCATATGGCATCACTAGGACTGTTCATTCGGTTAATTCGGTTAACCATTAACCGAAATGTTAAAAACCGAATTAACCGAACCGAATTATATTTTGGTTAATTCGGTCGGTTAACCGAATTAACCGAAATTTCTTTAAAATACAAAAAATATATTTTTTATATATTATATATGATATAAATAAATAAATATAATTCACAAAAATTTATTTAAAATAAGAATATATTTTTTTATGTATAATATATGATATAAATAAATCAATATATATGATATATATTATATATAATTATAATTATATATAAAATATATGTTTAATATAATATTTCGGTTAAATCGGTTAATTCGGTTAATTTCGAATTTTCGAACCGAATTAACCGATAACCGAAATTCTTCAAAACCTTTAACCATTCACCGAACCGAAATAATTCGGTTACCGACCGAATTAACCGAATTGATTCGGTTAACGGTTAACCGAAAAAAAATCGGTTAATTGAACACCCCTAGGCATCACTCCCTAATTTTTGTAATCGTTTCCTCTCTCTATGTATACTAGCCTTTTCACCTATGCCAAATTCTCAATTTTTTAAATTGAAAAACTTTAATATAAATTAACTTAGGACCACTAGCTTGTAGCTCAAGTGGTATCACTCACCCTCTATAAGGGTATTAATCAGGGTTCGAACGCTGTATCTTTCAGTTTATTTGAGATTTATCTCATCCACACAAACCAGTACTCCCAATTTATTAGAAAAAAATAAAAATTAACTTAGGAGTTGTATTAAGTCGAAGAGTTATTTGATTATGACTTTTTAAATGACTTTTAAACTTAGAAGTCCATTTGGAATTTTTTGCTGCGTTTGATGATTTACATTGTATGAAATTTAGAAGTAAGTCGCGTTCTGAAAAGTTCATTCCAAACATGTCATACAATGTGGCTTCTCAAAGCCCATTTCCACTAATTTCATCTGGGGGTTACTGAAATATTATTGGTCTTGTTCTATTTTATTTCTTTTCAATTAGTTGTTAAAAATATTTTTTTATCCAAAAATGAGTTTCACCAAACATGTGTTTTTAATGTAAAAGGACTTTTGATTTCAAACAAAAATAATTGTAAAAGGACATTGATGTGGGTGGATTTGGTACCAGGAGAGTCGGGTAAAGCTACGAAGATAGGAAAGAACTTGGCAGATGATCTTAAAGAAAAATTGGTGGAGTTCTTGAGAAACAATGCCGATGTGTTCGCCCGGTCGGCTAGCGATCTAGTGGGGATAGATCCGAGCATTCCGAACATGACTCAACGTAAACCCTTCATATAAGCGATGTCACGAGAAGAAGAGGAACTTCGGTCCAAAGAAGACGCATTTGTCTTGGTCCAAAGAAGACGCTATCATTCGAGCGGAGCAGACAGAAGCTGAGCGGCGGGGCATATTAGGGAAATTCGGTTTCCGAATGGTTATCTAACACCTGTCTTGGTCCCGAAGACTCAAGACGATTGGAGGATGTGTATAGACTTTAGGGATTTGAACAGAGCGTGCCCTAAAGACTATTACCCACTCCCGAGAATAGATCAGTTGGTGGACTCTACCTCGGGATGTGAGATGCTTAGTATGATGGATGTCTCTCAAGGCTATTATCGATTCGGTTGGCGGAAGAGGACCGAGAAGAGGTGAGCTTCACCACTCTTTTGGCACCTATTGCTACGTTGTGATGACCTTTGGTCTAAAAAACGCAGGAGCAACATATCAAAGATTGGTGGACAAGATGTTTAGTGATCAGATCGGGAGAAATATGGAAGTCTATGTCGATGACATGTTGGTTAAAAGTGCGAAGGTCGTGGACCACGTGAAAGACCTGGCGGAAACATTCGATACGTTGAGGAGATATAAGATGAAGCTTAATCCCAAGAAATGCGCTTTTGGGGTAAGATCGGGAAAGTTTCTGGGATACATGGTAACAGAAAAAGGAATTGAGGCTAATCCGGAGAAGGTGAGGGTTATACGAGAGATGGCCGAGCCCAAGGATGAAAAGGATGTATAGAGTTTAACTGGGAGGATAGCGGACCTCAATCGATTCATTTCGAGGTCGGCGGAGAGGAGCTTGCCTTTCTTTAGAGTATTAAGGAAGGCCAAGAAATTTGCTTGGGATAAAGAATGCCAAAAAACGTTTAAGGAATTGAAAGATTATTTGGCCGAGTTATCAGTACTGACAAAACCAATACCTGGGGAGCCGTTGTATCTTTACATTTCGATAGGAGAGCAGGGGGTTAGTACGGTATTGATAAGGGAAGAGAACTCGGTGCAGATGCTGGTGTATTATGTGAGCAAGGTGTTAAGAAATGCCGAGGTAAAGTATGCCGAGATTGAGAAAGCCATTTGGGTTTCGATGATAATAAAATCGGAGATTGAGACCATATTTTTGTCACATAAAGTAATTGTCAGGCGCACAAACTTACCGTTGAAGCGTCGTGATGAGTAAACCGAAGTCTCGGAAGGTTGATGAAGTGGGCTATTGAATTGAGCAAATATGATGTAGAGTTCAGTCGGATCGCCATTAAAGCCCAGGCCTTAGCGGATTTCGTGCGAGAATTAACGAAGGATGTGCTCGAGGAGAGAAATACGGGTACTATTCGTGGACGGATCCGTGGGAAGCATGGGACGCGGAGTAGGTATTGTATTGATCGATCCCTGAGGGGGTAGAGAGTAGTTTTGCGGTGAGATCGATTTCAAGTTGTCCAATAATGAGGCGGAGTACGAGGCTTTTTTGCGAGGAATCAATATGGCATAAGTATGGGAGCATCTAAGGTGCTCATACATATAGATTCCCAATTGGTATACAAACAGATAAGAGAGGAGTTCGAGATTCGGAAGAGAGGATGAAAAATTATGTGGAGAAATATAAGATCCTAGAAAAGAAGCTAGAAAGAAATCGAGGTCACCATATACCGAGGGAAGAAAATGCAAAGGCCGATTTCTATCTAAGATTGCAAGTTCAGCGGCAAGGGGTTACGATAGGAATATTACTCTGTTGGTAGATCGGGATACGGTTCTAAGTTTGGAGATTGGAGAGATGGAGAATAATGAAGATTGGAGAGTGCCAATCCTAGCGATCCGAAAGAGGGGATTTTACCAAAGATAGAAAGGAAGCGGCTCGGGTAAAAATACGAGCGACGCATTTTTGTATCTTGGGAGAATTCTTTGTCATGACAAGAAGGGGTTTAGTGCCCCGCTTTTGAGATGTGTAAGTTACAAGGAAGGAGAGTATGTTTTGAAGGAAATACATGAGGGATGTTGTGGAAATCACATGGGAGCCAGGACTTTGGCAAATAAAGTACTAAAGGCCGAATATTTTTGGCCGAGCTTAAGAAGAGATGCGGAACTGATGGTGAAACAGTGTGGAAAATGTCAGTGCATGCGCGCCTTTCATACATAGGCCACCGAGAACTCATGACTATGAGCTCGGCTTGCCTGTCGCTAGATGGGGAATTGATATTGTGGGGCCTTTCTCCTCGCCTGGGACAAAGGAAATTCTTGATAGTGGCGATAGATTACTTTAGAAAATGGGTGGAAGCTGAACTAGTGGCTAAAATAACCGAGGATGTGGTTATGAAGTTTATTTGGCAGCATATAGTGTGCAGGTTTGGGATACCTCGAGTGATTGTTTCAGATAATGGAACGCAGTTCAACGGAGCGAGGATTCGGGGAATGGTGTAAGGAAATGAAGATTAGCGAGAACTTCACCTCGGTGGCCCACCCGCAGGCGAATGGGTAGGTAGAGGTTACGAACAGAATTTTGGTCCAAGGGTTGAAGGCTCGGTTAGAGAAGTCCGGAGGGGCTTGGGTCAAAGAGTTGAGCTCGGTACTATGGGCGTATCGGACGAATCCAAAAGAAGCAACATGCGAAACACCCTTTAGTCTGGTATACGGAATGGATGCAGTCATACCAGCTGAGATCGGGATGGAAACCCACCGTATTCAGAATTATGAGGAAAATCAGAATGAAATAAGAACTCAAGAGTCTTTGGATATGATTAATGAAAAGCGAGAAATGGCATTTTTACGGATGGAACGGGCAAGAAGTCGAGTCCGAGCTAGTTACAACAGCGAAGTGAACAAGAGGAGTTTCCAGCTGGGGGACTTAGTGTTGAGGAAGGCAGATGCTACGAAAAACCGAGGAAAGCTGGAAGCTAATTGGGAGGGACCTCTCGAGTAATCGCAGATCGGGGGGTGGTGCTTACTTAATGGAGGAGTTAGATAGAAAGAAGCTACCCCGAGCATGGAACATTGTTAACCTTTGAAGAAGTACTACTCTTAAGAAAAAGGAAGTTCGGTAGTGGACCCATGATGTCTACAAAAGTTTTGTTTTTATCTTGATGTAATGAAGAAAAGAATGAATGAAAGAGTTTGCGCTTTATCGACTAAAATCGTGTGAATATAGCAAAATCTCGATTCAACACCCTTAGCTTGAAAATAAATAAATAGCGATCTAAAGGGTGGATACCCGAGAACTAAAACTGAGTAACTCGGGCTTGATCATGGAAATGGTCGAGTCGAAGCCTTGGAGGGTGGATACCCATAAGTATTTTTAGCATGGTCCCCGAGGTGACTTGGACGCTAAAAATACCTGAGCTCACCGAGCTTGAAAGATCGAAAATTTATCCAAGTATTTTTAGCATGGTCCCCGAGGTGACTTGACGCTAAAAATACCTAGAGCTCAGCTCGAGCTTCGAAAGATCAAAAATTTATCCAAGTATTTTTAGCATGGTCCCCGAGGTGATTTGAAGCTAAAAATACCTAGAGCTCAGCTCGAGATTCGAAAGATCGAAAATTTATCCAAGTATTTTTAGCATGGTCCCCGAGGTGACTTGAAGCTAAAAATACCTAGAGCTCAGCTCGAGATTCGAAAGATCGAAAATTTATCCAAGTATTTTTAGCATGGTCCCCGAGGTTATTTGAAGCTAAAAATACCTAGAGCTCAGCTCGAGATTCGAAAGATCGAAAATTTATCCAAGTATTTTTAGCATGGTCCCGAGGTGACTTGAAGCTAAAAATACCAGAGCTCACTCGAGATTCGAAAGATCGAAAATTTATCCATGTATTTTTAGCATGGTCCCCAGGAGGTGACTTGAAGCTAAAAATGCCAGAGCTCACTCGAGCTTGAAAGATCGAAAATTTATCCAAGTATTTTTAGCATGGTCCCGAGGTGACTTGAAGCTAAAAATGCCAGAGCTCACTCGAGCTTCGAAAGATCCAAAATTTATCCAAGTATTTTTGGCATGGTCCCGAGGTGACTTGAAGCTAAAAATACCTAGAGCTCAGCTCGAGCTTCGAAAGATCAAAAATTTATCCAAGTATTTTTAGCATGGTCCCCGAGGTGACTTGAAGCTAAAAATACCTAGAGCTCAGCTCGAGCTTCGAAAGATCGAAAATTTATCCAAGTATTTTTAGCATGGTCCCCGAGGTGACTTGAAGCTAAAAATACCTGTAGAGCTCAGCTCGAGCTTCGAAAGATCGAAAATTTATCCAAGTATTTTTAGCATGGTCCCCGAGGTGACTTGAAGCTAAAAATACCTAGAGCTCAGCTCGAGCTTCGAAAGATCGAAAATTTATCCAAATATTTTTAGCATGGTCCCCGAGGTGACTTGAAGCTAAAAATACCTAGAGCTCAGCTCGAGCTTCGAAAGATCGAAAATTTATCCAAGTATTTTTAGCATGGTCCCCGAGGTGACTTGAAGCTAAAAATACCTAGAGCTCAGCTCGAGCATCGAAAGATCGAAAATTTATCCAAGTATTTTTAGCATGGTCCCCGAGGTGACTTGAAGCTAAAAATACCTAGAGCTCAGCTCGAGCTTTGAAAAATTGAAGATAGAAAGCAGTAAAGGAAAAGAACTCGATTAAAGGAGAAGTTCATTAAACATAAAAGATGAAGTACATAGAATTAAAGAGGCCAAATTATATTTACAAAAGCTAAGAAGGGGGGGTATCCTTAATGCCGTAATCCGCTACGGTTAAGGGAGCCTCGTCCAGGATTTCGATATCTCTATCGCCTTCAGCAGCAAGAGCCCGAGAATCAACTCTCGAGCTGGAGGGAAGAGCTAAGGGAGCCAAAGATGAAGCTCGGTTGGCTTTCAGAAGGGAGAGGATATGATTGAGGAAGTCGGTAGGGGAGCTCAGATTGACCCGGTTTGCCTTAGCAAAAGGTTTATATCCTTCGGGGTCGGTGGCAAAGGTTAAGGCCTTGCGTCGGTCGAACTTTTCAGTAAAGCCCTTCTCCAGACCTTGGGCTTCAGCTTGGTCGAAGGCTAGGTGAAAATATTGAGAGCTCCATCGAAAGGACGTCAAGAAACTCTTCGGAGCTTAGAAAGCTTTGTTTGGCCACCTCGGGCCTTTTGAACCGAGCACAAAGACTCGGTGATTGGAGAAAGTTCTGAACACTGGTTCGGGCACCTTCTTCTCGAGCTTCAGCTATCTTACGAGCAGACTGAAGTTTAAATTTCGCGAGCTCGGCCTTGAGAGCTCCTATTTCTTCATCCTTCTGAGCCAGGGCGGCTTTGTGTTCATCAAGTTCAGCTTTGCCCTTATCCAAAATCTTGATCATCTTGGCATCCCTCTCTTTGAGCTTGGTTACTAGGAGCTGAAGATCATTGCGCTCATTAACCAGATGGGGATCGGCAAAGCCCACGCGACCTCGGGCAATTATCTCGGAGAGGCGGAGTAAGGCCTACAAGATAAGAATGGAAAACAAACATAAGTAAAGGTATGAAATAATGCAATAGGAGTATGAGAAAGGAAAATGATTACCTTGGAGAAGTCAAGGCTAAAGTTATCCACCAGCTCGGAAGTAGAGGCTTGCTGCAAGGGGCGGCGTTCGAGTCGGCGGCGGAGGCCTGCAAATTCAGCTCTTTTGCGAGGATTGTAATTCTCCATGACAGGAGTTTGGAGGAAAAAGGTTTGATTGGGGGTAGTGACGTCTCCCGAGTTGCTCACAGTTTTGGACTTCTTCTGGGAAGAGTCCAAAGCAGAGGGTTGGCGTTTCTTCGGGAGTGGGTTGTGGCTCGGATCGGTGAATTCTTTGATAACATCCCGAGCGGAGTCGGGACGAATAGTCCTCGGGGATTTAGGGGCCTGGTCCGCAGTAGGTTGACCAGGGGTTGTTGAAGGAAGAGATTGGGAAGAAGTTCCTTGAGAAGGAGCTCGGCTCATTGAAATGTTCCTTAACCGAGCAACCTCCTTCTCGGCAAGCCTTTTTTCCATAAGGGTGGCTGCATAAAGAAGTGATGAGAGTTAGTAAAATAAAAAAGAAAACAAAAACAGAAAATAAGTACTAGCAAAAGATGAATACCGAGGTCTTCCTCGAGCTTGGCAGGGGTGTGGCTTAATTTGAAATGCCATAATAGAGCAGGACAAGAGCAGAGTCGTGAAAGATCATACTCTTGCTTATTTAACCGATCTATGAGAACTTGGAGATCGGGATTTCGCCTCCTAATATTTACTTTTCTTTGAGGAGGAACTTCCCAAACCCACTAGGTAGGGAAGGGCCAGGGTTCGGGAGACGAGAGAAAGAAATAGCGATCCTTCCAAAATTTATTGGAAGTAGGATATTTCCCAAGGAATCGTGCATCACCTCGGGAGGAGAGATAGAAGAGGCCACGAGTAGTAGAGACCTTTATTTGAAATAAAGAGTGAAAGAGCTATTTGTTGGTTCAATTTCGAGAAATTTGGTAACCATGACGGCTCCTGGTCATAAGTCGAAAAGAGTTGGGAGAAATTTGGTTCAAAGGGATTTGATATAGGGCGGAGAGTTCAGTCATAAGAGGATGGATAGGGAACCGAAGTCCACCATCAATCTGCCCGGAGAAAAAGGCTAGAAAACCTCGGGGAGGTCGGTTCGCCTATCGTAAGAGTGGGAGAGCTAATTTAAAAGTTGAAGGAATACTTATATTTTTACAAAGATATTTTAAATTCCTAGCAAACATGGCGGTGGCATTGAAACTACTATCTACATGGGAGGTCGGGACTGATGACCTTATTTCTATATTAGAATAACTATCATCAGAGGTCGGGACTGATGACCTCGGTATGGTGCGAAGCAGAGGGAGCGTCATTTTCAAAAGAAAGTTCTAGGTCATCGACCCAAGCCGCGAAACGACTTATTTCGGGATCCGTTGAGGTACCCACAGAGGAAAGATTTAGAGGGGAAGACATGCTATTATACAAAATAAGAAAAACAGAGAAAGAAGATAGAAATGGGAGAATAAAAATAGGGCTAGGAGAGTACCTAAGTAGAAGAGAATGAGGAAGAAAAATTACACGGAGTGGAGGTCTTTGAATCGCCGGAGGACGTTGGAGGGTCAGGAAATCGTTCGAGGAGCAGAAGGTGCAAAAGTGAGAAATGAAATGGTGAGCCCCTTTATATAGGAGAAGACCAAGACACACAAGTCAGGGACGATGAATCTTAGCCGTCGATGAAGGGAAAATCAGCTGGCCATGACGATTGGCGAAGGGACGACGCCCCATCAATAAGGCAATGACGACAGGCACGAATCTCAAGAGGCGGGAATTTCAAACGATAGCGGCGAAGTTCGGTATATAGAAATCAATGTATATTCGATGCCTCGGTTTAAGTCGGCCTCGTGATTAGGGAACACTATAACAAGCTTTTCCGACGCACGCACCCTTACGCTCGGTATGGGATCGGTTGATCCAGGCTGGAATGGAATAAGCCGAGCTAGAGAATGGGCTCTAGAATCGCAGTCCAACCCAGCCCATTGAGGTTCACTTTTAATGCCCAATTTCTAGAAGATCGAGAGTGCTCGGGATTGACATTCAAGCTCGGTATTTGTAAGCTTAACTTAAAATGATCGATCTAGATAAGATTTTGTAACAAACATCCGATGATTTCTCCTTAACCGTTCAGGAAAAGGCGGAAACCCTAAGTAAGCCTTATAAATAGGCATTCATCGTGTATGAGTAAGGTTAATGCATTTTTATTCACCACACTATACTTGAGCTATTTTTATCCTCTTTGAATTGATATCCGACTTGAGCGTCGGGAGAGTGTACGCGGAAAAACCCTCCGGCCCCCGCTTTCTGCAGTGCTCGGTGTTACTAGTGGAGTTCGGTCGGAGATACATCGGAGTTGATCAGCTTGACCATTGTACATTTTCTGGTATAACCATTACTTGTTAGTCAATGCTTTCACTCATGAGATGTTATTTTGAAAAATAGTGAAACAAAAATAGTCCAATAAAGTAAGAAAATATTTAAAATATTATATTTAGTTATGAAAATGAAAATGTAATGATACTTATTATGTGAATATATTTCCTAAAAGCATAAAATATTGTTAAATACAAATATTTTTTTTTAAATATGTGGAAAATATAAATAAAAGCTATAAATTTATGAAAAATATAAAGTACACTTCAGTGGCACCACGGTAATATCTCCCAACAACAGCCCCTAAAAACTCAACAAACTGGAAAATAGCTGTAATCGACTAGCAGAAAAGTCAGAAACGCCTACGTTGCCGAATCGCAGCATTACTTGCAAACAGTAACGGCAACCAGCCCACAATTCAACCCCACGCTGTTCACGTCCATATTCTGTTACTCGCCCCAAAACAGCCAATCTCATTGGGCCGTGAGACCCACGCGTAACTAAACACGTACGGCAAAGAACCCAATAGCTTCGGAATCTTTTACCAACCATGGGATGGCATGATATGCATGAATTGAAAACATGGCCCAATGGTCATGCTCCATGGATGGACATTCCAGCTCATCATGCATTCAGTTTCTTACCCCCCAAAATACATATACACCAAATCTTTTTATTCACACACAGTGCATATTTAAACCCCCACCAGCCTCATTTTGACTGCATAGGAAATAGTGAATTTGCAGAGCAAACCATTTGTAACAGCAGACCAAAAGCCACACACAGTGGAGTGAGAGAAAAGGACCCGAAAGGGCGACAAAAGTTGGAAAAAGGAAAAAAAAAACAAGAAATAAAACAAAGCAGGTAGGCAAAGCGTATAGCCAAACGTATGTGTGTAAATTAATTTTTTATTTGATTTTGGTTTTGATTTAGATTTTCGATGTAACACATGATGTTTCTGGTGTGATGTTTTATATTTTTTCCCCTTGAGATTTGCGTTCTCGGTCAGTCTTTGGTGGTGGTGTTGTGAAATAAAAGAAAGAATTTTATTTATTATAATTTACAAAAAAAAAACACACCATTTTTGATAGTCCACTTTTTGCAGTCTATATTTACACACATAAGTACCATTCATACCGAAGGGTTTTTATCTCTCTTCATTTTGCTAGTTGTAGAAGAGGTCTATATCAAGTGTTGTCTCTGCAAAGTTTTTTTCGATACTACCATAAGCCAGATCTTTTGTCATATTTTGTATTACTGGCAAGAAGTTTTTAACCATTGATTTCTAATCCATTTTCTACACTCTTCCGAGTGTTTCGACAATACAGTGTTATCTTTACACCATATATATATAGTTATATCTGATCCACTCTTTTTTCCTTTTCTCTTTTTCGGATGCTCTAAGTGTTTAGCAGAAGGGGGATTCTTGAGATAAGGCGGGTTCGAGCAAGAGATTTTATGTCGGCAAGTTTTGATTTGGCTGTTGTTGTGTTTGGGGCTCCGTCGAAGCTCTGTTTCTCATCAGTTTCTTCATCATCATCTGCTCGCTGCATGCGCAAATCCCTCTGCTGTTCACTCCAGCAGAGCGACCTGTCTCTCTTCCCAACTGTTTCGATGCGTTTGAGGCCCAAAAGGTAAAACCCCTTACATCCTTAAACCCTTGTGTTTTTGTTTTTAATTTATTTTTCTGCATTTCTTAGTTTTCCGTATTGTTTTGATGAGTTCTATGATGTTTTAGTGGTTTTTATGGGCTGTTCTTTGATGGATTTGTGGTAATTGAAATTTTTTTCTTCTTTGTTTTGTGTTTGCAGGACTTGTTCTGGAGTTGTGTGTTTTGGGGGTTATCACATAAATCGGTTATTTAATCTTTTCTTGTTCTTGAGAGGCCCTCTTACTTAAAATTCCTTTGAAGACCTTTCAATTAATCGTTCTTTTCCTGTTCTTGTTTTATTGATTTATTATTTTGGAGGATATAAATTTTCTGGGTATTCTTGTTGAGGGATTTTTGGAGTAATTTTGAACTGAAAAAAAGATGCCTGAGCCTCGGAAGCCAGTTTTGTTGAACAAACAAACTCTAAACAGAAAGCTAAGAGTTAAGCCTGAACCAACCCGACCCATGAGAAAAATCCGAATCATTTGTAACGACCCGGATGCTACTGACTCATCAGACGATGAGGGACAAACTGAGGTTAAAGTTAAACGCATCGTTCGGGAAGTTTGTTTTCCTATCGGAAATGTTAGCCAAGTAGCAAAACCTGCTGAATCGGACAGCTCAGTTCAGGACAGTAACAATGGCGAAAAAAGTACCAAGAAGAAAAGGGCCTTTACCTTGTCCGAAAGCAAGCCCAACCCTGTTTCAGGGAAATACAGAGGCGTTCGTCAGCGAAAATGGGGCAAATGGGCTGCTGAAATAAGGGACCCGTTTCAGCATAAGAGGGTCTGGTTGGGTACTTACAATACCGCTGAGGAGGCATCGATGGCTTACGAATCGAGACGATTGGAATACGAGGCGATGGCTAATAACAAAGACTTTTTCTCTGAAAAGAGTTCAAATGATACGACTGTTTGCTCTGTGGTTGTTTCAAAACATGTTGAGAAACTGAAGGTTTGTGTGTCCCAGGTTTCAAGTGGAAGCTCCGAGTCAGTCGCTTCGCATACTTCTCCATTGTCGGTGCTCGAATTGGATTCGTTAACCTCGGCCGTTAATTGTGAGTGTGAGGATGAGAAGAAACCTAGTGATGATGCCTTTGTGGAGGCTAAGGTTGTTGATGAGAGGAAAGAAGGTGATAATGGACTAATGGATGAGGAGTTGATGGCATTGGCACAAATTGGAGAGGAGTTGGATTTGGACATGGAGCTTCGTTTGCTCGGTGTTGCCGAAGATTTTACTTCGTTCGATGATTTCGTTAACGGTTTTGATGATCTTCCAATTTGTGGGTTCGACGAAGATTGTGATCAATCGAGCGCGTTGCCGGATTTCAATTTTGATTTCGACATAGAGGCTTGTAATGAAGCCTTGTCTTGGATGAATGATGCACCCACAATGATGAATGGAGTTTCCCTCAATATAGCATGCCCATAAGTTTTGCAGCTAGTAGGATTAATATTATTGTGTCTTAATAGTTATTTAAGTTATTTTAAGGAGTGTTTTATCAAGAACTGGATAATTCAGTTCCGAGGTGTTTTTATGGGAGTGTCCATTTTGTTTTCTTAAGAGAGATAATTTTGTTTGTGGGATGATCTTTGTTTTGTAAGAGCTTGGAGATACCTTTGGGTTTTCTTGTGCTGTTTGAGCCGTCCAAAGGGCTTGAAGCTCAGTCGAAGTCTAGTTAGTATTGTTGTTCATCCTTTTGTCTCTCTTTTTTGGGTCTAAATATGAGATGTTATTTTATCCTTGTTTAAGTGATTGCAACTTTATCCTCGTTTTTATAATCTTGGTGTGTATTTTGTTATATTATTTGTTAAGCCATTTTGATACCAAGAAAACACATCATCATCTTCCACGCGTTAAAATCTATTGAGTTGAAATTCAATATGGTTTTAATGTCATGTGTCATTTTCATGGATCTTATAGTTGGGATTGAAAGTTACATATTCCTAATTGGTTTGATTCCATTGCTTGTCATCCATCTGCTTTTTTGGTTTTTCTGCTGCATATTCTACTCTACATTTTCAATCCTATTTGGGCTGCTAGTGACTCTTACCAAAATTAAGGGATAATTAATAAAAAAGAACTTGGGAGAAGAAAAAAATATTCCTTAAAAATATGACGAAATCAAATCTCAATGGATTTCTCCATAAATTCGAAATTTGTTTTGATGTTTTGTAAATATCCCAAACTTCAATATATATATATATATATATATATATAGGTATAGGATCATATGTGGCAATAGCGCTACCACGTGTGGAATAGAATGACAAATCTAAGTCGTTACCATGTTTAATCCTAAGGCCATATTTTTTCAGATTTTTTATTTTTTTAATTGAACGCACCCATTTAAGGGCAAAAAGACATTTTGTACATATTAGAAAACGGTTGTTTTTGGTAACCTCCCCACAACTCCTTTTTTTGGTATTTCAATTAATCTTCCCTGATTTTTGCAATTCTGTTTTAACACAAAATCAAAAAGCCCTTTCTTCTTCGCTTCATCCTTATTTCACTACCCCACTTACACAAACTGGTCTTTTTTTCTTCTCTGTAACATTCGAGCGCCCAGGAGACAATTTTGCTTGGCCGAATTCTTTCGACATCAAAACTCACAAGAACGCATCGGTAACATTGTTCTAAGGTAAGTCCCTGGTTCGATTATTTCAATTGTTGGTTTGTAGATTCTCGTGGAAAAGGTTTTTCCCTAATTTATTCGTCGGTTTTATTTTCATTCAAGATTATTTTTTCTGGGTGTTTTGGAGTTAGTTGCACTAGGTGAAGGCCATTTTTTTTATTATTTTGAATTTTTTAGGGTTTTGCTACTCGATTTTTACAGAACTCCCCCCCCTTTAGTTGGGTTTATGGAATTATATCCTTGTTTGCAATGGGTTAGATTTGGTATAATATTTTTTGATATAAAATTATGAAAAAACGATGTACATTTAGATAATGAATTGTGCAATTTTTATGTAATTGAAATTGGGTTTTCGTCCTTTCTGGGAAAATCATTCCTTTTTTATTTGATGTATATTTACGTAAGTATGATATATATTTTAGTACTTTTGGTATAACCCTTCCACTAAATTAGATCTTTATATTTGTGTTTTTATTTGGTAAACCACCCTGTTATTTTAGTGTAAATTTACCAATGGAATGGTATATGTTTTTCTACATTTCGTATATAAATAAATAGGGTTTGGTGTTAATGTATGACCACTGCACAAAAAAGTAAAGGCAACGTATATATGTATTGGTGTACATTTAGTATTGTTATAACGTCATAAATATGTGTTTTGATGCATTGTTTTTAAGTGTGGTAATTTGCATATAATGCACACACAAATGATGTTTAAATAGTATTAGTTTCGCATACAGTTAGAGTACATTCAGTGCACAATTAGTTTAAATGTTGTATTCTCTTTGCTACATTGCAGAATTAGTATAGTTCATGCACACAGTGCAAGATTTCATAGATGTTTCTTAATTCCAGGTTTAATGGCACGAGGAAACAGGAAGAGACTCGCATCTCCGGTGGCCGAGCGAGGTGCGAGTGATGTTAATCGAGGTCAAAGATCAAGATTGTGGTTTTGACAAAGTGCCGACTGCGGAGTTTGCACGATCGAGGACGTTATATTGCCATGCATTCGATGCATGACTTGAACCAAGAGAAAGGCAGGTGCTTGGCTTAAACTAAAAAAATTTGTTAGTGGCAAGTAGTTGGTTATCGATTGGGGTTCGTTTTGTTAGACGGATATATTTTATTATTATATTAGATCGAATATGTTTTTCAAAGGCAAAACTATCAACATTTTGGTTACTTATTTTAACAATCTTAAGCAAATATGTTCTCTATTTTTGATCGGCGAGCTTTTTATGCCATATGGTTAGTGGATAAACAGTACACAATTAGCAACATTGCGGTACATGTTTGCTAATTTTTTGGTATAAGCATTTTTATAATGTAGTTTTTGTTATTACGTTGAAGGTTTTAACAAATCGTGTGTATGTATAATTTATAAGTATTTTGTGTTGTAGTACTACAATTATTCTTAGTTTTGAAGTCAATGTAATCCATTGAAAATTTAAAACTCAATAATTTATATTAAAACGCACAATTAAGGTTGAGTTGGTATACCAAATAAGTGAAAGGTATACACAAAATAACTTTCAAAATATACAATAATTTCAATATTAGCATACAATATTTCTAAATTAAACATGTAACTATGCACTACTGAATGTGTATATTATCACCAAATATTGGTCACATGTATACCAAAATAAGATTTTATGATACTGTCATGGAATTATTTGTACACCATAAGTTTTTTTTTTTGTTATAAAACACCGAAGTATGCACATATAAACACCAAAATATACTTCTAATATACAATATTATCGATATTTTGTATATCACTCTAAGTATCAATGTTTAATCTCAAATAAACATTCAAACACGGCATATTCCATGTTAAATTAACACGAAAATATATATATCTATACACGAAAAGTTGATTCCAAGCCACAATATTGCAAACATTTGTACACGACATTACGCATAAAAGGCCAAAGATCACCCGTTTTATCTTTCGTGATTTTGGTTCGATTTATCTTTTTCCGATGCCTATCGTGAATGTAGAGTGAAGAAGATTACAAAATCCATTTTTTTGCTCCTAATTCAGCGTTTTTCATTATGGAAAGCTGACAATCAATAAATCCCTTGATTATAGGTAAATAATTATGGTATTTTTTAAGTCAATTTTTTAGTTACCGATCTGCCCTTTTGACATATAAAATAAATGTAAAATGGTGTTTTTTTTATGCCTAATCTGAACCATTGATTGATTAGGATGGATGGATGGGATCCACACCGCCTTACGTGGTAGAAAGGATCTCCCACATGAGATCCCATCCCTATATATATATATATATATTTGCAATTATCTCTAATCTAATTGGATTGAGATAGCAAAGGCTGAATTTTGCTACTGATAAAGTCCGAGGGGTTCTGGAGTTTATATTTTTTTATCATTTTGTTCATAATCACATAACAATTTAGTACAAGCACATTACTTTGATTATTTGTTCGTGGGCCAATCTTTTGTTGACAGGCTTGCTATACCTTTTTCCAATGTTTGCTTTGCCAAGCAAAGGATATCTGCAATTTGAGGCCGTGAAAAGATGTAATCTTGCTACAGATGCTACTCCTTGCTAGCTGTATCCCAAATCCTGTCCCTCTTCCTCAACCAAACAAGGAATAAGCAGAGAAATTAATAAAAACCACTGCCCAAGAATCACGAATTTTCCCAAAAACCTTTAATGTGGCCCTTGAAATGAATGTGGCGGTTGGTGGGAATTTTTTGGCACTGCTTTAATGTGTTTGTTAGTCGCTTGTTGTGAGAAATAACTCAGGTACTTTAAATTTGATGGGCCAAGGAGAAAATTGCTATTACTTGTCAAAATTATTACATTACTGTGTTAACCGTCGAGAATAAAATCCTGAGTGGGATTTTGGGAGGAAAATTGAATTATTGTAAATGGTGGACTGTGACACCAACCACCCACTCATTTATTTATAATGGGTCATTACTTTTTTCTTTCTATACATTTTATTGTAGTTACTGAAATTTCTTAAAGCATATAAGGTTGACTATAGTTTTGAACATTTCAGTCGGTGAAGACTTGCGATTCATTCTCTATGTTGTATGGTATTTTTGTGCGTTACATCTAAATCAGCGACTCGATCATTGTTTACCGAATTGGTCCGATTTCTTCTTGGCCCGACTGGCCGACACTTACCCGTTTGACACCTCTATCAGTTCATGAATTGCCAGATCACGGTTCGAAACCGGGCAGTTCACTGTTCCACTTTTTGTGGAACGGTAACCGGCCCTTAGAGAGACATTTTTTTGATTGTTTAGGTTTGAGGCTAGTTTTGGACCTTTGGTTCAAGTTCCTAAAATAAGATGAATTGCTATTGGGGGCTCGCTTGGATTTTACCATCAGATTTCTAGAAGAATAGCAGATTTTATTTGAGTTAAATTTGTTATGTCCATACCTTTGGTAAGTACCGTATGCTAGAGTGGTAATTTGAGTCACGACACGATAATACATCACGAACATGACACGGAATTAGCGGGTTTGGGCCGGCCAGATAAGAACGATAAGAAATCAGGTCCATATGGGCCAACCGGATAAGCCCGTGAAACCCGATAAGACCCAATAACTTAAATAATATATTTTTTATACATTTTTTTTCTCATTCTAACTTCCTAAGGGGCTTTATATTTGATAAATATTTGAAGGAAAAAAATAGTATTATATTATTATTAGTAAATGGTTTAACGAGCTAAATGCTCTAAACTATTTAAATGAGCCAAAAATTAATAATAATTAATAAATAATTATAAATAAATTTGCTTATCATGCTTAACGGTAGTGTTTAGATTATCGGGTTTTTATCGTGTCATGCTCGGGTTACCATTTCCCGCCCATTAAACTTATCGGACCATGTTCGGGTTAGTTTTTATCGGGTTGTGCTCTTATTGGGCCGGCCGGGCCGCACAATTTGGCACCCCTGCCATATACTCAATCTAAGTGAAAACTTTCACTCAAAAAAAAAAAAAAAAAACTAAGTGAAAACTCTTCTTGAATAAAATAGTCATTTTGAATCGAGCAATCAAATGGGGACCCTATGCTGTACCTTGCATGATTATTATCTTTATCTTTTATTTTCTCTTTGTAGCTATTTTTTTTGACAAATTTTCTCCGTGTAGCTCAAGTATCAAAATTTTGTTCTGAAATCCTTTTAAAATCGTATCTTCGTTTTTGCGTAATATAATTATAACTTTGTGTGGTAATTGATGTATTCATTTGTTCGATCATATTTCAACAACGAACCACAATACTTAAAAAAATTCAATTTATATGTTATTCGACCCAACTTACACTCCTATTTTATTTAATTAAAAATTTAAATAAAAAATACCTACAATGATCGTTCCAAACTTTGAGTTACAACTTATGATTAGCATGTGGGTTTGAGTTGATTGATTTGGTCCCTCAAGAAACATCATTTTAACAAAGTCATTAAAATGTCGGATTTGGAACATATCCAAAGTATAAAGCACTAAAGAAAAGAAATTTCTAAGAACTTGTTGGTTTTTTGTTTTAACATCTTAAAGTTGGAGGTCTCGGAAATTAAGTCTTAATTTAATTCCGCGATCATTGGGTGACTTTCTCTTGATTGGCGGCTTAAACATCATTGTCGGTCCGTTTGCTTTGAATATTTCCTAATATATATTATTCTATGTCGTCTTCCAAAATCTACATAGAAGAAGAATCATTTCTTTTTTAATTTATTGTTGACCAACTCAATAAAAAAAATTCCTTTTGTAGGGCCACCATGAAATAAATCCTTGGATACTAAGTTACTATTTGAAAGGAACCTATCTTCCATGCATGCTTATCATGCAGCCCAGTATTCCAATTCTTAATAGTATTTTTTTGTTTTATTATTAAATATATGAAAGTTTTTTTTTGAAGCCATAATCTATATGAAATTTATAATTTAATATATGTGGCATATGAACGATATTATAATAAACAGACAAAATATTATTTGAAAATTAAGGATACCTGAAGAATTCTAGGAGTCCAAATTGTAGGGAAAGTTGTTTTGATGTTTGTTAAATGACCGTCTCATCTAAAGGCAAAAACTCATATTGGACCGTCTTATAGGTGTAAATCCGTAAGACGGGTCCTATTGATCCCCGGATCCTGTTGACTAGGTCCGTGGGTCAAAGTCACTTGCTCCTTTCCCCCCCTGTTTTTCTTCTTCTTAGTTATTAAAGTAATAGTTTAATGAGTAAAAATATCGTTTTTCTTAAATAAAATATCATATTTTTAATATAGTCACAAATTATGATTACTTACGATGAAGGAAAAATAAATATATCAGATTTAAAGTAATACCTTTATGAGTAAAAATAAATATTTTTTGAGACAAATAATCATGTTTTAAGAGTAAAAAGTGTCTGTTTTTTGAAATGAAGTATCACGTTTTTTAATATAGTCATATATTACGAATTCAATACAAAGAGAAAAATGAATAATAAATATTATAGAGTTAAAGTTATACTTTAATAAGTAAAAATATTTATTTTTTGAGATAAAGTAACATATTTTTAATATAGTCACTAAATATTAATATATCACAATAAAAAAAATATATAACATAATTAAAGTAATACTTTTATACGTTAAAGTATCTATTTTTTAATATAGTCACATATTAGGAATGAAGGAAAGAAGAAAAAATAAAAATAAAAATGATATAGTTAGAGTAACACTTTTATAAGTAAAAATATGCGTATTTTGAGATAAAGTACAATGTTTTTAATACAATCATATATTAGAAATACATTACACTCAAGAAAGAAAAATAAATTTAACAGAGTTAAAGTAACATTTTTATGAGTTAAAATATCTGTTTTTTGAGATAAAATATCAGATTTCTTAATACAATTACAAACTAGGAACAAAAGAAAGAGGAAAAATAATAAATAAAAATGATGTAGTTAAAGTAACACTTTTATAAGTAAAAATATCTATTTATTAAGATAAAGTATCATGTTTTTTAATACAACAAATGTTAAGAATATATTACACTGAAGAAAAAAAAATATAACAGAGTTAAGGTAACACTTTTATGAGTTAAAGTATCTATTTTTTTAAATAAAGCATCAAGTTTATTGAAAAAAATGGAGAATGAAGAAAAGAAAAAAATAAGAAGTGGGAGAAAACATGAGGAAAGAGAAAATTATGGAGAGAGAGAAAAATACGAAAAAAAAATGAGGAGGAGAGAGAACGTTGAGATGAGAAGAATGTGAGGATCCGTCTTACGGATAAAGATCCATAAGACGGTCTTACAAGAGGCTCACTCTCATCTAATAGTTTAAGCCCCCTCACGTGCCAGAGATTAATTATTGAGCCTAGCACGTTGAATATTTTTATTGGTAACGATGAGGTTTGAACTTAGGACCTTTAGTTTGGTCTGACTATAATAGTGTAATACTATATTGAATGACCTCCTCATCTAAAAGTTTAAACTATTAGAGATATGACCATTTAATATTTAATCACTCCAACTATCAAGTTGCAAATTTAACTTGAGGGATTTAGATCTTCTTAATCAAGAAAGCATATACCAGGATGCTATAAAATTATGGATTACATCAGCTGATCATCGAAATCGAAATTGAATTGAGCTTTTAAGAAATTTATACTCACACTGAACCTTAATTTAAAAAGTTTAATCTGTAATTAAAAAATAATCATCATTTCTTGATTTTATGTAAAAAAGCAAATGATATATCATTTTTTCTCCCCTCTCTGTGTAATTTATACAAGGCCTAGATTGGCCGACTCAATTCAATGAAACACAGTAGATGGGCTTTTCACTGCTATTCTTTTGTATATAAAGATATTGGGCTGCCCATGCCTTGCATGGGCAGGTTCGGTGCTAGCCCATAGTGTAAAAAAAAGCCATAGCTATTTATACTCATTTCAGTTTTGGATTAGTGACTTGGTCCTATTAGGTATTTCCATATTGTGTAAAAACGAAAGTAGATATATTTTTTGTCACTCTAGATACTTTGCATTGAAAACTTCTGAGTACAAAACCAGAGTCAATCATTCTAGTGAATATAAAGAACAGGTTCTAGTTTTCCTTTTTTTTATGAGGTTTTCGTTTGCCAAACATTTGATTTCTTTGCCTATGGGGGCGGCTGGTGCCACATTTAGTGTAACAATATTGTAATTTTTATGTACGATCATGATGAAGCTTGATTTAATTTTTAGTTGAATGAGAATTATAAGACCTTTTGTTCTCGATGTTGGATATGAACCAACATATTCCCAAAAACCAACGACCATTTTACCCTCTCTTAGGAAATATCTTCTCAAATTAAATAGAACGACATCTTTTTTTCTCACTCAGTATTGATGTGGTATCACTCCAAATAGTTGAAGTCATGTGAATACGAATTACTCATCGGTCTAATGATAGAGACACGAGGGCCATATTGTCTAGGTCCCAACCTAGGTTTGTCTCCAGCCGAGACAATGTTAAGAAATAAAAAAAAATAGTTAGATTTCATTAATTTTTTTTCCTAGTTTTCTATCTAGCTCTACCCACTTTCGCGTGTTTGCTCCATGATTGTCCATTGCTTATTGTCGGTGTCACAAACACGGTTAAGAGCGCCGAAGATTTAACCAATGATACCCTCCAATGCTGTCAGAGAAAATCTAGAAAGTTTGAGAGCTAGTAATGGATGAATGAACTATTTAATTATTTATAGACAAATATGTGAGATATCAACTGCTTTTTGTAGAGTCCTCGTCCAGGGTGTCCTCGAGTGCGGAGATCCTCCTCTCGGCATTGCTTGGGAGGAGGTATCCTACTTGCAATCTATGAGGTGGCCACACAATACACTCATCCAAATTCAGAAGGAAGATACTCTCCTTTAGCGATGCTACTCACTACAAGAGGAAAAGTCACCCCCAGGCGGCCGGTCTAGGAGATGACAAAATTAGCTCGGTTCGAATTGTTGGCCCGACCAGCCCGCATATAGGACTAGACTGAGCTTCATTTTTAGTGGTCCAAAAAGATCGAGCCTACCCGACCCAAGTTGCTGAAGCCCGATACACATGTTGGGCTTGACCACAAGAAAAACACCAAAATCAAAAAAATAGCCCGGCCCAACTTTACTTGGCCAACTGGCCTGGGGCCGTCCTGGGCCATTGACAACTCTAGCCTTGGGGCCTTAATGAGCTTGATTTAGATAGTATAAATCAAATTAATTAAGTAACCCATAACTTTGATGGAATTAAAATTTGTTGGGCCATGATACAATCCGTAATCTTGGGCGCACCTGAACTATAGCCCATCAAATACAAATGCTCTTTCTTGTAATTTTTCAATCAATTTTTCATTTATATTTAATCTTGAAAATTGATGCATCCATTAGTATATATGTCCTAGTGCAGAATAATCACGCAAGGTTTGAGGAAAATATTATTAGGAGAAACACATTAACATTTCCTGTAGGTCTGTTAATGTTGAATAACAGGTAATTGTGACAGAAAACATGAATTAAACAAGATCCTCCATTTTAGAAGATCTGTTGTGGATATTAAAGGAAGCCCTTTTCTTGGAAACTTGAAATGCAGTCATCAAACATTTGGCCCAATGTTTTCATAGGAGGAAGGCCCAGCTTAATAATCTTGCTACTGTCCATGCTATGTGGTTTGCCATCTGCTTCCTGACTAGTACTGCACCTGCCAAAAAGGAATTTAATACAAAATCTATATAAGAATTTCATTTTCGATAAATTTCAAAGAACTGAAAGTGTCAGAGTTCGAGGACCCTATTTTATAATATATCATTAGTAATTATTACAAAAATTACTCCCGAGGTTTTTCTAATTACAAAAAAAAATTCAGTTATATTCTAAAATGACCTATATACCCTTAATGTTTATATTTATTTTACAATTAGCATGTTGAATAAGTGCAATTTATAAAACAAAAACATATATCGACTTACTTGTTTTCGTAAGGATAAGATGGATATTTGGCCCTTAACATTTCAATGATCTCTGACCAATGTGCCACCGAATTTGAACAAATAAGTCTGCCTGATGCTTTACTTTCTTCCATTGCCAAAATATGTGCATTCACAACGTCGTCTATGTGAACAAAACCTAACGTCATGTTTGGATATTCCCCTCTTAGGCCTAATCAAAATTCAAAGCAACATCAACAGTAACTTAGATGCATATTTGAGTTACGTAAGTGAATGGTTTTTGTGGAACTAAAACAAGAAAACTGAAACCAATTTATACTAATATTAAACTCCGAACCGCTAAGGGAGTGTTTCAAAAACTTAAGTTTTTAGAGAAAGTGTTTATTGTAGCAGAAAACGAAAAGTAATTGAGAAGCATAGTTAGTAGTATTTGCAAATTGCAAATTAAAATTGAATAAGTTAAATGAGGTGCTTGTTAAAGATGTTTTAAAAATATTTTATTTGTGCGTAAAAGCCAAACTAGAAAAAGAATCGGAAATCTAAAAATACAACACAATCGTGCTTTCGCATTTAGGTTGGTACGACCGCTTTCGCATTTAGGGTGGTACGATCGTGCTCACCTTTATGGTGGCACGATTGTGCCTTTATAATATCGCCCATATGGTGGCACGATCGTGCTCATGTTTATGGTGGCACGGTCGCGTGCCCATGTTGAACATTCAGGTTTTTTTCTTCTCTTATCGAAATAAGCGAATTTCCCGCATTATACATAAATATTTGAAGCAAGAAGTACATTAATTTGGTTCAAGTGACTTAAACTTATTTCCAATTGTGTCTTGAATCTTCAAAAATCGAAAACATGAAAGGAAAAAAAGAGAAGATTGTTATCTTTGGAAAAAAAGAAGAAAAGAGGAAAAGAAAAATTATATTTTTAAACCAGAAGAGAGAGGAAGAGGATAAGGACATTTATAACCTTTCATTGAAAAAGTTGGTAGAAAAGTGATTTTTATGAAAGTTGGAGTATAAAAGTGTCCTTCTATCACAAAAAGGGTAAAAATGACCATTTTTCCAATTTTAAAATCTATTTAAAATATGTAGAATCAGAAATAAAAATTGACATTTGAAAAAAACTACGAGCTATAAGATGAGAGACAAATCTAACCTTTAACAACAGTCAATATAACTAGCAATGTGCTAGTTGGTTGAGGTGCAAGTAAAGGGCCCACTACGAATGAAGGGTTCACCACAACTAAATCAATTCCACTTTCCCCAGCTAATTTCCATGCTTCTTGCTCGGCTATTGTTTTTGCATAAGCATACCACATCTGCCAAAAAAAGTAAAAATTAAATAAATAACAGCATTTATGTTGATGACAAATAACATAGCCAGGATTTATTACATTGTTGTTTTTACAATATTCTGGATCACTCCAATGAGATTCATTGAGGGGTGACACTTGTTCCACATCGTATCTGTATCTAATTGAAGAACAAGAAGATGTTAACACAACCCTTTTCACATTGCCAGCTTTCTTGCAGGAGTTTAGCACATTTAAGGTTCCCTTGATGCATGGGTCAACCAGATTTGCCTGCAACGTTCACACATGTGTGAATTTTACAATTTAACATATATGGGCTGATTTGAATAAATTGCAATTTTAGTCTCGTAGCTATAGGATACTGGCAAAAATCACGATCTGCAAAAAGGTCCCATTATTTAAAAAATAAAGTTCAATTTCAATCATTTGGTAGCCAAAATTTGTAAAATTTGTCGAAAGTATCAATGGGTCCATATTTTCACCAAACCTATTGATGTGAAAACTAATCCACACGGTTATAGCCATCGGTGACCAGGGGACAAGGGGCTACTAAGTACTACCCCCAAAAATATCCCAAATCCCCCCACAAAGGTTTTTCAAATTATTTTTAAAAGGTAAAATAGATGGATTAGTTTACAATTTCCCCCAAAATTTGATAAAAACTTCAAATAGTTGTCTTTTACAATATGAAAAACGATTAATTATGGTTAGTATATCAAAAAAATTCGCATAGTTTAAATTTATAAAATCAGGTCTGTTTTTTAACGCATTAAAAAGTTCTGGAATCTCGCCCGTCATGCCACTTAGGTTATAGCTACAAGACTAAAATTGCAATTTTGCAATTTAGCCGATTGATTTAGCATTAATCTTATGTACACTTGCCATGATATTATCATCGTAGGGCACGAGCACCGGAGATGCTGTGTGGAACACCCCATCCACTCCCTCCACTGCATCGTCGAAGCTTCCTTCTTCCAGCAAATCAGCTCGCATAATCTTGAGCCTTTCCTTGGCTCCATTTAGCTCCCACAGATAACTTATCTTTTCTGCATTTTCTGATTTACGACAAATTGCAATATGTAATAATGCTATGTAAAAATAAGGTCTCATAATTATATATTGCTAGAAAACCTAGTTAGTCCGGGAAATTTTAGTCTACCAGCATAAAATTCATAATATGAATAGAGGGATAATTACAAAAGACCCATGATGTTTGGGCTAATTACAACAAAAAAACCCATTTATTTTTAAAAATTGCAAAAAACCCACTTCATATTTGACTTCGTCTTGTATTTTCCCCTTTCATAAGGAAAAAATTATCAAAACCTAGGGATTTTTTTTTGTAATTATGAGTCATCTATTTTTTTTTGTAATTGACCCAAATCTCAGGGGTGTTTTAGTAATTATCCCTTGAAAATATGGTCATTGTGTCATGTTTGATGACTAGAGACCATAAATCATCCATAAAAAAACTTGGGGTTTCGTTTGCTCTTGTTGCTGGGACTGGTTAAATTGTGTGATTTTTTTTTTTTTTGAGAAGGGTTAAATTGTGAATTAAATAATTAGGTTGTGCTGTTCACTTATCAGATAACTTCGAATAATTATGTGTTTGAGATATAAGATCATGATGTAATTTTTTTTTTTTTTTGAATATGATAACAATAGTTTGTTTGATATAAAATGTCAAAATTACCCCCACCAGCATTAACTAATAAAAATAAAGTTAAAAGAAAAGTAACGGTCAAAAATGATAAAGCAAATGCACATAAATACTACATAAAGCGATGGATTCCATATTAACATTGGAGTGGGCCTGGAATATGTATAAATTGGGCGTCGAGCTTTTTCAAGGGCCCAGATACGTATCATGGGCTTGGGTCCAGAATTCAAAAACATTAATTAATTTAGAACTGAATGTAAATCTATCTGGATCCCGTACAGTTGTCCTTACAATATGACCATTTTCGAGCAGCGATTTTATGAGGTAAGCTGCAATAAATCCAGTTCCTCCAGTTACACAGTACTCAGGCATATTTCCCTTCTTACCAGCACAATTTGCACACCAACATTTATAGGTCTTTTTTTCTGTTTGTAATGAATTAAAATATTAGTCACAACAAAAGCACTTTGATGATGTGAAAAAGCTTGTGGGCAGTGGCAAGTTAGGTAGGATCTTGTTTTATCTAACACACGAATAAGTTCTCGCCCCAAACATAGAGGCGACAATCCATGACGCGACATAATAATTCGACACGAATCTGACCCAAAGTAATAATAAAAACCCGAGCACGATATATCCGAACATGAACACAATTGCGAATCTGATAATATGTTACCAATTTGTCTAAAACGTAAATATTTTATATTTTAAATAATTTTAGATGTATTTTAAGCATAATCCAAAATCAATCCAAAACTAAATATGAATCCGATCCAATGACCTCGAATTGCTACCTCTACCCTCACTAAGTTACTTTAGCACCTATTTATTTTTTTTGAATTCTTTCTTGCAAGTGGGCGATGGAAAGTGCAACTTGAAAGTGGAAATAATTTGCTTGTCCACATCTTTTTTTTTTTTTTTTTTTGAGTACCTGGTGGAATTCGACTAGAATCCGATTTCCAATTTGTACACATCTTTGAAACCAGACAAACATAAAGGTTTATTGGAGTTGAATAGATGCGAGTCATATGACATAACAGATCAGATTATTTAAAACCGGAAACATAATCACATCTTCAAAGTTAATGATGAATATAATAGTTTTGTGGTTCAATGTTCAAATTAGAAACCAGAGCCATTTTTGTAATTTTTTTTGAGGAGAAATATAATATATTAAAAATAGAAGGATGAGGAAAATATTGTTTTGATATCCAAGCTATTCGAGTTTTTCAATTTTAATTTGCTGTCTAAACTTTTTTTTGGGACAATTTACCTTCCAAACTTCACGAGTTTTTCAAACTGCCACCTCCGACACATTTATAGTGGAAACGGATTCCGGTGATGTGAATGTGATGAGATTTCATTTGAAGCTGAATTGTCTACCAAAAGCGAGTCGAATGAGGCAATTTGAAACATACGTAAACTTTAGGAGGTAAAGTGACCAAAAAAGACTTAGATAGCAAAGTTAAAAAATCTCGAATAGTTAAGATGATCAAAATATTTTCCTTTTAAAAAAGGACAATATAGTGCCAGAATTTTATTTTTCCGTGTGAAACTGAAATCACCAAGTGTAAATGTCATTTTTAACTACAATGACAAAGACAATTTTAACATCTTAATGTTTACCTTTGGAAAAAACTTATGTTAACATACTGAAGTTTTCCACACACTACTTTATTAATAGACATTGGAATTTTTACTTTTCTTCTATTTTGGCGAAGGTAGTACATACTACACAGTATGTCACTTCATGAAGAATTAGAGGAGGAGGAAAGAAGCCGAATATGATATCCATTGGGCTCATGGTTCAATAACTTCCACATTTTACAGCTCTTGGTTTAAGATTTTCATGTATAGTAGATTTTGCCCAAATTACAAAGTGGGCCAATCAGAAATGATATTCGTTCTGCGCGGCCCAATTCAATCTCGAATGAATGGTGCAACACATATGAGGCCAAACTCTTATTTAGCTTATAAATATGTGCAATGAATTCACAATATGAAATATAAAGTGGAAATGAAAATTTAAAACCATAATACCTATAAATTTAATGCTCTTTAACTGAAATGAATTCGACCCCGAATTCGGATAAGAATTTTAATTGGGGAAAATGTATACAAGTATACATGTCAATCAATCCGTACAAAGTTGAAATATGACTTGAATGGCTCTTCATTAGTGGGTCATAAATGCAAGAAAAAGTCGCTGTAGATCTATGGTTAAAGAGGTAGTTTTACATGTGATCGTGTGGATTTAAGCTTGAGATTGATCCTAAAAAAACACAATTTTTTAATGAGTTAGGGTTTGAGTTGAGATTTTAGTTAATAATAGAATCCGTCTCATGGATTATATCCATGAGGCGCCTCATATAAGTTTTTGACTTCCAAAAATCGGTAGCTAATAAATCTTTGCAATTTGACTAGTCAACGACTTTGCAATTGCAAGTATAATTAGTGAACAAATAAATGGGTTTTAATTTCAATCAATGTCAATTTTAGAATTAAGAGTGACAACGATAATTGGTTGGTGAAATGAACAGAAATTGGTATCAAATAGGAATGAATAAGGTAAGTAGTTGATACTTATTAGCGAGTGCTTCTCGTATAGTCGTAAGTTACTTCAGTGATTGATAAGTTTTGGGCCATTATATTTAAGTTAGTCAGTTCGAATTAAAGTAGAACATGTTAGGTGTCGCTACCTACGTGTCTTTTAACATAAAGACAATAAATAAATGGAACCAAAATGGTATCATAGTTTTTTTTATAACCGATATCCCTTGTTCCCATATGATCACTCTTCGGGGAAAACATCCGCCCCAACTAACTACCCCGAGATAAAACCGCAAAGAATGTCATACAAAGACTTAGGATTCCTAATATCTTCACTATCGCACACAAGGAGTCGTCTCTAGTGATTCTTCATACCTGGACTCCTCAATCTAGCTTGCATTCCGAGTTCCAATCTCCCACACCGCCACTTGAAACCCTTAATATTAATAATTCCACCATTGTACCCGAGAGGCTCGAACCCTTGTTCTCTCATGGAGAGACAATGATTACCTCACTTGTAACCAATTAGACTACAATTGAGTTCACGCATATATGTTTTTACTCTAAATTAAGTTCACCGCATCTTAAGATGTTTTTTTTTTGGTCCTAAATTTTTTGATGTTACTATAAGGTAAAGTTTTAAGTGTATATTTAGATAAAATAAGATTATGAAGTTTATATAATTTTTGTAATAGTACTTTGTTATCTATATGTTACAATTTTTGAAGATCTTTAAACATAGATACAAATTCTTTTTCTTAAATCTAAAATCTTTTTTTTTCTTTAATTTCAAACTCATTACTACTATAAATTCACTCAAACTCCCCTTTTTAAAATAAATCACAAGAATCAATAAAAAAATGGTGTTACTCACAAAGCCAAATAGCTAGTTGAAGTACTAGAGTAATAGAGACAACAAGATAGGCCACATAGATAAATTGGAGCATCATTAAAACCCAAACAAAAAAATTCAAAGGAAAAACCTTTACTTGGGAAAAAGAGTACCACGAACAAACATAAAATCAAAGGAATAACATGTAATGACCAAAACGATCATGATTCAAAACTTCTACAATGTCAAACGTAATAAAAAATAACTTAAAAATACAATTTAACTGAAAGGCGTCTATTACCTATTGGAAAGTGATTTGACTGAAATGTCTTTAAAGTTCAACATACATGTATTTGACACAACCAAGAACATGTTGGAAATATTACAATGGTTACAACGGGAAAAGCTTTCAAGATGACTTACAAAATAGAAACATAAAATTACAAGAAATGTAAAACCCAATTATTATAAGTCTTGAATGGAATCCAACTAGAAGCATGAATTTGTAACTTGAAAAACAAAAGTCGATTCGAGTAGAACTCTATCCGCAAGACAAACGTCCCGACTAGTGCTCACGGTTTGACGTAATGTCCCCAAAGATAAAACGGCTTAACCTCCTTTGTATGCAGTAGCACCACTGACACAAAGGCACCTTTCGAACTCGAAGATGCGAGAACTGGCTGCTGGACACGAATGCAGAAGGAAATGTTCTTGAAAATGTTCGTCGAAAAGTTACGACACTTTTACCGACACTTGAAGAATATGCAGAGATATGCAATTTTTACGTGTGTATATCTTGACTTCATCTCTTCCTTCTTAACCCCCTCAAAGCAGAAAAACGCCTAAGACTTATATAGGCAATCATTTCCAACACTTGTGGGGAATTAAAGCTAAAGAGAGTGGGCATTAACATCATATGTAACTCCCATGAGTTACAACCTCTTCTTATGACCACCACAGGAGTTACAAACTCCAAAGCCGTATGAACCTGTGACACCTCCAATGTCAGATTCACCCACATATGAACTTGGAAACCTCCAATGCCTAAATTCATCGAGGCCCACAGATTACTTGAATTTGGGCGAAGCCCATTTTCAAGTTACAAAACTAACTGAACCTGAACCCGAGCCCAAAGGGTCGGTCCGGTCGAAGACCCATTTGTGATCATACACTTGTGTTATAGCGTATCCAACTAATAACACCTTCTAGTTTTTATACTAGGATAATAAACTATGCCCATTCGCGTGGCCAACTTCGTGTATTAATTTCTCACTCATCACCGAAATTCGGTTTTGAGAAATAAAAAATACTGCGAACATCTACTCGAAAGGTAGATTAACAATTCACAATTTAATTCCTCCAGAATTAAATTCTTAGCCACCGAAAATTTGGTCAAAGTCGGGTCGACGCCCGCTTTATCAAAACCAAATTTCCAACAATCCCCCATATGAGTGGAAATTAATGCATGCATGAATGCATACACGCAACCAGTCCTCAAGAGACAATACTGCATCCGGAAAAGTAGCTTGTGGCTTTGAACCTTCCGTAGTTAATACCATCGGGTACACTGGCGGCCTAGTGGACGCAATGCCTTGAACTATTCCTCCATGGTGTATACCGAGACAATAGCATTAACACAATAAGGTCTCAACACCTCATGTTCTCACATTTTGTGTCCGTTTCTGGCCATAGAGACCACTTTGGATTCATAAGTGTTACTTTGAAGCGGCCCTCAATTCTCACTTATATAGGTGATCTCCTATTCGAGTATCCTGCCATACTCAACCTCAACGAGGTGTAGGAATCATTAAAAGTCAAATGACTTAGCCTCACCACAACTTGCAGGTGTTTCAACACTTGGCATTGCTCTCTAGGGATGGGTTGAAACATTGTTTCCAAGTGTTACACCATAACCTTCATAGCTTAGTTGTCCCATTGAACCAAGTTCTTGGGATCCCCAGTCATCATGGTTGGGTTACCACTATGATGGTTATTTTATTTGTGGACTTTAATCCTATTCTCTCTAGCAATTTACTCAATTGATCTCGATCCAATCCTTTTCGTCACAAAGGATCGCCAAATTTTCTTTTGACTTTACGTAGTCAATTGACATCACACAATTTGAGATCAATTGTCTAACGGTTTTATGTCTCCGACGAATATGTCTAGAATTACCGTTATACGTATTGCTCTATGCCTTTCCTATAGCTGCTTGGCTATCACAGTGAATCATCACTGAAGGCACATGCTTCCTCCAACATGTAATATCTTCCAAAACGTGTCGAAGCCACTCTGCTTCTTCACCAACTTTGTCCAAAACTATAAACACAGATTCCATGGTGGACCGAGCTATACACGTTGCTTCATGGACTTCCACGATACCACACCACCTCCAATGGTGAATATGTATACACTAGTGGAATAAGAATTTTTCGAATCCGATATCCAACTAGCATTACTATACCCTGCAAGTACATCCGAATATTTCGAGTAGTATAGCCCATACTCCAAGGTATACTTCAAGTATTTTAACACCTTGGTTAACGATTTCCAATGATCGTGACTTGGATTGCTCGTGAATCTACTCAACATATTTATCGATTAGGCCAAGTCTGGACGTATACAGTTTGTGATGTACATCAGACTGCTTATAATACGTGAGTATTCCATCTGAGCCACTGGTTCTGCTTTATTAGCAACCATATTTACACTTAAATCAATGGGCGTCTTTGACAGTGAACTGTCAAAAACATTGAATTTCTTGAGCACTTTCTCCACATTGTGGGATTGTGACAAGATAATTCCATCATGAGTTCTGCTGATTTTTATCCCCAGGAACACATCAGCAGTTCCCATATCCTTCATGTCAAAGTTTTTCTTTAACATTCTTTTCGTGTCCATGATAGTATCATGACTACTGCCCATGATTAACAAATCCGTCTTCGTATAGACAAACTATGACAAATGCTTCCGATGTCCTTTTGACATATACGCATTTATCATACTCGTTTATTTTAAACCCATTTGAAAACATCATGTTGTCAAACTTAAGATGTCATTGTTTTGGAGCTTGTTTCAGTCCATACAAGGATATTATCAACTTGCACACCTTCTTTTCTTGACCAGGTGTAACAAACCCTTCAGGTTGTTCCATATAGATTTTAGCATCTATCTCTCCATTCAGAAACGCCGTCATGACATCCATCTGATGAATCTCTAGATTGTGCAAAGTAACAATCGCAAGAAGCACCCGAATAGACGTAATCCTCATTACCGGATAATAAGTGTCAAAGAAGTCATACCCTTCTTTTTGTTTAAAGCCTTTGGCTACAAGCCGTGCTTTATACTTATCAATAGTTCCATCTGCTTTATACTTCTTTTTAAGGATCCACTTACATCCTAAAGGCTTATGACCAGTAGGGAGATCAACCAACTCCCACGTATGGTTTTGCAGAATGGACTCGATTTCACTATTGATTGCTTGTTGCCAAAGTGGAGCATCTAGACTACTCAGAGCCTCTTTAGTCGAGTTCGGCTCACCATCTAACATCAATGTTAGAAAGTCAGGTCCAAAGGACTTAACCACCTTTGGCCTCTTACTTCATCTCAGTTCTTCACCACTCGGTGTTGAACTAACTGTTCTGTTAAATGTGACAACAGGTGTCGTACCAAGTGTTGTTCCAGATGTTATAACACCAAACAAGACTTCATCAACATCGCATTTGCCCGGATGTTATAACACCGTAAGTAACACTTCCAAAGAACACCTCCGCTAAACATCTTAATACGATCGTTTCTTTTTTAAACTTCCATCTATCCTTTCTTTACAAGGATAAATATTCTCAAAGAATATAACATTCTCGACTCAATTATGGTACCAATTTGTCATTTCCGGATTTTTCGACTTATGTACCATAAATCAATATGCACTCATCTTGTTAAGCACATAACCAATCGACCGTTTTAGGACCGATTTTAACTTGCTTTGGTTGGTGTATTGCAACCTTAGCCAAACACCCCCACACTTTAAGGTATTTATAAGAAGCTTACGATTTTTCACAATTCATAAGCGAGTCTTATCTTTCCTTTAAGTGGGATTTTATTCAATATGTGGTACGCCGTTAAAACGGCTTCCCCACATATTCTCGAGTTTCTTTGTTCAACTCGGATTCCGCTTTAACTTACACGGCTCCCGGTCTTTTCATTAGCAAAGACAATGCTTTTTGTTGTTCTATTACTATTAGAACCTCATTCCAACAATATCGTTAGAACCTCGTTCAAACAAATTTTAACCTTGTTCCAACAATTTTTGTTCGAACCAACTTACATCGAGTGTGACCTTAGATGTTGTCACACCTTCAACAAACATTTCGGACCTCACACTTGGTTCTCAAACGCGCTTTAGGTGTTCCAACACTTTTGGCAACATCTCCTGCGCAGTTGTCGCTTCATGCTTTTCTCGGTGTTACAACACCTCGCATAACACTTTCTCGCGAATCGTGGTACAATGTCACTACTTTGGTATTACAACACCTCGCACAACACTTCGCGCAACACTTAAATCGCAGAATCAAGCTCGAAAGCCAAAAGTGAGACAGAAAGTGTGGTCATACCCCCATAGTCGTTCGATCCGTTAGAATTCTTAAAAAAATATTCCAACACAATTTACTCAAGTCTCTACCAAGACTTCCATGGATTTAGCCGGACCCTCGATTGCTTTCTTCGATTTTCAATCGAACAATCGTCGTCACTAATCCAAATTCCTTCCGATTATGCATTTAGGAATTCATGAAAATTTTCCAACCTTGTAACAACATCTAAACGATGCAAACCATTTGGAAGTTTTCATTTAAACAACATCCCTTCAAGATTTAATATCATGCGGGATCAGTTGAAACTTTTAGACTAGTTTCAACACATTTTTGGATTCTTGGAATCATCCAATTTTTCAATCCAAAAATCACAAATAAAGAACCTCTTGGAAATCACATCCTCATTTCGTATTTCTTTTCAAAACCATGAACCTTTTGGAAAAACATCCTCAGTTCAAACCACACAATACATATAGTAAAGTGTACCACTAAGTTCGTTAAGGACAAAGTCACGGCATAGAAAATCACCATCCTAGCCCCATGCTTCAAACGCAACGCGTTTTTAGCAACAACAACAATTCCAGCAACAACTGGAAGGTCTTCTGTCAGATTAATCTCCAAGCTAAGGCTATGTTTCTCCTCGCCATCGTGAAGGTACGGTATTTGTCTTGCGATTATTGGAAATATTACAATGGTTACAACGGGAAAAGCCTTCAAGATGGCTTACAAAATAGAAACATAAAATTACAAGAAATGTAAAACCTAACTATTATAAGTCTTGAATGGAATCCAACTCCAGAAACATGAATCTGACAGAACTTGGAGTAGAACTCTATCCGCAAGATAAATACATCCCGGCTAGTGCTCACGGTTTGACGTAATGTCCCCAAAGATAAAACGGCTTAACTTCCTTTGTGTACAATAGCACCACTGACACAAAGGCACCTTTCGAACTCGAAGATGCGAGAACTGGCTGCTGGACATGAATGCAGAAGGAAGTGTTCTTGAAAATGTTCATCGAAAAGTTACGACACGTTTATCGACACTTGAAGAATATGCAGAGATATGCAATTTTTCTGTGTGTATACTGACTTCATCTCTTCCTTCTTAACCCCCTCAAAGCAGCAAAATGCCTAAGACTTATATAGACCATCATTTCCAACACTTGTAGGGAATTAAAGCTAAAGAGAGTGGGCATTAACATCATATGTAACTCCCTTGAGTTACAACCTCTTCTTATGACCACTACTTGAGGAGTTACAAACTCCAAAGCCACATGAACCTGTGACACCTCCAATGTCTAGATTCACCCACATATGAACTTGGACACCTCCAATGTCTAAATTCATCAGGCCCAACAGTTACTTGAATTTGGGCCAAGCCCATTTTCAAGCTACAAAACTAACTGAACCTGAACCCGAGCCCAAAGGGTCGGTCCGGTCCAAGGCCCATTTGTGATCATACACTTGTGTTATATTGTATCCAACTAATAACACCTTCTAGTTTTTATACTAGGATAAACTATGTCCATAAGCGTGGCCAACTTCGTGTATTAGTTTCTCATTCATCACCGAAATTCGGTTTTGAGAAATAAAAAATACTACGAACATCTACTCGAAAGATAGATTAACAATTCACAATTTAATTCCTCCAGAATTAAATTCTTAGCCACCAAAAATTTGATCAAAGTTGGGTCGACGCCCGCTTTATCAGAACCAAATTTCCAACAGAACCAAATTGTTAAGTTTAATGAAATTGATTGGACAAGAAAACAATGTGTCTGAGTTGTGCTTGGATAATAGTTAACAAATTAAAGACTGTTTAGAAGTTCAAATTCAGCTAGATAACATCATTTAAAGACTTCAGTGTCTGTTTATTTTTCTAATTATAGTTGGTTAAAATAACTATTCATCATATGCAAATAACTTAATGTTAATAAAAAATGTAAAAAAAATTTCTTTATACCCCACATTTCTCTAATTAGTTCTAACATTATCCTATAAGAATCTTACATTCTTGTTGCAGTACTTTATGTTTCCGCATTGAGGTAATAATATGCTGAGGAATTGTGGAAACATATCTGAGAGTCTTAAATTGCTGTCGGGGGAGTGTTGAAGTATTAGTTTGACTCATAATATTTTCTAATATTGGTCAATCATTCCATATTTGTGTGAAAAAAAGTTTTGATATATAAAAAGCATAGGATGTTACATATATAAAAATAAAAACACAATTTGATGTTGTGGGTGTTATTCATAAGCATGTTGATCTTTTATTCCAAATGACATGCCATCTTATAATTCAATACTTCAATATATACGTCAAATATTTTAAAATAATAGCATCAATGGGCACTTGATGTTAATTGACATATCGAGGCGGGTCTAGACCGCAGTTTAAAAAGTCCAGGTCTAGAAATACAAAGGGGTCCAGGGCATATCGAGGCGGGTCTAGACTCGTTTAAAGGGTCCCGACTCTTTATTTTTTTTTTTGGCGAGGCGGGTCCTGGTTTTGGCCAAACCCGCCTGCCATCCCTAATCTTCACCTAAAATGTACTTAAAGTTTCGACGAATGCCCTTTCTATAAATTCATGTAGGAAATGATGTGCAGGAAAATAAGTATGCCCTTGATTTTATACTGATATTGTGTAAATTTAAAGATGTTAGATTATTATAAGATGATGTTATAAAAGACAGATCACTCAGAGTCAATGCAGTTGAATCTGAAAGTCCAACTCCATAGTTCAACTTAGGAGTTGAGCCTCCAAATTCTAGGTAATCTATGAGTGATCAGAACTAGCCTGCAACACATAGACATGATTAGAAGAATCATGAAGTTGTCTCTGGGAGACCTCTCCGATGCTTAAGTTAACGACTATAGGAAAATAAACCTAGCAAGATATTGTAGTTAAGAATAATTAAATCAGAATACTTACAAATAATAGTGATATGTCTTTTAATTTATACATGTAATGATGGGTCTTATGGGATTAGTGTAATAATATGTGGACTCGTAGGCCTGATGAGTTGCTTAATAATATTTGTGATCCAATAATAATTAATGATATTTGGTTAATAATTACATAATTTTTAAATTAGTAAATGCATAAACAATAAAATAGGGAAAAAACAATTTTTATCCCATCATTATATTATTTAGGTTTGTTAGTGGTGAGTTTATAATGAAATATTTTCAATGTAAGAAGATGATATATATGCATAATGAAAAAATTATTTGGGGCAGTATGTATAATGATGTTTGCTGATTATCTAAAAAAAACATTTCCAGTAAAAATCGATATAATAAATAATATTTTAAACAATGTAAATTAAAAAAAATGCTTTTAAAACAGAAAAATAAAAGTTGCCCAAGATTCTGAGATTTCTAATATTACCATTTACCATCACACTTTCTGCATAAAACATAATTTTATACTTCAAACTATATATGTACCAATTACTTCCAAATATCATCTCTACACGCTAAATATATTGACGACGATATTAATCTACATTTGGTGTGTATTAAAATGCTTGACATATGAGATAATTAAAACATACTTTGGATTAGACGATCGGAGCATATATATAGAATGCTTGTACGCATGGGCGGAGGCAGGGGACCAACATGCACCTGGCAGATCTGGCAATCCTGGCATGACTGGCTCGAATATTAGGCCAGGCTGGGCCAAGATTTTTCAGGCCCAAAAATGTCTGAGCCTCTTTTGGCCCGGCCAGCCCGGAGTAAAATGAAGTGCACAGGCTAGACTAGGCCTTGAAAAAATTGGCCCGCCAGAATTTTGGACCAGCCCGACCCGATTTTGACTTATGGCCCAGCGGGTCAGTACCAGGCATGCCCGACCCTGCTTGATTGCCAGCTCTACCTGCAAGACCACACCACCTTTTTTTTTTTTGAAAATAAGTTAGACTAAGAGTTAGGGATGGCAATGTGGTGGGTCGTGTCTCTCAATATCTAGACCCGCCCCGTCCCTTCCACGGGACAGGGCAAGGTGGGCGGGTAGCTCCGTGTTGAAAATAATTATATTTTTTTTAATATTTTTATCTTATATTTTATAGTATTAATAAATTGTTATTATTATATTTTTCGTATTATAAATGCATATTATTTATAAAATTTGTTATTATATATGTTAAATATAATATTAATACATAAAACTATATTGTTTTATAAAATATACATGTAAAATATATGTTATATATATTAAGAAAATAAAAAAACTGCACGGGGCGAGTACCCACAGAGCGATTGTGATACCCAAACATGTCCTGCCCTGTCCCATCCCGCCACGTGTCACCGGGCGGGGCGGGGAGAATTGCCATCTTTACTCATAGTTTCTTTTTAAAAATTATTTTAGTTAGAATTTATATATATATATATATATATATATATATATATATTTGTTAGATTTTTGTCCGGTTATCGGTTCACCCCGTTGCTGGTACGTGTAAAGAAAAGTCATGAGCTACTCCTCAACACGACCAAGGCCTATGATGCCATGCAAACTGATAGTGACATATGGTCCTATTGGTTTAATGGCAAATTTGGCAGGCCGTACAATTCTTGAACACTCTGTTACCAACTTTTCCCCTTCACCAGCTCTTATCCAATTTTGATTTAATTTCTACGGCAACTACTTTTAGCTAGGGCTACTTAGGTTGGTGGGCATGTATATATAACTAGATGTTTTATGATACAGCTTCCAGGTTTTTCCAAAGATTTAGAAAATCGGACGGTCCTTGGGCAAATGAAAATTTCAATCAGCAATTTTTCCAATACTTTTGGAGATATATATATGTTGTAAAGTAAGTTGTAGTCCGCGTTGTAGGATTCTATCTTTGTGTTGCTGATAGATAATAGTGATAATTATTACAAACAACTACCCTAAAGTTTAGGCTAATTATTAAAAAAAAAACCCCAGTACTTCTCTCAAAAGTACATATACCCATTGACATTGCTTCTATTATACAAATCACACCTTATAAATGTGGTATTTGTAATTTGAAAGATAACTGGGTAGTTTTTGTAATATAATTATCCCTAAATAATATTGCATGCATGTGCTGAGATTAAAACGATTCCTCCCAGGACGTGTCCTAGGCACAAGTTGAAAAATAGGTTTTCTATCCACAACACGAGTACAAACTATTCAGCAAAACTTCTCTAATGCTCAAGTAAATACATGTTATGAGAAAGAAAAAAAATTTAACCTAGAATTCATTATTATGAGATTAAGCACGCAGCTTGTAAATGAATTGAAAAAGACTCTTTGGCTATTGTGTATTTTTGAGCTGATAATAGAGTGTTGGACCAATTGAGCATTATATGTAATTGTGACTTTTGGCCCGAATTGTTAGTTGTACTAAAACGACTTACAGAATTTATGGTCATCACTTTCATTTGGATTAATTGATTGAAAGCTATCAATTAAGTTTGGGCAAAATGATATTAATGAATCACACTCTAAAACTATGAGATGCAATTTTTTGTTCCAAAAAAGTTTTTTTTTATATTTTTTATTTTACTGCACGGACGTTTGCTATGTTTATAAAATATACAATATTTAATTTTGAAGAATAAATCAAGTCCGAGTTTTTAATAGAGTCCGTCGTTTTTTTTGACATTTTCTCCATATAAAAAATATCTTAACAATGTTTTCAAAACGTGTTTTTAAGTCGTTTTGGAATTCAGATGTCCCTTTTGCCCTTTTTTCTCATTTGTGGGGATCAGTACATAACTCAGTATCGAGTAATGAATCGCATCAATTTTTTGAAAAATGACCAAGAACTTAACTGGAGAATTCATGAAATGTATGACCGCCAATTTTTAGTCAAAATGGCTAAAAAACATGTTTGTAAACACATGACTATTTTAATTTCACAAACCATAAGTGACCAATTTAGCCTATTACCACTTTTTAATATGGTGGTCTTTATACCGTGACAATCATCCATGCAATGAAATATGAGATGAAATATTTTTTTGGAATAGAAGATCTCATCCGCAAAATTAAAACTATTACTTGGATCTTGGCAAAATGATATTAATGAATCACACTCATAAAACTATTGGGTGAGATTTTTTGTTCAAATTATTTTTTTCATCTTCTATTCCACGACATGGATATTGTTACGTGTATAAAAAACTACAATATTTAATTTTAAAGAATAAATCAAGTCTAAATTATGAATTTATAATATGATAATTTTTACACACAAGTTAATCATGCGTCGTCAAATAGGAGGTGAAATGTCCTTTTGGAACAAAAGATACCATATGTAAAAGTTAAAACTCTCTACTTGGGTCTTGGGAAATATTTTACGCAAGTGAAATTTACCTCACACATAATTGCCATAAAGAGAGGTTAATAGGTTAGTAGATTTGAAGTTCTCTCCTAAACCTCTCTCCCCAGGGTTTAGTGTGAGTAGGGTTTTTGCGCCGCCGGCAAAAGGGTTCACCGATTCGGTCTCCGATTGTGCGGTGTAGGTGTTGAATATGGATCCGGATGAAGTCATGAGGTGGTAGAGATTCTCGAAGAAGGGCGAAAGTGGAGGATGAGGACAGGGTAATACTCGATGGAGATACGATCAAGAAAAGAAGCAGATCAAGGTCCAACACTCGTTTATTAGCAAAAGTATTTTCAAATAAACCAAGAAACCGAGAGGTCTTCAAACAACATATGCCAAAAATCCCGCAAACTTCAAATCGGTGGAAGTTGAAGTGGTGGGTGAGAATCTTTTCATTCTCGTAGTTCCTGGTCGCCATCGATAGGAAGAGAACATTGACGGAGGGGCCATGGAACTTATTTTGAAACCTAGTGCTTTTTTCAGGGAAGTCCAAGGGCTACAAAATCCTAGAGATATTGAGTTTAAGCATATTGATATATGGGTGCAAATGATAACCTCCCACTTGGCATTTATGAACAAAAGGGTCATTCAAACAATAGGTGGGAAAGTCGTGACGTGTCTAGAAATTGACGAAGGAGAGGGAGGTAATTGGGGAAAATTTGCGAGAGTCGAGTCCGAGTTGAGATGGAGAAACCTCCGAAAAAATGTGTTAGCGTCCAAGTGGAACAAGAGAAAGAAGAAATTATTATCATTCTAGTCTACGAAAGGCTACCAGATTTTTGCTTTGCTTGCGTGAGAATAGGACATATTCTAAAGGAGTGTGGCGATGGCGATGCTAAGAAGGAACCACGAGAATACGGGCCTGGCTCAAAGCGCCACACTCCGGGGAAAAAGAGCAGAGAAGAAGGTAAAAACCGGACTAGAACGTCGCTTTCAGGTTCATCCAACTCGAATAGAGCCTTCGAATGGAATGCGGGGATAAACAGGATTCTCGGGAGGGAACAGGACAAAGAGATTACCCCCACAAGGTTAAATCGGGAGTTTGAGGAAGTATTGTCCAACGGAGGTGGCCTATCACGAAATCCTCTTGCTTTTAACCCACCCGAATTGGAGCGAGAAAGAGGATGAGGTACCGAGATAGAAGACAAAATGGACCTGGTCACATATGGCCCCTATCGAGATGATAACATGGGCAACTCTATGGGTCGCCATATCCAAGGCAAAGGACGACTCAACCAACAATTCAATTTAAAACTCTTATAGAGGACGAAACAAACAAAGTGATACTATTATGTCTACGGGTCGCAGCCCAAAGAAATGGAAGAAATTAGCAAGGGAGAAGAAAGCAAACAAAGGTAAAAGTGATGACGAGCAAAAATTTCATGAAAAGAAAAAAAGGAAAATCACAGAAGAGGAATACAAGGAAAACGGTCGGATGTGTGCGGTTAAAAAAAGGCATGCCCCAACTGATGAATCGGATGACCCTGAACACTATGCAACGGCGGAGGTTGCTATGCAACCCCGCCGAGAGCTATGAGTTGCATAGTGTGGAATGCTCGGGGTTTGAGCAACCCCCGAGCATTCCGAGAATTTCGCCGCCTTGTTTCGGAGAGGAAGCCAGGACTATTATTCATTTCCGAAACAAAGGTGGTCGATTCAAAGTGCTCAAGGTGGAAAGAGATTTTGGGTTATGAAGGATGTTTCTTTGTTAACTGTCAAGGAAAAAGCGGGGGACTTTGCCTCCTATGGAGGCAACCATTCACAGTATCCATTAAATCATACACAGTGGGACACACATCGATCGTATCGTAGTAGAAAATGAGAAAGTGTGGAGATTCACGGGGTTCTATGGTAACCCAGGACACTAATCAACGCAAGTTTTCGTGGGAGTTCTTGAGAAGACTTCATAGAAATCAAGAGTTGAATGCACTCCATGGCTAGTTGGAGGTGACTTTAATGAGATTTGCCAAGAGTGTGAGAAGGTTGGAGGGAGGAGTAGAGAGAGGGCCCAAATGGTGGCCTTCTGTGACGTCCTGGAGGAATGCGAGTTGAGGGATATTATGTGTGGAGGAGATTTCTTTACATGGGTTGGAAAAAGATCCCAAACATAAATTATATTTGAAAAGCTAGACCGGTTTGTGTGCACGGAAGAATGGAGACAATTATACCCGGTCGCGCGAGCTACCTCACTGGAATTCTATGGTTCTGACCACAGACCTCTTGAGATTATAATAGGCCCCGTTCACTCCCGACATGGCCAGCTACCCTATCAACGGAAAAAACGATTCAGATTTGAAGTCTATTGGTTGGAAGAGGAAGAGTTCGGAAAAATTATTGAGGAGGGGTGGATGCTAACCACACCAGAAGATCAGTTATACGAGAAGATAAAAAGATGTGGAGAAATAATAGATGCTTGGGCGGGGACAAGATTTCGAAAATTAGCCAAGACGATTGCGGATAAACGGAAGGTGTTAAACTCACTCAAAGTCCAAAATCTATGGCAAGAATCATACGCCCAGATTCAAGAAGTGGAGGGGCAACTTGAAAAACTTCTATCACAAGAGGAGGGATATTGGAGACAAAGAAGTCGGAACATATGGTTAGCCCAAGGAGATGCAAACACAAAGTACTTCCATGCGCAAGCTACTACTCGGAAGTCCCAAAACCACATTATGGGGCTGATATCAAGTCATGGCGATTTTTGTACGAAATGGAGTGGTATGACCGAAATCATTTATGACTACTTCGAGAATCTATTCCGGTTGAACCAACCATCGAATCGGACATGAAGGAAGTCCTAGAAAGCATCCTGTCAATGTCGACAACAATATGAATGATTTTTTGTGCATGCCGTTTTCAAATTTGAGGAAGTAAAGAAGGCCGTGTTCGAACTCGGGCCCAAAAAGGCTCCAGGACTCGACGGATTCCCAGGGGTGTTCTATCATAAGTTTTGGGGATTATTGGGGAGGATGTCACCAAAGCGGTATTGGGGTTCTCAATGAAGGAAGTCTCTCGAGAGGTGGAATGAAACCATCATCACACTTATCCCTAAAAATTCTAATCCATTATCTCGTCAAAGAATTCCGACCTATTAGCCTCTCGCAATTTTAATTACAAAATTGTCTCCAAAACTTTGGCCAATGATTTAAAAAGGTTCTCCCGAGTCATCAATGAATTTCAAAGTGCATTTGTTCCGGAGCGTTTAATAACAGATAATATTATTTTGGGGTTTGAATGCATGCTTTGGATAAAAGCCATCGAGAAAGGGAAAAAGGGATATGCCGCACTTAAACTTGATATGAGCAAAGCATATGATCGAGTCGAATGGGGATTTCTCGGAAGCGGTCCGTCGATGGGTTTTCGAGAATCTTGGGTCGAAAAAATTGGCCAATGTGTTCGGTCAAGATATCTTTTTCTTTCGTCTCAATCATGAGATTTTTGGCAATCGATACCACAAAGGGGCATTCGACAAGGTGATCCACTCTCGCCTTATCTCTTTGTAATCGTGCGCACGGGCTATCTTCTTTCTTTGGTTGAGTATGAAAACGCAGACTTATTCATGGAGTCCGAATTGCAACATCGTGCCCATCCATTTCGCATTTGTTTTTTTTCGATGATAGCCTAATTTTCTTTCGAGTAAAAAAGAAGGCGTGTGTGAACATCCAAGATATCCCGAGTAGCTACGAGAAAGCATCCGGCCAGGTAATTAATTTCGAGAAATCCTCTCCTGTTTTAGCCCAAGTGTATGTCAAGAAGTCAAGGAATTTGTTAAAAACTCTCTCACTATACCGCACAACATCATGAGATTTACTTCGATTACCCACTTTCTCTTTGAAGAACAAGAAACCTGCAGTTTGGGTACTTACGTGATAGAGTGAGGAGGAAAATTTGAGTTGGGGTTGCAAGTTTTTCTCGGATGGAGGGAAAGAGATACTCATTAAAGCGGTCTTGCAAGCGATCCCTACATATGCAATGGCGTGCTTCCGAATTCCTAAAGTCTGTTTGCGATGATATTGAACGCGAGTGTGCAAATTTCTGGTGGGGGTGAGGGATGGAAAACGTAAATTGCATTGGTGTTCGTGGGATGCCCTGTGTAAGTCAAAAATGCTGGGGTTTGGGTTTAAAGCTAGCTACTTTCAATAAGAATGTTAGCCAAACAGTTGTGGCGTATAATCCAAATGCCCGATTCCTTGTTTCAAAGGTGCTTAAAGCGCGATATTTCAAACATACAGATATCCTCGAAGCATCCATGGGTAACAACCCTTCGTTTATTTGGCGATCCCTCTTGTGGAGTAGAAGCTCGCTAACGACCGGGTTGGCTTGGAAGATTGGTGACGGGAAGTCGGTCAGAATTTTTCATGATAATTGGATCCCTTCTTGGCGGGAGCCAATCCCGCAAACTATTTGCTCGAATTGTCCTTTCTCTAAAGTAAGTGAGCTGATGATAAATAATTGTTGGGATAAATCTCTTATTTTCTCTCATTTCCCAGAATTTATTGCAAAAGAGATTGTGGATATCCCGTTGCCCGCGAGTCCAGTGGATGATACTCGCTATTGGAAATTTAATGAAAGAGGTCAATTCACAGTTAGAGATGGATATAGATTGGAAAGCGGGGTGTTTGATACCCCCCCTCATCAGTCTTCTCAACCGTTGCAAAGATGGTGGAAGTTCATTTGGGCCCTAAATATACCTCATAAAATTAAAATTTTTTGGTGGAAAGTGTCCCATGATTTTATATCAACGGATATGAATCTGAGAAGACACCACGTCCCGACGTCTGGAAGATGTAGACTGTGCTGGTATGGACAGGATTCCACGATCCATTCGCTATTTTTCTGTCCAGCTCTAAAGAAAATTTGGAAAAACCAGGACTGGACATATTGGCTGCATTTCGTTCGCTTTGGCTCGACGTTGGAACTGTGTATTTGGATGCAAACTAATCTAGCCCAGGAGGAATTCGAAGCCTTCGCAACTCACACCTGGCTCTGTTGGAAAGAACGTCAACGAGTTATTCACGGTAATGGGGAGTGCTCTCAGATTAAAATGGTGGAGGGTGCTGGGAAATATCTTGAAAATTTTCAAAAGGCGAGATTGATACATAAAAATTCAAGTAGGGAAGTGGAGACGGAAGGTTTGATGAAGTGGATTCCCCCGCCAGAAGAGAAATTACGCTTGGATGTTGATGCGTGTGTCAATTTCGGGAAAGGGTTGTTTGGGATAGGAGGCGTGATTCGGAACTGGGCGGGTGATCCTTTGCTGGTGTTTGGCAAGAAAATCGTGAATGCTGGGTCTATTCTGGAACTTGAACTTAGAGCCATCAAGGAAGGATTGGAAATTGCCTGCAATGCTAAAGTAATCCCTCAGTTTGTAGCTTCAGACTCCTTATTAGCAATTCAAGCAGTAATTGAGGATAAGGAGGTGGGTGGTTATATTGAATTTTGGGCTTCAAAGATTAAGCAGATTCTTCAAAGTATAGGTGAATGTTCTATTTTTCATGTCAACAGATCAGCCAATCATATGGCCCATTGTATTGCTAAATTTGCTTCTTCATCCCAACTCCCTTTTGTGTGGGAGCATGAGGATTTCCCTGACTGGATTAAGGAACTTGTAATGCTGGATTCTACTCATTTGAATTAATGAAATCAAGTTTCCTTTGCTGTCAAAAAAAAAAAAAAAAAATTGCCATAAAGTAATTGCAACGAGTATAAATTTAGCAAAACATTAGCCCATATATAGAAGTATAGAACAACAAATAATTGGACAAACTAAGCAACATTCTTACATGTTCACTTGAGAAATTAAATCACACACTCAAACTGTTCAGAATCTAATTCGTGGACAAATTTCATTATTCAAAGTGCACTCTAAAATTAATTAGCAAACATACTACATAAATTTAACAGATTCCACATATAAATTTATTTCCTCCGAATTATTATTTTATTCCAAGAAAATAAAAACATCCTTAAAGCTTAACCACTTCTGGAATGTGAACCGGATATTTATCAATGCAATCGGCCCACGGCCCATCAACCGGCGTGTGGATCGTCCGATTACATTTCCAAACAGCACTGTTACACTTAAATCCACTCCCAAATGCAATCTGCCACACCCGATCACCTCTCTTCATTCTCCCCTTTGACTCAATGTAACTCAGCTCATACCACAACGAAGAAGAAGATGTGTTTCCAAACCTATGCAGCGTCATTCTAGAAGCTTCCACTTGCTCCTCCGTGAGCCGGAGACTTTTCTGCAGCTCATCGATCACCGCCCGGCCGCCGGCGTGGATGCAGAAATGCTCGAACGCTAACTTGAAATCAGGAATATAAGGCTTCCATTTCGAATTGAAGATTTTTCTTCCGATTAGGGAAAAAGCGAATAGGAGCTGCTCAGATGCGGGGAGAACGAGCGGTCCGATCGTCGTTATGTTCGATTTCAAAGCTTCGCCGGCGATGGCCATCAGATCTATATTCAGCTTTATCCCCACGTGTCCTTCGGAATCTTCTTCCTGCGAGACGCATCTGTACGATTTATCGTCGGCTCCTTTGTGCGTTCTGACGACGTGCGCTAATCGGTACTTCGCGCGGCGGCGATCGGCGCGGCGGTTGGATAATAGCACGGCGGCGCCGCCCATTCGGAATAAACAGTTGGGGAGAAGCATAGCTCTCTCTTTCCCCATGTAACTGTTTGGGGTGAGAATCTCGGTGCTCAAAACGACAGCGTTTGAGTTGGGATATTGTTGGAGGAGATCTTTGGCTAAATCAATTGAAATTAAACCCGCACTACACCCCATCCCCGATAAATTGAAGCTCTTAATATTACTTCTCATTCTGTACTTATTAATCACCATCGCTGTTAGAGATGGAGTTGGAGAAAAAAGGCTACAATTCAAAACCAAAATATCCACGTCTTTTGGCCTGAGACCCGTTTTCTGAAAAAGCGTGTCCATGCACGAAAATATCACCATCTCAGCTTCTTCTCTCGCTAAGGCCATGTTTGGCGACGGAGGGATATAATGAATCGCAGGGGGCAAACACGTTTCTTCCCCGAGGCCCGACCGTTCGAGAATCTTCATCTGGAAATGCACGCTTTTAGGCTCTGTAAATAACGCCATTTTCGCGTGCTCCATAAACCCGGCGAACGAGACCCTGAAACTACGCGGCGGTTTGAACAAAGCGTAGTCCACAAGGTACACCGTCCGAGGCCTCGACATGAATAAATATGTCAAAAAATAGATAATCAGGAAAAATGAACACACGATGTGGACTAAGTTGAATTTCATGGATTTCCAGAGTATGAAAATTTCTTCGGGGCTTGTACGGAGAGCTTCGATGGTGAGCGCGAGCATGATGGGTATGAGAAGGAAGACGAGAAAGTGGTTGACGAGGTATTGGTAGCCTAGTTTAACGTATTTGAGCTTTACTGACTGAGAGAAGTCCGGCAGCGGCGGAGCCATGGTGGTAGGTGGTGGTGTTGGGACTTGGGTTTGAATTTTGGAAGAGTACGCAGAGATTTAAAGAGTTGAGAATTAAGAGGGGGCAGATAGATGGATGGATGGCAGATGAGATGATTATTAATGAAGGGGTGGTGCCTGGTGGTGGTGTGGTGCATTTGGCAGAGAAAGAAGCATTTCTTTCATCGCTAGTAGTTACAAGTAGCTAACTAGCTAGTAACTAGAGTGTGAGCCTATAGACTGCAGCGTGCAAGTGATCATTATTAATTAATTTTCGTTTAAAAATTTCTAACTATCAATAATATTGAATTATTATTTTACTATTTTTTTTAATAAATTGGGAGTAATGGTTGGAGGGAGGAGATAAATTCCAAAGAAACTGAGAGATATAGGGTTCGAACCCCTGGCCAACACCCTTATAAAGTCGTGTACCGATACCACTAACTACAATTTAATGGTATTATTATTTTACTATTGATATATCAAATCATCTGTCATCATTTTTTTCCATCTAATTCAATTACATTATCAAAATTTATTAATTTTCTTTTAATTTTCTTCCCACTATATTTTATAAATAGAATTTTTCAAAATAAAAGATATTCAATGACGCCCTTAATAGTTTGCATATGTAACTAAATAAATACTACCATGATAGTATTAATTTTAAGGGATAAAAACATTTAACCCCCAAACTATTCAAGTTTTTACATTTAACCATACAGACTTTGAAACGTTATATTTTACTACCCCAACCTTGCAAAATTTCATACTTTGCCTTAAATTCCAAATTTACCCCTATTTTATTAAATTGGTTTTCAGTTTACCATCTAAACTTTAAAGTTGTTGCAGTTTAATTACCATCTAAGCTATACATCTTATTGCATTTTCTACATTAACTCCTCAAGGTCTTGCGATCCTCAAAAATAGTATCAGAGCCTAAGTTCGCTAAGAACGTTAAGTTATAGTTAATAAATTTATGTAATTAACAATTGGTGATGATAATTTCTCTAAGAAAATAGATCTGGACAATTGTCCAAGATGTCTACCTTACAGGATTTATCGTCAAATTTTGACGATGTATGCACAAGAACACCATGATAAGATAACATATTGGAACAATCAATATGTTGAAAAAGAACTTGCAGGAGCTGATAGGAAAACCTTGGGACACTGCGAAAGGCAAGCATCATATTATCTGAGTTTTCTCACAGTAAATCAAATATTATATATTGATCCAATGAATCATCAAGAAGTAGTTCATGAAAATGTCCATCACAATCATGATTCTTGAGGGAGTACCAGGATGGAAAGAGATACTTCCAAACACATCTAAGTTCTCAAAGATCTTATGAAGGTCCAGAAGACGGTGCAAAATTATGGCAACTACCATAATCATCTACCAACACAAGTTCATCAAATCCAAAATCAAAGGGAGACGATAGTGCAATATCAGAAGGAAACTCTTTAAATCCTTCATGATATTCAGAAACGAGTCAAGAATATGGAGGACAGACCAAGTACTTCCGGAGAAAAAAAGCGTATCGATTTCTGAACAGTACCCTATTTACACTAAAATGGGAAACCAACCGAAGTTGTACGAAAAATGACAGACGATGAAAAGTTTATCGTTATCATCAAAGAAAAATTTGTGACAAACAAAAAATGATGGATATAGAGAAGATAAATTTTAAAGATCTACATGACCTTGTAATCCTTTGCGCAGATTAGAATTATAGATTTAAGATGAATGCATGAGATGAATCGGCGTTGGTTACATTTGACCAAAATGGAAGACCACCTCCACCACCACCAAGAATCCGAACGCGTTGCGAGAAAAGTACGAGTTCAAATCAAGAAGATGAAAGAATGCCTCGGGTTGGAGATTTTAATGCAATGAGAGATCCTATTATTACAGGAACTCGACAACCATTCGGAAGGCCGAATTTATATAATACGCCTTTTGGAAGACTTCAACTCGATTGAATACATCCATATGGATTGATGTTAAATCTAGATATCTTAGATTTAAAAATCGAGAAGTCCTTATTGATGATTGGGCATTAGCAATGAGGATTGCCGCAAAGTACCCCGATGCCTTACGAATGATAGTTTCATCTTACTCATTGAGATGAGTCTTGAGGATCTGTGAGGATTGTATGAGATATGATGGGAACATATATGAAAAGCATTGTCACAATCGAAAGTCATTAAAAGGAATTGTCGATAATATGACAAAATTAATCAAAATCTATTTTATTAGCACAAGTTATTTCGAGGGATTGGAAGAAAAAAAAAAAGAAAAAGATATAAACAAGCCCCTCATCGCTTCCGGTTACATGATATTTGTCAAGTACATATGGAAGTTGAAGGTGGAAGACAAAGAAGATTCGCAACTATTCTTTGCAAAAATTTCGAGCCCCGGGAAGAAAATGCTTATCGTGAATTCTAGAGTGCAACACATTTATATACGATGACCGAGGAAGAATGTCATTCCTATAGGCCAAACTATCTCGAATGGTGCCAAGCAGACAACACTATATAGGAATTATAAGAGATTACGAGGAATTAACAAGTCGGTTCCTCTATGTTGCGTAGATGATGACATTCCAACAATTGTGGAGGTCAACCATAGAGGCAAAAAGAAAAAGAAGGAGAGAAGCCATCTATACCGCCGTGGAAGTAGCAACCAAATGAGTAGGTCTTCATAGAGACGCAAGGTTTTGGACTTTTGGTCAAAACAGGAAGGTCCAAAGTTACAAAACACGACAAAGACCATTACAAGCGTAAGTAGAACCTCTTCATCAAGTTCTAATCAAGGAAGTACCAGCGAGGACCTTAAAAGAAGAACTTTCAGACGAGCTCACACTCGAGCTAATGAAAGTTCCAAAGATTGTAATTCATCGGACATGCGGAGCAAGAGGGCATATCTCAACAGATTGCCCATAAAATATAAAATGAGGAGTCGACAATTCGAAGCTACACTAGAAATTGAAAAAGCTATCTACTATCAAGATCTTATACATGTGTATGATGGATCAAAAGCTACTCTAGAAAACCTTGGCAAGTGCACCTATCGTTTTGTAGTATAGATTATCGAGTACCGAGTGTCATTCCCACGAGGATTGTAAGTACTAATAATTATCGTCTTTTTGTTATCTAATCTAGCAATTTTCAGAGTTTTGTTTGTTAAAATGGAAAATGAAAAATAGAGAATTTAAAATAATTGCAACTTACAATAAATCAAATAAAAGTAGATTGTAGAATGAGAAATCAAGAGATAGAAATGTGTTGAATGTAAATCCCTTTAGAATGTTTTTGTGATTCAACAAGATAAAAATACAACCATAAGCCCTTAAGCAAAAACCAACCTCTTTTAATAAAATCTCATGTTATGTGGACCGTAGAAATTCCCGATTTAAGTTAAACCCTTTCTCAAGGCGAAAAACTCCTAATCTCAAGTTGATTAACTAAAATCTCTTTCTAGTTAAAACCCCCAAAATTGCATTATAACGATTTATGAATTCCCATATTAGGTTTGACCCTAATCCAGAAGATTTATGTCGTCCTATATCTAGGATTGCATGCAACTCTTTTCACTTATATAGGTTCTTTCTCACCATAAATCTCTCGATTACCCGATGAGGAATATATATCAAATTAATAAACCGGAAATATTAACTTGAATGAAATAAACATGATATAAGTGAATCACACAAGACATAAGAATTTTATTAAAAACATACAAACCTTAATCACAAATCCATTATAGAGTTCATTACATTCAAGCACTAGGAGTTTAGCTACTCATTATTTTGACAAAAGAGTAAATTACACAAGAAGATTTAAGTATTGTAGACATGATGTACTTATCTTTCTCAAAATCTCAATGACTTCTTGAAGATTTAAGAAGAGAAAATTTCCATGATGTTAATCCAAGCCTTCTTCTCCAATGTTGCTACAAGCTTACTCCTCCAAGACCTCTTGATCCCAATTCCACTCAAAATATTGGACACAATGAATATTTTCTAAGTGTCTATCATGATGAATACACAATGAATCTCTATATGAATGAATACTACATGAATTACTTAATCTCTTTCCCAACTCAAACTCTTGGCTTTTATAGGCACCATCTTTGTGAAAGAACACATCAATAATGCTAACAAATGCTCCACTTCCATGGTTGTTGGTTGAATCATAGTGTGCACATTCATGGTTGAGTTGGTTGAATCATTGTATTCACATGACAATACTCCACTTCCATTGGTTGAGTTGGTTGAATCATTGTGTCCACATGACAATTGAGGGAATAATAGAGTTTAGTGCAGCAAAATGAGATGTAAAAGTTGCTCAAAGGTTGTCAAAAAGCAAAAAGGAAAAGCTTCCATAATTTCCGCCAAAAGAACATCCAGACTGGACGAAAAACACGCCCGTGCTTTAAAAGCACGGGCAAGCCGTATTTTTGGATCTTCCCGAACACGGCCGTGCTTGAAAAGCACGGCTGGTCATGTTTGGTACGTCGGGGTCGAAAAATTGCTCGTTTTTTACTTCTAAAAAGCACGGTCGTGCTTAAAAATACATCCTTCCCGTGTTTGACTGAAAAGACCCCGAAATGACGCGTTTAGCTTGGGATTTTGAGTGTTTTTGCATCCACAAACCCCCGGGTATGTTTTGACATGAAACCATGGCCCAAAATTCACCAAAAACAGCTCCAAATCATCAATCTACACCAATAAAAGCACCTCGGAGTAATGTGAACTATGTACAATCAAATATTTATGAAACTAACAATAAATTAACTCAAATCATACTTAAATATACACATAAAACATGCATAAAAAGACCCTTATCAGTGCATCAACGAAAAAGAGATATATTCTGACGATTGAAGTAAATCTAGTTCAGAATCAGAGTGAAGAAGAAATTCCTCAGCAGACGGTCAGGGAGGATATGTCCTCTCCTACAATGTAGTTTCTCTTAAGACTATTATGAGAATTGTGAAGGAAGATCCAGAGCCTCATATATACGATGAATTTATAATTGGATCTATGAAAAAGGCTTTAGATAAGATTGGATTTCGTAACATAAAGCACCAAACTATCCTAGAGAAACTACTAGAGAATTTGCCACCCCAATGGAGTTCACTTGTAACGTGATCGAGATGCAATTGGTCCCTTATGGAGAAGTTCAGGAGATCAAAAGCTCAGTCAAAGAGAAGTTATAAATACACTCTCATGGATTCACATCGGAACTATAAGAGTTATTATTAAAGCAACATTCAAAGAAGGGATTGATTCACCACACAACTTAGCCATCTTTGATAAGCGAATCTCAAATCTCAAGTATTCATGCCTTAGAGTGGTCAAAATATTATATTTGGAGGAATAATAAAGTAAAAAAGTTCACAATTTTCTCCATACCATAAGGACATTGTATTTGGAACATGATGCCTAAGGGATTGGCTAATGCACCCCGGATATATCGAGAAATATGGATAATCTCTTCAATGATTATTTGATTTAGTGCTTTCGTATGCATCGATGATATCTTAATTGCATCTATAAACATGAAGGAGCATATCAAACATTTGGAAATATTTTCAAATATTTGTCATAATGAAGGATTAGTGCTTTAAAAAAAGAAAGTTGATTGTTACAAGGTAGATTGAATTTCTTAATTGAAATTGATAAATCAAGAATTATCCTACAAATCCATCTAGTGAAAAATATACAAGGGTTTCCATATATATTTGAATGATAAGAAACACAAAGTTTTCTCGAAATTGTTAATTGTGCTAGAATGTTCATAAACAATCTGGCACATTACAGGAAGATATTTAGCCCATTGCTAAAAAACATGTTATATTCAAATGGGACGATGAACATCAAGAATGCGTAAAACAGATTAAGGAAGTTTGCAAAAGCTTCCAAAACTTGTGATCTCACAAGATGAAAATGAACCGGTTCTATGTGATTATTGGTGGGTAACAACTCTTACAAAAGCCACACCAAATGACGAAGTGTCATACAGATCTTGCATCAGTCTTTTACAGACAATCAAGTAAATCTATGGCATACATACTAAAAAGAATTTTTGCAGTTAGAAAGGCTATCAATGATTGGCCTTTATTTTCTTGGCTATAAAATTTACTTTAAAGATCGATAATTCAAGTGTTAAGAAAAAAACAAAATTGAATCTAAATCGAGAAAATGCTAGAGTACTTAGATGGTAAGTGAATGCCAATATTATGATTATGATATTGTCATTATAAAATCTAATGAAAATGTTCTTGCAGATTTTCTAACAAGAGATGTAGGGAATTGAAGCTGATTCCATCATCACAATATCAAGATTCCTCGACGATCATCTTGAGATACTTGTCCGAGAATTGACACCCTAGCCATCAATCTTTATTTGGTGAAAGGATGCAAATGAATGACCGGGATAAAGAATCGATCACATACAAGCTTGTGTTCGGTCTCATTCTCATTTGAGATTGGCATTTCAAGGGCCACTCCCTCGGGCCGATAATAAGTAAAAGGAGCCTTTAGATAGTGGGGCACCCCAACCCGTAGCAGATGGATTCAAGTACCTCTAGCACAGTCCTAAGTCGACGAAATGTTGGCCCAAGGAAAAGATGGTCAAACCACGAGTTATCATGTCAACCCAGTATGTCCAAGGTAAAGGACGAAGAGATCGGTCTTAGGCCTACGATGGGTAATTCTAAGGTTGATACTAATGAGGTTAAAGTTTCTTCTTCTTGGCAACAATATCAAACAAATTGGGAGAAGGGATAATTTAGAAAGAACAAAGATTGATATTTTCGAAAATATCCAAGGGATACGAATGTTATCAAACTCCAATCCACATGAGGTCAAGCGGTGGTATGAATTTGGAGTTCAATCTATACTATCTCATCTACTTTCCGGAAATAAAACTCTTACCCGGATGGATCCAGGAAGAATATACGAATGTTGGTCCAACAATGAGAGCCTCAAATGTGGCGATACTTTGGAACCGTATTTTTTATTAGTGCGGCTCCGTAACCCGTGGAAAAAGGTAATCATGAAGCCTTTCATTACATCCACCGAATGCCATCGAACATGCTTTAAAAACAATCAAGGAAGCAAGTTCGGAAGAAGTTACCCTAGTTACGTCTTTTTACGTAAGATCAAATTTCAACAAAGACGAGACATGAGTTTATGGGTCTATCTTACATAGATGGACAAAGTCAAGTTTTCGTTCGAGTTTAATCGTAATTCGATGATCGATTATTCTGTTAAATACCATGACACGAAAAACTACAAAATTTGGAGTAAAACCCGTTTGAGAAAAAAAAGTCGAGTAAAGAAACTCGTAGAAAATATTGCAATGGCTCATATGGCCATTGAGAAAATTGTCTTTGCCGAATGTCCAAATCAAAAGGAACAGATTCGGCAAATGATTCTCACCAAAAATTATTTGGAGATGTCTTGGAGATGGAAAAGAAAAGTCACAGAAATTGCCTAAGTATCAATAATTTAGGGACCACCAAAAAGTGGATTCCCTTTGACTTGGTGGAGACATGTGAATCTATACACACGGAGACCCACTTTTCAAAAAGACAAAAAAGTGGGGTAAAACAGTGATAGAAAGATTCCTTCCAATCCATTAAAAGACGAAGGAAATAGGTCAACAGGTTGTAGAGCCTTATCGAGAATGCACCCGTAAATGGGTCCTAAGGCATGTGAAGATGATAAAGTATCCACTACTATCATCAAGTGGGAGATAGAATTCAAGGACATAGAGACATCCTTACTTGTATATAAACAAGAGCTTAAGAAGGCTAAAGGCATCGATCAACCTCCCTTAGTCTTCTAAACATAAAATTTCCTTTGAAGAAACAATTGAGTGTTTAAATTTTCGAGTGTTTTTTGATTTTGTTTATGTGCAAACGAGTGCAAGCCTCAATAATAAATATTTCTTCAAATTCTTAATAAAAAAGGCTTTTCTCGCTTCAACATGTATTCATAATGTTCTATTAATTTATCCCTTCGAGAATTATCTTATACGCATGGAGTAGGAAAAGAACCAAGGCTATCTTTGAACAATTATCTTGAAGGAGTCAAATAACTTGTAGATCATCTTTCCGATTGGTTGAAGACTTGAAGTTGAACAAAGTGTGAACTGTTTGTCAAATGGTTTAGGGTCAATAACTTTCCGATTGGTGGTGTTGTGAGTCATCTCACCCGGTCTTTATTTTGGTCAAAGAATGTATGAATTTTAAATGATTTATTAATTTTACGGAAATATGTTGAGCTTGATATGGTCGTAATGAACTATTTTCATTTTCAATCTAATAGACCTAATTTGTATATGGATATATACCGAATGAGATCTTTGAAGATGTATGCCCTGTTGAGTTTATAGCCGGAAACCGACATAATCCATTTAAAACCTTCGAATAGAGGTTGTATCCACGTAGGTGTAACAATGCCACGAACAAAGCGGTGTCGACAAAATGAGGGTTCTCATTTCTCGAAATCCAAAGAACAAATTGTTTATGGAGCAATATTTTATGTTTATTGAATAATGCAATAAATTTATAATTATATAGTATTATGCCACAAATTGGAGTTTAGAGGGATAACTATAACTATGGTTATAAAAAAATATAACTATGAAGGCAAAATTGTCCATATAGGGTAAAATGTAATGATTTTCATAGTTCATGTGGCAAAGTGTAAAAGGTTTGGAGGGTAAATTGTAAAAATTGGTAAAGTTTGGATGGTTAAATTTATTTCTCTCTAATTTTAATAGTGTGTTTTTTATTTGTTTTTACGGACACAATAATAGAGAGTGGGTGTTTTTCTATTGGAGTAGATGCACTTTTGTTTTTGTTGAAAATCATATTTTTGGATTAAAAAAATAAAATAAATGATTAGTATTGAGTATGGGGTACATAGAAAACAATAGAGATATTTTTTCTATTGGAGTTGAGTTAGCCGACCTCATAACCTCGTCCCTAGGATCTGAAAAAGAGTAAATCTCTAAATGTATCCCTACTAGCCTCGAATTCCTAACAAGGTTTATACACTTTAGTGCACAAGTATCACACTACCCCCATCTAGCTTCCTCTAAGAATTCGTTCGTTTATAAAGGTTTTCAAACCCCATCCTGTCGCTGGAAGCAAGATAACATAATTGTTAAATTAGTTAAGATGTTCCTCCGAGATTTGAACGCAGTACCACAAGAATCCCAAATACCTGCTCTTCACCACTAGGGCAAGGCTCATCAGGTTTTGATCTTAGAGAAAAACAATGATGTGGCATGGTAGAATCCTCAAAAAACAATGAATATATTTTTATTGTTAGAATTGTAATATCCCCTTAGGGTTTGCAGTTTCTTACAAATACTCAGTCAAGGGTCCAATTTGTAAAATGGAAACAAATATTAAAAGGTATTTGTAATTATAAAAAATAGTTGCATGTTTCCATAACTGGATTGAATAATTTATTTAAAATCTCCATAGTTTGGAAACAATTAGTATTTTTGTTAAAATCTGCACGTTATTTCTAGTAATTTTTAATACACCAAATGATGCATTCATAATATATATGGTTTTTTAGATACTACATCGTATATACATATACTTGGTGAGTGGATGAATAATAAGTGTCTCATTACTTATAAGATTAAACACTTGTCATTCACCCACTCATACTTATACCAAGTGTATTACATATGGTGTAGCATGGATAATAGAGTTGCCAAATGGGTCGGGCAAGGCCGACCGATGCTTGCCCACCGCCAAAGGAAAAATCATTTTTGGCCAGGCTAAGATCCCATCAGACCACTATTTTTTAGGCCCAAGTCGGGCCCAAAACCATAAAAATACATATAAATGATTGTTGAATCGACCCAATATTTCGGGCCTAATGGGTCAGGCCAAATAAAACACTGATTCTTTTCGAACTTGCAAAACCATAGCCCGAGCCTATCATCGGCCCTACTCATTCTAACAACTCTAATGGATAATTACCTAATAATGACATCAATTGACTTTTACATGGTAATTAGAATATTAGATTAAACACCTTAAAAACGAGGAGATCTTAATCTTGAATAGTTGGAGAAAAAATGTACTTTCTCATTTATTTGATGAATTATGAATATTACAAAAATTTATGTTAGAACTGCATGAGTGATTGTCCTTACATTTTGGAGGCTTGGGGCGAAAGATAGTAGAAGGGCACTTCAAATTGTAATATCGCCAAGAGTAAAACCGCACAATATAAACCAAAAACAATAAAAAGAGTATCAAAAATCATTTAAAATGATTTCTTCTAGCATTTTGAGATGCAAATTCACCAATAGTATTTTCATAATCAATTTGTTCGAACATATCTTTTTCCATACATAAGGTTGCTAATCCATTTAATTTTTCTTGTGACATTGTTGATCGTAAATAAGTTTTTAACTTAGAGAAACTTCTTTCTGCAAATGGCACAATCACAAGCATGGTTAACAATATTGTATAGGTAATCAAGACATTAGGATAACAACCAAAAGTATTTATAAACTCTAAGCTTTCAAGTGTTGTTTTTTCTTCTATTGGTAAATTCAGTTTATTAAATAAATCATCTGGATTATGATGTAAAAAGCTATCATGCATGCTTTAAACATTTTTAAGATTTTGACAACATTCTTTCAATTTAATATCATCTAAAGAATCTTACTTCTTTAAATCAAACAGAAAGCCAAAAATATTATCATATGTTTGCAGTTATTCAAATCTACCTTTTAAGGCATCAATAACAACATCCACTACAATTTTAAAATGATTAACTCTAAAAACATTTTACCAGATTGTATATTATCTTCATATATATTTTTATCAAATTATTTTTTTGTTCGAATTTGTCGTTCTTTTAGGAAAAATATGTTCAATATTCATTTTAATTTAGCTGAAGTAAACATACTCTCTATGATCTTCAAAAAAAGAAATTAACCCTTTTAATTGTTTTATGGCATCATCAATACGCATATTTTCAAATAGTTTGCTAAGCATATTAATGCGAAATAAAATGTCATGCCAAATAATCAATTATGCCAAATAAAATTGTTTCAGATAGTTTGCTAAGCATAGACAAATAATCAATTAATTACATATATTTCTGTGAAACAAAGACACTTTTTGGCAGATGAAATTTTGTGTATATTGAATGACAATCTGTAGATAGAAAATAGAGACGATATGATTTTTTTAAAGAATAGAAGACACGATCTTTGTTGGGAAATTTATTGTTTAGATTTTGATGAATGCCATGTAAAACTTAGAATAGGAAGTTGGCACCCCATTTTTGTTGTAAACTGCATTGTAACAAAATGGCTGGTCAAGCTGAGTTAAGTCAGCTATGCCTAAACATGCAAGAAGACAACCGGAGACTAGAAGGAAGACTCATTGCAAGACAACCGAGTATGGCAAAGAAGAGAAGACGGGAACTCGTTGAAGGTGCGGTGAGATGCGGTGAGTAAAGTATCGATCAAGTCAACTCAAGATAGCCAAATCTCAAGTTCAAGTGTCGGAAGAGTCATCCGATGATTGAAAGTCGACTCTAAGTCACCTGGGAAAGCAAGGAAATGCGGTCAAGTCGAGATAATCGAAAGAGATCCGTTGCACATAAATCAAGAGAATTACTTAAACAAGTAATACCTCCATGCTACCTTTCTCGAAGTGCTCACCCCGAAGCGTGCAAGGGGAATGAACGATGGGAAACACTACACCGTGTCGAACTCGAAAAAATCAAGAACAATTCATACGAGGAAGTGGCAAGCTCAAGGATCGCAACATGACAAGCCAACGACCACAAGTGACTTTCAAAAATAATCCTATCTCTTCAATGGGCAGATTTTTGAAAGATCACTATAAAAGGCCGAGGAATGACTCTGAGAGAAGGTTACCTTGACTACCTGAACCACAAACATTTCAAGAAAACATTTGAACTGTAACCTAAAATATCCTCAAATCATTCAAGATTAATCCTCAATCCTACACTACGAAGAAAATCAATCCATCACTCACCTGTGAGGGAAAGATAACTTCAATCAGTTGAAGATGAAACCTTTGAATAAAAGGGGTCAACATTCCACGGAGGATTGTAGGAAGGTTCAAGGTCGAACCAGTCTCGAGTTTTTGGAGAGGCTTCGTGATTAAATCCAAAGAGCTTGAGCAAGTGAGTCAGAGTGCAAAGGCAAACGCCTGTTTTGTGAAAGTTCGAGTCGCACGAGAAGCCAACTTCATGACCAAGGCATCTCCGGACCGAGTCCCAAAGGATCAAGTCATTTGTGTGATCAATACTTGTATCCGGATCGTTACCACTCAGTATCTTGATCAATACTTAGTGGATTCCTCCATGAGTTGGAGAAGAGAGGAGTAGAAGAATTACCCCATCTTGAACCTCTATAAAAACTTATCGTGTCATTTACATTTCCAAGATTTTAATTCTTGCACTTTATCTATTTAATTCTGTGATAAATTTGCTATCCACTTGATAATCTCTAAGTACTAAAACCAAGGATTAAATCATAACTAAACCAAATTTAAGGATGTTAAGTCTTCCGCTGAAAACAAACTACGGTTGAGCTAAGTTTTTAGTCTTAATAAATTTGAGTTATTCTTTCAACGGCTCGGTCAGTCATTTGAGTGACTAACTCTCTTGATTAACTAAATTAGTCATCCACCAAGGACACAAACTATGTAGTATCAACTCGAACTTTTAAAAGGACTAAATCGAAAAGTTGGTAAGGTTTATTCAACCCCCTTCTAAACCTTACACTCACACCCTCTTGGGACCAACAAGTGGTATCGAGCGGTTGGTTCATTGAGCCTTCCGCACAAATTCTTGAACTAGATCTCTAAATTTCTCAAAGTCTGTTTTAGTACTTAAGTTTTCAAAACTCCTTTTATCATCAAAAGTTATTATCATGTAAGCAAATTTGACACGCATCCCTATGTTCACAATTAAAGAATTTGATGATTGGAAAATTCGTATGCAAGCTCATCTATCAAAGATTGCATGATGAGATGTGGATAGTGATAGAGGATGGGCCACTACAAATTTTAATAGTGAACACAATTTGTAAGGAGAGTGCAGCTAAGGCGAAAGAGGATGTTGCTCTAGACCGGACTATGGTTGAAAAACCAAGAACTAAATGGACAAATGATGACGAGAAAAAGATATAACTGGACAATGTGGCCAAGGACATCCTTTACAAAACCTTGGACAAAGCCATGTTCAATAAAGTCAAATCATACGAACGGCTAAAGAAATCTAGGACAAGCTAACATTGATTTGTGAAGGCTCGAGCAAATCAAGGAAAATAAATTATCGTGGGTCGTACAAAAATTCGAGAATTTCAAAATGATCGCAGGAGAGAACCTGGATTAAGCGGATGCTCGGTTCACGTAAATTACCAACGAGCTATCTCGCTTCTTGGAAAAAGAATATACACGAGAAGGAAATGTGTATGAAGATCCTAAAAAGTCTCCCTTTGAATGGGAATGAAGGTCATGGCACTAAGACATTCCATGGACCTATCAAAGACATCCAACCATGAGCTATTCTCGATCTCAAAGCCTACGAATTTGAGCCGAGAAGAAAAAGACGAGGAAGAGACAATTTTGTACCCAAAATAGCCGCTCTAATTGTTAAGGATGGTAAGAGAGCGAGGTCAAAGAAGTCATTGACCCGGAGGAAATAGCCCCGATGGTTAAAAGGTTCAACAAGTTCTTCAATAAGAACTACAATGAGAGGCAAGGGCGAATCCTCCGTAAGACACTCGGACTCCTCCAAGTCGAGGAAGATAGGCAACCAAGAGAAAGATCATCAAAGGGTCGACAATCCAAGAATGGAAAGAGTCGATCAAAAGGTTGAATATCTATCTTTGGAACTATAGGAAACCGGGTCACTATGCCATTGATTGCCCATATCCCGTAGTCAACAAATACAGGAATGAAGAAGAAAGAAAAGTCTTGAGAGAAAGTTAAGACAAGAAAAGAAAAAGGCAATATTGGTGCAGAGATCGGGCCGAGACAACCAAGTCAAGAGACATACTGAGGAGAGAGAGTAGTGAAGCCGACTACTCAAGTGACTCGAAGAATAAGCCTTGATCCGTCCGATAGCCAAGGAACAAGACCAACTGACCAAGAAGATGAGGTACACTCGACTCATCACACTCGATTCTAGTGATAGTGATCGTGACACACACTTCATCACCCACTAATCTTTATGATTCATTAGGCAAAATGATGAAAGATTTTGAACACATTAAATCCTCACACACACTACTAAATGAGGAAAACAGCCTACTCAAGAGCCAAAACTCACAATCGACTAAGGAGCTAAGTACTCTAAGTCAAATAGCTGATGAGAATAAAAGTTTAAAGACTGAAAATGCCAAGCTAATAGCAGAAATAGCTGCCATATAAAAGAGGGAGAATGACCTCAAAAATGTGATTGCCTCATTCACTAAGGCATTTAAGTCATTGGATGATCTTATCATGAGCCAAAGAGAATGTGGAGACAAGACATGGGGCTTAGGATTTAATTCCTCCGTGCTATGTCAAGCTCCAAAAGTGATTTTGGAAAAAGGATCTTCAAGCAATGAAGTATCTCAAAATCCAAAACTCCAAATGGTGCACACACATTTATTCCAAAGCACAATTACAAGCAAACCTGGCATTGGCTATAAAGGAAAAGGAAAAAATGACTAGTTGAGTGTCTTTGAAAGGGCGGTGAGAAGAAATTCACCGAGTTCCTCAAAGAAACTCCAAATAGAAATACTCAGTAAAGAAGAAACAGAGCTACCAAAAATCCCGAGAAGTTCCATAAAAGAAACACATATGATGGAATGGTAGAAAATACCAAGCCAAGGTGATTGGAATGATGTGAACTATCGGCAAAGACCTATGGAATATAAGCCCAAATGGCAAAGGCCTAGAACTCGGCAGAAAGACCATTCCAAAGGTATAAGAGCTTTCATCAAAGACACACATATGCACCTAGGCACTACACTCAAAGATATCACAACTACCCAAAGAAGGCAATTGCTAAAACACATACACAGCATAGATAAAAAGAGACAATTTGTATGAACCTAGAATCCCCAAGCAATTTGCCAAAATTAATTATGATTATGGCACGATAGATGGCAACCCCTTAGAGCTAAATCATTTGGCTATAGGTTGGTTGGATCATCTTACAATACTAACCCCTCGGGACTGGACAAGTATGGGTACCTAAAACTTAATTTTCTTGTTTGCGGGTTCAAGGAACAAGCGAGTGCCAAGGAACCTGGTACATGGATAGTGGGTACATTCCGGACATATGACATGAAACAAGAAAAATCTGTCAAAATTCAAGGAAGTCAAAGGCGCAAAAGTTATATTTGGAGGAAATGAAGCTCAGGAGAAATAAGAGGCATTGGATCCATCAAGAAAAATGGATTAGAAATCACGGATGTTGCATATGTTGAAGGACTCAACTTCAACTTGCTAAGCATCACCAACTCGTGACAAGGGATATAATGTTGGATTTAACATGAGTATATGCCAAATCAAGGATCTTGAATCAAATGAAGTTGTGTTGCAAGGATGCGCGACAAAAGAACATGTATATCGTGGATTGGTCAACAAAGAACACCCAAAGACTGTCTGTTAGCAAAGAGCACAATGAATCAAGTTGGATGGTACAAGAAGCCGAGTCACCGAATTTCAAAACAATTAACAAGCTTTCGAATCAATCTTGTGGAAGGACTTCCATACTCGTATACAAAAAGGAGAGTATATGTGACGATGTCGGAAGGAAAACAAATCAAATCATCATTCAAAGAAAAGACATGTCCATCTTCAACAAGAATATTGCATCTGCTACATATGGATCTATTTGGTCCAGTTGAACCAGCTAGCATAAATGAGAAGAAATACACCTTGGTGGTAGTAGATGACTACTCAAGATATACATGGGCAATATTCATGTGTAAGAAGAAAGAAACTCTACGAAACTACCCACGGTGATGAAGAGGATTCGGGATGAGAAGAGTCAAACCATCATCAAAATAAGATCGCGTGAGGAACCGAGTTTGTAAATGGTATAATAACTCGATGATTGTATTGAAAATGGCATTGGTCATGAATTATCTCAGCAAAGGACTCCACAAAGATAATGGAGTTGCGAGAAAGAAGGAATAGAACTCTCAAAAAAAGCGGCAAGGACCATGTTAGCGAAGCAAGGCTACCTAAAAGATTTTGGGTCAAGCAATAAACACAACATGCTACACTCAAAATAGATGCATGATAAACAGGACACTTTGACAAAGACTCCTATGAGATTTGGATAGGAGAAAACCAAATGTTGCATATTTCAAAATAGAGATAAATACACTTACCCATCCGAACTATCTTGATTTTTACACTTTACCCTCCAAACTTTACCTCGTGACACTTTGCCCCGAACTATGAAAATCGTTACACTTTACCCTATATAGACAATTTTGCCTCTAGGTTTTTTATTCTTTTTAAAACAATAGTTCAAGTTATCCCTTTAAACTCTATTTTGTGGCAATCTACTACATAGTAATAAATTTATTGCATTAATCATTAATCATGAAAATTTTACTCCATAAACAATTTGCTTTCGGATTTTTCGAGAAATAAGAACCCGATTTTTTACATTACTTGTTTTGTTCGTGGCATTGTTACACCTACTTAGATCCAGTCTCTATTGAGGTTTTAAATGGATCATGTCGGGTTTCACCTATAAACTCAACAAGACATACTTTTATCCGATTTTATTTCAACTATTTATCCGTATACAAATTGGGTCTTTAGACGAAAATAGAAATAGTCCATTACGACCATATCGTCGAGATGCCCAACATGCTTCCGTAAAATTAATAAATCCCTTAAAATTCATACCTCTTTTGACCAAACAAGAGGGTTAAGTGGTTCGCAACGCCACCGATCGGAAAATTCATCGCTTGGATCGTTTGACAAACGGCTCTCCTCACTGTTCAACCTCACCTCGGGAAGATGATCGCAAGTTATCCGACTCTTCGTAAACCCTTCAGCCACGACCTTGGTTCGTTTCCTACTCCAAGGCGTAAAAGTAATTCTTCAAAGGGGATGAATTAATAGAACATTATGAACACATGTTGAAGCAGAAAGCCTCTTTTTATTAAGAACTTATAGAAATATTTATTACATTAGTAATCTCCTTTTGGGAGGAGAATACTGGTTTAGCCTCTCATAGCTGAGGCTTGCACTCGAAAACACATAAAATTTGAAAACTAAAAACACTCAAAAATATTACAAATTTTTCACTCAGACTTTATTATAAGAAAACTAAGGAAAATGTTCGATGTCCCCAGCTTCCTTCAAATCCTGCATTTTATAGAGGTAAGTCCAGGACTTCAAAGGCGGACTTCAAATCTTTTGATATATATGACGTCCATCGCTTACGTCATATCCCACATTATTGCCTCGCCCGGTGGTTTTCTTTTTCTCCGCGTGACTCGGCCCATGTGATGTTTGTCGGGAATCTTTTAAAAATTTGGTTTACGTGGTCCCAGAGGATAACGAGTCTTGTGAGTCGGGCCCTTATCCTTTCATTTGCATGATCTTGTCGGTCGGGTTTGGGTCGGAATCCTTTCCCAAACTCGGGTTCCTTTGTTCGGGGCATGCTTGTGATCCGGTCGACCCAACGGCCAACATGCGCCATGTTACAGAATTTCCGGTAAGTTTCTTTGCTTTAGGAATCTTGTTTTCCTGAGAATTCTTCTTTTGGTCTCGAAGAGTTCTTCCGCAAACCCCGTGGTTGATCCGGTCATCGAATTCAAAAGGAAAGATCCATTCGCCGAATGCTCGGGAAGAACTTGAATGGATATTTGACTTTGTCCATTTGATTAGACAAACCCAAAGACCCCATGCTCGCAAATGGGTAGAAGCTTCATCTTGAGAAAATGCTCCTACTAACACTAGTCCTTCTTTAGGTGAAGCCGCTTAATATATTTTAAAGCATTTCCATCCGGTCTTCTTAGCTTGATGAAATGAAAAGCTTCATTAAAGCCTTTCTTTCTTTGGTTCGGGAGGCGTGAAATTGATTGATAAAATACAATTCCAAAATATCTCCTCCGGCCAAGTGTGGATTATTGGCCCAGGTCTCGAAATCGCTTCCCCAATCCATTTCGGTAATTTTGAGATTTACGGGTATCCTGGTGACACGGTATAAATTGAAGCTAAAGCTCCAAAAGTATACCATTCTCGTACTTCATTTGGATGACTTCTGGTTTCATCCAAACTCGGGATACTTGCCTCGAGATATCAACCATTGTTTTCCGGGTTAATACCTTGTCTTGTAACTAGTTTCTCCCATTGCCTCGATATACCCTGCATAGGAGAAATCTTAATCTCGTCGGTTTGAACCTTAGATTTTCCTGCCTCGTGGCCCAAGATTCAACTCTCCTCTCTTTACCCCAGTCTTTGGGTTGACTTGAAGACTCGGGTTGTGACAGGAGCTTCAACATTCTGATTTGTACACCCTCGGGGGATGCATCACCCGCAACACTTGTGATTATGGTACTTGAATCCATAACCTCCGGGGGAGAGCCCGGCTCTCGAAGAGAGGCGGCTGGAAGAGGCCCTGATCTAAGAACAATTGTCCTGACCGAACCGGCATGCTCGTATTTGACTAGAAAGGAGTTTGGTCACTGTTGAAAGTCGTCCAACAAACTCGCATTGAGACATAGCGTCCCAAAATCTCGTTCTAGACTCTCCAGGTTTTCCCGAGATGTCTTACTCGTTTAAGGACTTCACAACAGCGCGTCCTTCCATCTCGTGTCAAGAAATGCAAGAATATTTTCATGAGATTTTATAATGACAATATCATAATCATAATATTGACATTCACTTGCCATCTAAATAATCGAGCCTTTTCGGTTTTGATTCAATTTTATTTTTTAAAAGTCTTGACACTTGAATTATCAATTTTTAAAGTAAACTTCTTAGCCAAAAAAATAACGGCCATTTTTTAAAAGCCTTTCATTCGCAAAGAATTCTTTCGTTGATATGCCATCTGTTTGCTTCACCGGGTGTGAATAAACCGCAATATCTGCGCATGGCACTTCTTCATTGGGTGTGACCTTAGTAAGAACGCGCCCACCAATCATCACTGGCATCTTTGTAAAGAACAGTTCATCCTCGTCTTGAGGAATCGCAAGTTTTGGAAGCTTTTTACAAACTTCTTTAAGTTGCTTAATTCCTTCTTGATGTTCATCTTTCCATTTGAATCTGCATCTTTTTTTAAGTAATGGGCTAAACACTTCCTTCGTAGTATGCTAGATTGTTAATAAACATTCCAGCAAAATTAACAACTCCTAGAAAACTCTGAAGTTGCTTCTTGTCTTTAAGTATATCTGGAAATCCCTGTATCTTTTCCACAATATGATTATGTAGAATAATTCCAGATTCATCGATTTCAATTCCGAGGAATTCAATCTGTCTTGTTGCGATTACCGCCTTCTTTTCCGAAAGCACTAATCCTTCTTTGTGACAAACATCTGAAAATATTTCCAAATGTTTGAGATGCTCCTTCATGTTCTTTGATGCGATTAGAATGTCGTTGATATACACGAACATGAAACTGAAATAATCTTTGAAAAGATTATCCATCTTTCTTTGATATATCTGGGGTGCGTTAGCCAATCCCATAGGCATCACGTTCCAAATATAGTGTCCCTGTGGTGTAGAGAAAGATGTAAACTTCTTACTTTCTTCCTCCATCTTAATATGGTAGAATCCAGACTTGCAATCGAACTTTGAGAATATCTTGGCACCTTTGATACTGATTAACGGATGTTCTCTGCTTGGGATATAGTATCCGTCGAACTCCAAAATGTTATTAATCCCTTTGTAATTAATAACAAGTCTTGGCTTTCCTCTTTTGATTTCTCCATGGTTTTTGACTAAGAATCCTGGACTGCTGTATGGAGAAACTCCTGGTGAAATTAACTTAAGGTCAAGATGTTCCTTAAGTATCTTTTGCATATCCTCACGATCTTCCTGGTTCATAAGGATTGGTTTGAATCGTACGAACTCGTACTCATTTCCAGGTTTAACCTTTAAGGAAGCTTTAAGCTCATTCTTATCCCACCAAGCCAAAGGATCTTCATTGTAATTCCTTTGGATCTTCTTCTTGATATCCTCGAGAGATATTTGTTCCTCTATGGTTACATCACTCTGTGGATTCTCCATTAGACTCATCCATAATTCCCGCAATGGCTTACGGAGTGACTCGTTCTTCTCCTTGTACTCGAATGAATACAAGTTATTATCCCATATCTTCGATCCTTACGGATGGAACCAAATTGTCTATAGGATAATAAAGCTTCACCAAATTTCCTTCGATCCGCCATTTTTGGATTGCGAAGTTTGGCTTCATCACCACGCTGCTGCGAAAATTAATGGGCATTTTTCTATAAAATGCTTCCCCCCGATCTCGGACAATAATCTTATGATCACATAAGGTTGTGAAAATAAGTCTTCTCGTCTCGTTCTCTTGTGTGAACCGCTTGAATGTTTGTAGGAAATTGTTTTGAAAGAAAATATCTCGCACCTATATCATGGAAATAGATTGGTGGCGTCTTTACTTTGTACCATGGGGTCGCCCGCTCATCCGATCATTATTTTCGCTTGTTTAATTCCCTGTTAAGAATAAGAATCCTTTTAGAGAAATCTCTTCCTACAATAGTGGTAAATCTTCTCCAATTTCTTTAGGAAAAACATTCGGCTTTGCAAGTACATATTTAAGACTGAATCAATATAGGCGGCGAAATACTTACTTGTATTCAACATATAACATTCCAATAGAAATGTATATGGAGAATGGACTAGTGGTCATCTCGATTCTCGTATCTTTTATTAGCCACTGTGAACTCCATTCCATCTTGTAATCTTTCCCAAGGTTTATGCTCCTCAAGAAATTCAATTCCCAAAGTATTAATTGTTCTCGGGGATCTTTCCCGCAACTCCTGTGATAGTAAGCTCAATTTCTCCTATCTTGAGCTTCCTTGATACCTTCCAATGATTGGTTGTTGGAGATAATATAGAACATCACAAGGAAAAATGTTATCCTTTTGAGTGATGTCGAATATTACTTCAACCTCTCGCCATCATACGGACATTTCGACTCTCCTTGTTTTAAAAACATCGGGATGCTACCGAATCGTACTTGGTCTCCTTTCTTCCCAACATTTGCTACTCACCATTTTTGTCTTCTTTGGAAAGACATCCTTCAGTGCTCAACTCGAGACTCGACTTTTGTTGAAGCTGGTTGATCTTGAATTATCATATCAATCTCCTTAATAGTTGGAGATTCAATGATTTCAGTAGAACCACCCTGGCAAAGTCCTCAAAGATTCTTGGGACTTCAATAAATTCCTTTCTCAAGAATACTTCGGAATGATGGGTATTCGAGAGAGCATATGAAATCTTGTATGTGATCGAGTAAGGCCTGTTTCCTTCTTTCATCAAATCGATTCTTTTGAAATCTTGATGAAGGGTTAGGACTCTACTGAAGTCTCGATCTCCCAAATTGTATGCAATTCTAGGATAGACATTAAATGCCAATTTCCCTGCATACAAATTTCCTGTAACCGCTCCAAGGCATGAATCCTTGATATGCGAGATTCGCTTGTCAAAGATAGCAATATTAAGAGGCGAATCTATTCCTTCTTTGAATGTTGCTTTAATAATTACTCTTATGGCTCCGATATGAATCCATGAGAGTGTATTTGCAACTTCTCTTTTAACTTTGCTTTTGATCTCTTGTATTTCTCTAATAGGGACCAGCGCATCTCGATCAGTTACTAGTAAACTCCACAGGAATAGCAAATTCTCGGTTGTTACCCCGTGGATAATTTGGTGTTTTTTCACGAAACCCAATTTTATCCAATGCTTTTTCCATAGCTCCAATTGTAAATCCATCATAGACTTGAAGCTTTGGATCTTCCTTCATGATTCTCATAAGAGTTTTATGAGAAACCGTCGTGTGAGAGAGGAATCGACATATCCTCCCCGATTGTCTTTGAAGAATTTCTTCTTCACTCGATTCTCGAAAGCCGGAGTCACTTCCATCATCGAATAGATCTCTTCTTCATAGATGCTTTCATCCGAGGGAATATCCTCAAATTGATACACTGTATAAGATCTTGATAATAGACAGCCTTCTTCGATTTCGGTGTAGCCTCGAACCGTCGACTCCTCGTTTTCGGTTTTTCGGACAATCGAGATATGTCCTCTTGCTCGCATGTCCAAAGAATTCTGATCTTTGAAACTTTCATTTGCTCGTGTGAGCCCTTTGAAAGTTCTTCTTCCGGATTTCTGCTTTGTACTTGCTTGATTAGAACCCGATGATGAGGCTCTACTCCGCTTGGTCTTTGGTCTTTGTCCCGTTTTGTAACCGGGCTTTTTGTTTTGACAAAACCTTCTAGGTCTCCATGAAGACCTATTTCTTTTGTTCTACTTCCTCGGCGGTATGGATGGCTTCTCTCCTTCTTCTTCTTGTGCCGCCTTGGTTGACCTCCTACAAATGTTGGGATATCATTATCCACGCAACATAGAGGAAGCGCTTTGTTAATTCCTCTTAATCTCTTGTAATTCTGTGTAGAGTCGCTTGATAGCACCATTCCGCTAACTTGGCCTTTAGGAAAGACATTTTTTCGGCCACGATTTCTTCTTGACTCCACCCTTGTATTCCCGATAAACATTTCTCTCCGGGGACTCGGAATCTTGGCAAAGAATAGTCATGGCAGCTTCTTTTCCTCAATCTTGGATTTCCACCGGTATTCGGTGAACAACTTGATATATTCGTCAATATGACAAATATCCAATAACTCAAGGCTATAGAGGGCTTGTTTATATCTCTTTCTTTCTTTTTCATCCACTAATCCTCGAAATAACTTTGTGCCGATGAACTGGATTTTGAATAGTTTTGCCATACCATCGACAATTCCTTTAAGTGATTCCCCGATGTGACCGAACTTTTCGTACTAGCATCGGTCATATCCTGCAATCTTCACCGATCCTTCAAGACTCATTTCAAGTAGTAAAATGAATGAATCATTTGTAAGATCGAGGGTTCTCATTTGAAATTCTCATAGTCAAGCCCATTCATCAATGAGAACTCTCATTTTTAAAATCGGGATGTCGATTTAACATCAACCCATACGGATGTATTGGGTCGAGGTGCGATCTTCCATAAGGCGTCGATAAACATTCAACCTTAGGTAGGTTATGCAGTTCTGCAAGAGGGTTTCGACCTCCTATCCCCGAAAGTGGATCACTCCCGGTCGTGAAATCCCCAAACATGTGGCATCCTCTCGTCCCGAGCTCCATGATGTGAACCCGCTTTCTTCGACGTTAGGATTAAGCGGTGGCGGTGGTGGAAGAATTGGTCTACCTTGTGGGTCATAGGTAACCAAAGGCGATTCTCACTGCGTTCATCTTTAAATCTACAATACCTAATCCCGCGAAGGATTCGCCAGGTCATGTAGATCTTTAAGATTCATCTTTTCAATATCCATCTTTTTTAATTTTTGATGGATTTTCCTTTGATTAGAGCAATGAGCTTTTCCTCATCCATCATTTTTTGTATGACTTCGGTTGGTTTCCCCTTTTGGTGTAAATAGTCTTGTCCCCAAAATCAAAATACGTTTCCTTCCTCCCAGGATGAACTTGGCCTGTCCTCCAGGTTCTTGATTCGTTTGAATATCATGAAGGAGTTCAAGAGTTTCCTTCGATATTTCACCATCGTTTCCATCAGTTCGATCGATGAACTTGTATCTTGGTAAATGAATATGGCGGTTGCCATAATTCCGCACCGTCTTCGATTTCTCTAAGATCTTCGGAGATCTTAGATTTGTCGAAAGTATCTCGTTCCACTGGTACTCCATCGGGAATCATTGTTCGATGAGAATTTTCATGAACCGTTTCTTGAAGGTTCATCAAGTGAACATATAGGGTCTAGTTAAGCATCCAAAAGCGCTTATAATATTCGCTCGCATTTTGCATTGCCTTAAGGTTTCCCGTCGACTCGCCTGCTCCTTTTCTTCATGTTGGTATTCCCTAATATGAAACTGGTCAAGGTGTTCTTGTGCATACATCGTCAATATTTGACGATATGTCCTGTAAGGGGTACATCTCGGACATCGGTCCGGATCCATAATCTCGGAGTAATTTCTCCTCACCAATTGTTAATTACATAAATATAATAAATTTAACTAAAAGTTCTTAATAAACCTAGGCTCTGATACCATTTTCGAGGATCGCAAGACCATGAGGAGTAAATGTAGATCATACAATAAAATTTATGGCATAGGTGGTAAAGTGCAACAACTTTGAAGTTTAGAGGGTAAACTGTAACACAACTTTCATATAGCTAGGGGTAAATCTGTAATTTAAGGCAAAGTGTAAGATTTTGCATAGTTGGGAGGGTTAAGTGTAACGATTAAAAGTTCGTATGGTTAAGTGTAAAACTTCGAATAGTTTGGGGGGTTGAATGTTTTTATCCCTTCAAAATATTTGGATGTAAATGCTCCATCCATAACAATGGCAAAGATAATCTAAAGGCTTTTGATGCTAAAGCGATGAAGGTATCTTCTTGGGATACTCTCGGAAAGCAAAGCCTCTGAGTACTCAACAAGAGGGCTATGGTTACGAGAGAAATCCATTCACGTGGTGTTCGATGAGCCAAATGTAAATGGAGAAGACATTGAAGAATCGGTGATAATTTGAATCAACCAACCATGCGAAGAGTCCTATCTTTATCTTCAAGCCAAGTTTGGAGTTATAAACTCGGATGAAGATGAGATAGCCGAGTCTCAAAAACATTTGGAAAATCTGTAGCTAAATGATGACAAGAGAGCTGATCAAAGCAACACAATTTGCAAGACGATCGAATCCGGCTAACTTACTCCAACTTTGATGTAAGATGGTGAGAGACCATCTACGAGAACTTGTCATTGGAGATATAAGAGAAGGTGTCAAAACAAGATCCGAACTCAACAAGAAGTTATGTTCACATGCTTTATCTCACAAATAAAGCCCAAAGATGTGTCACAAGCATTGGATGACACACATTGGATTCAAGCTATGCAAGAAGAGTCAATCGAGTTTGAAAGAAACAAAGTATGGGAGTTAGTTCAAAGACCCACCCATCAAAATGTTATTGGCACTAAATGGGTGTTCAGAAACAAGATGAACGAGGAAGGTTCAGTGGTAAGAAACAAAGCAAGATTAGTAGCCAAAGGATATTGCCAAGAAGAAGGGATAGATTTTGATGAAACATTTGCCCCTGTAGCAAGATTGGAAGCTATTAGGATGTTTCTTGCCTATACGACTCACAAGAATTTTATTGTATATAAAATGGATGTAAAGAGTGCATTCCTAAATGGTTTATTGGAAGAAGAAGTGTATGTTGAACAACCTCCAGGTTTTGAGCGAGAAGACTCTTGGAGATAAGGTATACAAACTCAAGAAAGCTCTATATGGATTGAAACAGGCACCCGAGAGCATGGTACGATACACTTGTCCCAATTCTTGATCGAGAATGGATTCACAAAAGGAAAAGTGGATAGAACACTCTTGAGAATTCAAGACAGGGAAGAGCATTGCTTGTTCAAATATATGTGGATGACATCATTTTTGGATCCACAAACAAAGAACTGTGTGATAAATTTTCAAACCTCATGCAAAGCAAATTCAAAATGAGCATGATGGGAGAGCGACATTCTTCCTTGGACTCCAAGTGAAACAATGAAGGATGGAACCTTCATAAGTCGGACAAAATACACTAGAGATCTAATGAAAAAAATTTGGTATGGAAGAGAAGTCTTACGTGAAAATACCAATGAATACATTAGTCAAAATGGACATGGATGCGGATGGCAAGCCTGTAGATCAAACAAGATCTGAGCACTTATTGGATCATTGCTTTATCTCACAAAGAAGCGGGCCGGACATCACCTATGTTGTAGGTGTATGTGCAAGATTTCAATCTGCTCCAAAAGAAAGCCATATATGATGAGCCAAGAGGATCTTGAGATATTTGAAAGGAACCCAAGAAGTTGGCTTATGGTATCCAAAGGAAGGTGGATTCAAGCTAATTGGCTATTCAGACTCGACTATCTTTGGATGTAGAGTTGACGGGAAGAGCACCTCGTGGTACATGTCAAATGCTTGGAAACAAAGCTAATTTCTGGTTTAGCAAAAAGCAAAATTCAATAGCCACATCTGGTGAAACGAGAATACATAGTTGCGGCAAAATTTGTTGTGCCCAAATCCTATGGATGAGACAACGGTGAGAGACTATGAAATTGAAGAAAAGAAATTCCAATCATGTGTGATAACACAAGTGCAATTGCAATCACTCAAAATCCTATGTTGCACTCAAGAACAAAGCATATCGATGTCGATATCACTTCATAAGAGATCATATTGAAAAGAAAGACATCACCTTGGAATATATTCCAACTGATAAACAGTTAGCTGACATATTCACAAAACCATTATGTGAGTCAAGATTTGAAGAACTCAAGCATGAGCTAGGGTTAATTGAGCTGAGCTGACACTCAAAAGACTCAAAGAAAGGAAATGAAACACAAAAAGGGAAAAAGAGCTGAATTCTCAAAATCAGCTAAATGAATCAGTCGTATCGGAAAGACAACTATACCGAATTAGCTGACATCTGAGTCACTATGAGAACTGTGAGAAGAAGAGTTAAATCAGCTAAGGGATAAACTGAGTCATTTATGAACAAAGTGACAAAAACGCAATCGTTTTTACTAAAGAGGAATGTTTTTAAGAATGATGTCAGCATAATGATGATGTGTACAGGCAAAAGCTGCACACCAAGCTTATGATTGGATATAAATGCTGCCGCATTAAATTCGAGACATTAAATGCTAATCGGCATGCAAAATCTAAGCCGTTGATTTCGATCACATTTCAAAAACCACCCGCACGTCCTTTCAGAAACCATACTTAAACCATTTTCGTCCTTTCTCTCACATATTACCAAAACTGTTCATTTCTCTCTCAGAAGCAAAGGCAAAACTCTCTCAAAACCCTATCAATCTTAAAATCAACTTCTAAGTTTCTTTCCGTGAAATACTGAAAAATGGCATCGACTTATGATTTCGTCAAGCTAGGAAGCAAATCCACACTGGGTCTCTTTGTGGATTTGAGGGTATGGTCAAACAGGGTCCGATGACGCCCTCATAAAGAAGATTCTTTGAAAAGCTCGAAAAGTCAGGGCTAAAACCATTTCGACGATGGAGCTCCCGATGACCTATGTGGAAGAGGTCGCTCGATTCTACGTGAACGCCGAGATTCACGATGGGGATCAAATCCTCTGTTCACGGGAAGGAGTTCATCATCTCGCCAAAGATTTGGCGTAACACCATTCTTCATTAGGCGGAAGGAGCACCAAAAATCAATGAAGCGATGTAGACTTGGTTCTTTGCTTGGAAGGAAGTAGCCAAGACCGACTATCTTTGATAAGATAGTCTACTGACCAACAAGAGGTCTGCGAAAGAGGACTACCACAAATGTTGGACATAGTTGCCAAATGCATAGACATCAAATTTGGCGGCTTTGACCAACTATCAAGCAAAATTGATCGTCATGGCTGCGATCATTGAAGAAAAGCAAGTAAAATGGGTTGAGTTTGTCTACGCGCAGACTTTGCGAGAATGTAGGAACAAATCCTTCAAGGAGAATGGAGCATTTGGAGGATCTCGGGATACGGCCTGGTGATTGGATGGATGGAGGTAAAAGGAGTCCTCTTCGACATGGAAAGGCGTTCCATGTAAACAAGAGGATGTTCGAGATCAAACCTCTCGGGCGCACAAAAGAGAGCCTACGCAAGAGGCGATACAAGTGAGGAGAATCGGTGACCACGAAGATCTGATTGTTTCCTCTCCACCAAAGAAGAAAGTGCCCTCTTGTTTGCTAAGAGAATCGTTGCCCCCTGCAAAGAAAGAAAATCTGCTCTCCCCCCGCAGTAGAGTCACCGCCCGCGGCCGTGTCTCGCCCAAAGACAGTTAGCGGCCGAGAAGGAATCTCAAATACCTTCTCCGGTCATCAAAAAGAGGATAAGCGATAAGCCAAGACGGCCCGGCTCCTCGTAAGAAAAAAAACAAAGAAAGCCCCCGCCGCCAAGACCTCGGAAGAAACTCTCTCCGAACTAGAAATCCCTGGTACAAACTAAAAAGAAGAAGAAGAATCTTCAAGCGTTCGAACTTGAGAAACCGACCGAGTCGACCACTCACCAAAACAGACATCTGGGAGACTGCGGAGAAGTAGAGTCTCGAAAATATTGATGAAACAACCAAGTCTCTTTGAAGGCGATCATGAGGCAAATCAAGACCCACCAGTAGTAGTTCGAACAATTTGAGACACAAGAAGTAGCCGAGAAAGCTAACTCACTGTTGTTTGAGGATCGTATCCCTCCCCGCAATGACGCATCCGACAAATATGGAGCACGGAGCTTGCTACCTTCTATCCCCGAGAATGAGGGACAACAAGAAGAAGGCGATAGAGATGATGATGTGATGATCCTATCCCCACCTTATCCAGGCATCCAAAATCGTCTGCGAGAGTGGAGGAAGTGGAAGTTGAGTCGATCCAGGGAGCAGTTCCAACGACTGCGTTTATCGAAGAAGAAGAAGAAGCGATGAATTTTCTTGGAGTGACCACTTTGTGGTCCAAGATGGATGAAGAAAACTACACGAGATATCTTGCGGATCTTCAAGGACAAGGAAAAAGAGAGACAGCGAGAGGAAAGGCGAGGCACGTGAGAAGGCCGCATCGCCTATCACCGGCGGCCTGAGTAACATACACATCTCTCCTTGACGTCTATTCGGCGGTGATGAGGATCGGACCCCGTTCTTCGCCCCAAGAAGAGTTGCAAATGCAACAAGCAATGCACGAATCCGAGTCCTTCATGAACAAAGAATGATGGAGGGACAGGAGGTCCTCCAAAACACACGGTGGAGATAGACCCAATGGGAGTGGTGCAACATATTGCCACCGTTGTTCTTTGCCACCACTTTGACTCACTCGGAAGAAGGAACTAAGGAAATGGCGATGAAACTTGGTTAGTGGGGACCCAGTCGAGCCAACCCCTAATGAAGGTGTCTTACCACCCGCCCCAACGACTAAACACTCGAGTAGAAATAGGGAGTTTGGAGACGAGTGACCCATTCCAAGTCACTCGGTGGTGCGCCACCGAGTGAGGGGAAACTCCCTCCACTGCGGCAAGGTCGGAGGATTTGCAGATGACTCCACAATGAATCAAGGAGGCGAAGTGGAGAAGGAACAACCACAAAGTACACAACAAGTTGTCATCAACGAAGCTCATACTGATTTGAGTCTGTCTCAACCGAGGTGCCAATCGCTCGAAGGCTAATGACGGCTATTTGCGATGCGATCGAGGCAGGAAGGAACAACCCTCGGGAGTTAACACTGCGGGGCGATGAAAGTGCAATCCATGGGGTTGAGACTCCAATGGATGCCACCGTTGAGAAGACCCTAAGACAGTGACTTTGTTGAAAGGGATGTCATGCCTCATTGCAGAGAGACTGCGCAGGAGGTAATGAAGGCCAACGGAGGTTGAGACTTCCGGGTAACGGCCAAACTGAGAACATCTCTCCTCGCTATCATTGATCCATCCGAAAAGGAGATAAGCGCGCTTCACGATTCCCAGGATAATCGATGTAACCTTTCGGGATCGGAAGAAGGCGATGAAGGGTGAGTCATCCCCTCAGAATCGATCCAAAAGACTCGGTGAGGATGTTCCAACCACGAGCAAGTCGACCTCAAGACTACTCGTCAAACTTTAAATTTTGATGATGAGCCACCCATGGAAATCTCATCATCGTCCGATAACGCTTCCCGATAAGGCGAGGACGATCAACTCAATTGGAGAAACCGGTGAATGAGACCGAAGGCTGTTGAGACAATTGAGGCTCAAACAAGTTCGGGTCAACTTCACAAAGACCCACCAAACAGAGTCCACCGCGCGGGTTTCTCAAGGCGCAACATGTTCGACTCCACAAGGAACTTCACGAGCACCACTCATCATTGAACAAATCCCAATTGCCCGTGATGATTCCTTCGTAGAATCATTTCCCTTTTCTCGGAGGTACCCGACCTCCCAAGAGTCGAGAAAAAGAGATCTCGGCGCTTCCACTGCACAGATCTGTCATTCCATCGATACCATCGTTCGGTGATTATGATTTTGACGTTGCTTGGTATGTCAATCGCAACAAAGGAACAGCTGAAGTTCGGGAGGTGTTCAAAGCATTATTTCTTGAAATTGAACGGATGGAGAGGCACCAGGCCTCGATGGACATGAGATCGGATAACAGAGATGCCAACCTACTGGCGACTTGAGAAGCATAATAGTCGAGAATCGGGAGTGGTGGCAACAAAGAAGAAACAATGCGTGTGGAACAAGCTAGATATTTGTAACATTGTTCAACAAGTTTGTTGTGCAGCGGCCGAGAATGCCGATGCAAAGACGCAATCGAGAGAACACATAGAGCACATGCATGAATCTCACCTCTTTGAGATAAGGCTGCTGCGTGAGCAAAATAAGAATGAGCTACTGCGTATGGAAGAAAACATGGATCGAAAATTCAGCCTTCTCATGGCCGAGATGAAGTTGCTTAAAGTCAATCCAACGCTACTCGTTCGAGTTTCGTGCAACATACTCCGCAAATGCACTCGAAGCGAACTTCGACTATCGCCAGACTCGACTTTTTACGCTTGCTAGTATGTTTCGGGCGTTCCTCTCTCCTTTGATGATGCCAAAAAGGGGAAGAGGAATACCTTAAAGCGCCCAAGAGATCGGCGTTAAGAAGGAGGGAGCAGATGTAAAGGGAAATCTGATTGAGGAGGTCTCAAGAGCAAAGAAAGGAAATACTGTTGAGGGGAAGGATCGGGAGATGTCACCCTAATGATTGCACAAACCCCCAACAAGGTCTTGTCACAATCGATATTATCAAGACAAACTCCCAGTGACTCGCCACTCCAACACTGCGTGTGTCATGGGAAAAGAGAAAGAGTTGAAGAGAGATGGAGGAAGTGGAAGGAAGGATGAATGCCCGAGTTATGGATATCTTGAAACAACATGTAGGCATTCCAAAGAGAGAGACACTTATGCCATCTCGGATGCCGGAATCGAGCAAGATCTGTTGATGAATTTAAAACGCTCGCATTTGAAGGATACTTCGCAAACATGTCCATGGCTCAAGCACGGGAGTTATCTTGGGAAAAGGGTCTCACGCTTATGTGAAGAAGAAGGCGACAGCGGCGAGACTACCGGATCACTCTGCTGGTCACTCCGCTAGTCACTCATTTGGGAAGAAGAAGACCCAGTCTGAGACAATACACGCCCGGAGGAAGAGGTAGAGGAAGAAACAGTGGTGGAGGAAGAGGTTTGGACTAGGCCTCTCGCCCAAAAACATTGAGTACATAGTTCCAGGCAAGAAAGGAGGGATCTAATGGGCTGGTTTTTGACGAAGTAGCCAATCGCAAGTGGCTAAGAACAATCTTGAGTATGTGAAAAGAATTGAAGAATAAAATAAAAGACAAACTCGGCTATGGGAGGAAGACAAGAGAGACTAAGAAGAGATATTTGCCGGGAAGGCATATAAAAAGAATAAGAAGGCGGTGAAGATGAGAAAAAAGAAGAAGACCGAGAAGATGACAGAATGAAGAAGATGAAAAGAAGGAGGCGCGAAGGAGATGAAGTGTTCTTTGTCATCCCGACCCCTTCATGTATTTTACTATGTAAATACATACTATGTAAGTCTTCTGTAATAAATCTGTAAATTCTCTATTTTTGCGTAGACATAGATGTTTGCTCTGATACACCTTGTAAACAGTGGTGTAAAGGACAAGAATGTTATGATCAATAAAAGGATTGATTCTACGCATACATTCTCTGTAAATACACTATCTGTATGTATCTATGCTATTTACATTTTGAATGTTTTAAGTTTTGGCATCATCAAAAAGGGGGAAATTGTTGGGAAATTTATTGTTTAGATTTTGATGAATGCCATGTAAAACTTAGAATAGGAAGTTGGCACCCATTTTTGTTGCAAATGCATTGTAACAAATAGCCGGGTCAGTGAGTTAAGTCGGCCTATGCCTAAACATGCAAGAAGACAACCGGAGACTAGAAGGAAGACTCATTTGCAAGACGATTGAGTATGGCAAAGAAGAGAAGACGGGAACCCGATCAAGGTGTAAGCGAGATGCGGTGAGTAAAGTATCGGTCAAGTCAACTCAAGATAGCAAGTCTCAAGTTGAAGTGAGAAGAGTCATCCGATGATTGAAAGTGACTCTAAGTCACCTGGGGAAAGCAAGGAAATGCGGTCAAGTCGAGATAATCGAAAGAGATCCGTTTACGAGAAATCAAGAGAATTACTTAAACAAGTAATACCTCCATGCTACCTTTCTCGAAGTGCTCGGTCCCGAAGCGTGCAGGGGAATGAACAATGGGAAGAACTACACCGTGTCGAACTCGAAAAGTGAAGAACAATTCATACGAGGAAGTGGCAACTCCAAGGATCGCAACAAGACAAGCCAACGACCACAAGTGACTTTCAAAAATAAGCCTATCTCTTGTGGCAGATTTTTGAAAGATCACTATAAAAGCGGAGGAATGACTACGAGAGAAAGTTACCTTACTACGAACCACGAACATTTCAAGAAAACATTTGAATCAGTAACCTAAAATATCCTCAAATCATTCAAGATTAATCCTCAAGCCTACACTACGAAGAAAATCAATCCATCACTCACTTTGTGAGGGAAAGATAACTTCAATCGATTGAAGAGGAAACCTTTGAAGAAAAAGGGTCTACATTCCACGGAGGATTGTAGGAAGGTTCAAGGTCGAACCGGTCTCGAGTTTTTGGAGGGCTTCGTGATCAAATCCAAAGAGCTTGAGCAAGTGAGTCAGAAGTAGCAAGGCAAAGCCGCCTGTGAAGAAGCCGAGTCGCACGAGAGCAGTGCGTGACAAGGCATCTCAGATCGAGTCCCAAAGGATCAAGTCATTTGTGTGATCAAGACTTGTATCTGATTTATTACCACTTTGTATATCTTGATCAACCGAGTGGATTCCTCCAGGAGTTGGAGAAGAGAGGAGTAGAAGAATTACCCCATCTTGAACCTCTATAAAAACTTATCGTGTCATTTACATTTCAAAGATTTTAATTCTTGCACTTTATCTATTTAATTCTGATAAATTTGCTATCCACTTGATAATCTCTAAGTACTAAAACCAAGGATTAAATCATAACTAAACCAAATTTAAGGGTGTTAAGTCTTCCTTTGAAAACAAACTACGAGTTGAGCTAAGTCTTTAGTCTTTAATTTGAGTTATTCTTTCAACACTCAGTCAGTCCGTTGAGTGACTAACTCTCTTGATTAACTAAATTAGTGTTCACCAAGGACACTGTTGTGTGTAGTATCAACTCTGAACTTTTAAAAGGACTAAATCGAAAAGTTGGTAAGGTTTATTCAACCCCCCCTTCTAAACCTTACACTCAAACCCCTTGGGACCAACAATCTTTATGCAAAATGAGTTGCGATTTAGTATATCCATTAGTAATTGGTAAATATACAAAAAGGAAAAATAAATAGGCCTATGCAAAATACACACACACATGTGACACACACATGTGTGTGTATTTTGCATAGGCCTATTTATTTTTCATTTTTGTACATTTACCAATTACTAATGGATATACTAAATTGCAACTCATATAGATACATATATGGCAGCTCTAATGGCCCATAAAATTCTGAGGCCCGAGGTGGTCGCCCTTTGGGCCCCTCCTTAGGGTCACAATTGAAATGAGATGAGATTTCATATTTCATGTTTTCTATTCCTCATATTTCATTGCATTGGATGAAAGATACGTGTATAAGATGATGTCACGTGATGTCATAACTGTACACGTGTCTTCCATCTAACATATAAAACAAGGAGTGAAATATGAGATCTCAACCCGAGCCATTGAACTGCATGCAGCTATCGACTAAAAGGGCATTATCTTATGATTTAGGAGTTTAAACCATTATGAGAACTTGTTTTAGTACTTTAAATTAAATCATTATTGTGCACTCTTTTATATTTATTATTTCTTTCAGTCTTTTATTGGCTAGAACCATGAATCCAATATATAACAGTTGAAGATGTCTGACAAGTGTCTACGAAATGAACCATATTCAAATAACCATATTCATGCTTTAAATGTTTAATCCAATATACGATGAATCCATTTGTATTCCATGCTTTAAATGTTTGACAAATTGTCTATGAAATGAACCATATTCAATTAACCAATAACACATTTATTTCAAACATTTATATCCAGTAAAAGTATTTATCTTATATATTTAATCAACAAGTGAAATACACATGAAAAAAATATAGAACAGTAAATTTAAAGCTTCAACAAACTTGCGAGGGTAGTAAATTGATAAGTTAAAACAAATGCACCCAAATATGCAGACTCATCTTTTTTAAGTTACAATTTCCATTTCCTAACTATTCATAAATTTTAATCATGTTTGTTTTATAAAATTTTCCAATATTGGAAATCATCTTTATGTTACACGCACACAAAACAACATCTCACACCTACAATTTCAATTTCTAACCCAATTTCATTCATTCATCTGAACGTAATTCCAATTTTCACACAAAACCAATAAAGTTACAAAACTTATTTTTCAACACTAAAAATTGGAAATAGATAGACCCTGAAAAAATAATTAACCACACGATACCTTTAAGTCCTAACATGGATTGGTTTATCCACGGTTCTAAAAATTCACGTCTAACCCCGATTAATCTCCGCTTAGGTGATAGTCTCCCCTTGTCCGCCTATATTATTTTTCAATTAGGCTTTGCCTAACCCCATCTATGTTCCGCATAAATTCTAGACCTCAGTCAGTTGTGTCTGGCTAGCATCTAACTTACTTTAGAACTACTGCTTTTATCCAACCTTTTTAATTTACATTAATAGTGCGCACACATATATATATATATAGAGAGAGCATGTCTATATCAGTTTTAACAAGCAAGCCATTGATTATATAGTTTCCAAATCTCACAAGGTTCACGTTTCAAACTTCTCACATTAATTCTAGTTGCTTGGACAATTATATATTATGGAAATTCGGGAGAGAAAAAAAATTCAACTTTAAACTATAGCTCCAATTTCACAAAATGATTTCCCTAAACCATATGAACTTGGATGTTTTCACTTTTAAATTTTATCCTTTTTTTTTTAAAATAAAAATATATGAAGTAGAATAATATATGACTATATCACATGGTTTGCAACTAATTGCTTATCCTAATAACTACGAGACATGTGTATGACTTACAGCTTGTGACTTAATGACATTTATAAGGAGGACGGCCTAAATGAAGATAAAGCCTAAGGATACGGTGGCTATTCTGCAAATGGTCGGATATAAGCCTTTTAAGTTAGCCTAAGGAGGACCAATGTTTGGTTTACGATCCAAGCTCATTATCTAACCACACCGGTTTTTAAACCCACACCCAATTTATTAATATCAGGGGCGTCAATCCGTGACACGATAACCTGACACGAAACTAACATGAATTTAGTAGGTATAAGTACAACCCTAAACATGTTCGGGTCAAAATCGGGTCGTACACGATTAACACGGAAAATAAATAGGTCAAGTCGACCCGCGTGTTGACACGATTGACATATTTAACCAATATAATTTTTTTGTGACATGTAATTTAATACTTTGTAATGTTTTAGTTGGTTATATGATGATGAAAAAATTATTAAATGCATTTTTTAAATAATTAAATGTATTTATTATTTGTAATTTTAGCCTTTTTCTCTTTTTTTTTTTATTTTTTTCGTGTCGACTTTAAATTGTATTAGATTTTTCGTATCGTGTTCGAATTACCCGTGTCATAAATGGATCGTATTCAAGTCGTGTATCTTGACACGAATAATTAAACTGATCGTGTTCGTGTCGAACTTGTAATACTCATGTCAGAACACGACCCGCGAATATGAAACAAGACACGATTGACACTTCTAATAAATATACCTGCTTACACTGAGTATTGTTTGGTAGCCTAGTGGCCGGATATTTGTATAATTTAGGTATGTGATTGGTTTCAATTCCTACAAAACTTACATCCCAGGATTTTCACTTAAAATTAGAGTTGGTAATGGATTGGGCTTGGTCTGCCAATCCTGAACCCAACAAGCCAAGTCATAAAATTAGGTCGGGTCAGCCTGAAATTTCATCACGTTGTATTTCTTGTGACCCCAACACGTGTATTTTTAGTAAATCGTTTTTGACCGAGCCAAATTAGACTCGGTCCTTTTCGGACATCTACAAATGAAGGCCACCATAGCCCTAAATACGGGCTGACTAGATTTAAATATATAATTTATAAATTTTTTAACTGATAGTCCGATAGTGATCTATTTAGCAAAAGCCCACTAAGATTAGAGTTAGATTCCTATATTGCCAGCCCATTTAATCCGAAGTAAGAATGTTAATGGGGCGGGTTAGATAGATATCTAAAGACCCAGACCCGTCTCGTCCCTATAACAAGGCGGACGAGTCGACCCATTCTGATCTAAATTAAATAAAATTAAATATAAAAAAAAAATTATATTTATAAAGTATTCGTTACAAAAGTTGTCATTACCAATTTTTAAATACTAGATATAACATTAAATAAATAAAAAATATATTATAATATATATTATATATGCAAAACCTATATTTAATGTATTAAAAAATGGGTGGGCGAAGCGGAAGCTATACCCAGATTCACCCCACCATGCCGTGGGTCACGGGATAGGGTGACCCAAATGGGTCGGACTTGGGCGGGTCAGCGTGGGTCGAGCCGAAATTGTCATCCCTAGTCCCAAGCCTCTATGGTTAGCTCGCTTAACATTTCTTTCATCCCGGGTGGGCCATTGATTTGATATATATATGGTGGAATATGGAGAGTCCTGTGATGATAATTAATGAATTGACGAATGACTTACAAGTGCGAGAACGTGTTCAAATACATCTATTGTAAGTTGTTCCATATTGATTAATTAGAATAAGATAATCTAATTTATAAACCAATTGAGTTATTTCTCTCATCACCAGTTGGTTTAACCTAGGATGGAGGCTCACCTGATGGACTTAAATTTTCTCCCATATTAGGTACGCATGGTCATGTGGGTTGTACCAAATCCCCAAATTTAACAAAACATATTTAAAAAGTGTGCTTGCCCGAAGAGAAGTTAAAAGTTGTTTCTTTGGGTCATAATTTGAATAGCCCAGAAAACGTTTTGGACTAAGTTCATGTTCTTGGTGGCCCATTTCGTAAACTGGCAAATGGTAATGATCTTTTTGTATAAAACCCACAAGTTCCGACGTCTAGATTTATTTTTAGGAGAACACTGTCTCTCGTGTATTTTCGGATGTTATTTTAAAAGCTTACGTAGGAAAATGTATTTTGATGGTGAAGGTGAAAAACATATTCATAAATAAAGTTGATGTGTGTTTGAAAGAAATAATAATGATATTTTCTCACTCCAGATATCTTATTAATATTATTTGTGTAGTTAACAAGACAAATTCTCAACTATCCATATATTATTAATGTTCAATTTCCATTTTAGTATTCAATACTAAATAAATTTGCACTGCCTAATTAGTTATTAGTCATGATTTATCTGAATTTAAGAGTATTTAATCAGATTTTAACTCCCTTTTGTGTTGTCAACGGGGAAAATATTTAGAAAGAAATAAAAATCATTTTCCGTGTGGCAATCAACGTACGGCGTACCTATGGGCTATGGACTGGTACGTTTACTTTTCCTTGTGGCAATTCGAAATTAAAGAGGTGCGCTGGGCAATGTATACGATACTATTTTGCAATAATTTAGTTAAAAAAAAGTGGAAATGTGTCAAATTGGCTATTTCTAACTTGAAAAGATTAGAAATAGCCAATTTTTTCAAATACATTTTTTTAAGTCATTTTGGGGTGTGAAATGACATTCATATACTTTAAGCATATTACATTAGGTTTTATACATCTCTTTCTCCTTTTCACTTTTACTTTCATTTTCTCTCTTCAAATTTCAAAGACAAAATTTTCCGGCGAATTTTCGGCAACCCATTTTCCCGATCGGAATCTCGAAATAATGTAAGCATTTTGTTCTCTATCTCATTCTCTATTCATTTCGCTATCATATTTAGTTTGAGGTTGGGTGTAGAATAGATCTGAAAACCATAGACATGAAAAAAATTTCGAAATAAGCTCGAACAACAGCCTGCAAATGTAACTCGATTCGAGTTACAGCTGACTCGATTCGAGTTAAAGCTAACTCGATTCGAGTCAGCTGTAACTGTTACATGTTCTGATTTGATATTTTTTTTTTCTGTTTTGTTGGTTTCAGATGGAGGATGATAAAGTGATAATTGTCCATAGTGGTTTTTAGGATGGTAGTTTCTATAGGAATGGTGAAGAAGTAGTCGTTTTTACGTCGTTGTGGACAATATCATATAGTGGGTTTGTGGATATTGTTCATAACATTGTAAATGGTGATCGGCGTTTGTGTGAATACAAATTACACTGTTTAATGCCAACTGGGGATGGTTCTGAGGTTAAGTCTTTGATTATGTGTGAACGGGATCTTGACGAGTAGTTGAGATTTTCAAAGATCCCGAATATTTGTGACCTTGCAACCAAAAGATCATGGGATGGTGGGGACTTCGTATCTTGGAAATAGCAATCCACATGGTTTTATGAACCTCATGGTCGCCAATCGTATTCATATGGTATCAAATCAATTTATGCCCTTAAATCCATATAATTCTCGATCTGGCATGAATTATATACATGGTCCACCACAACATGTATGCCAACCTATATGCAACATGCTACACCTCAACCAACGTTTGTGCAACATGTAGTGCTCGATAATTGTCCAAGAAAATCTCCTATCTTGAGCATTAACCGAGAATCAATAATTGATCATGTGGATGGTGATAATGATGATGAAGATGGTGGTGGTGGATTAATGATGATTTTGGGCGGTATGATGATTTCGGTGGTGGTGGCCATTATGATGACCAGGATTTTGTTGGTGATCAACATAACCAACAAGATGCACAATTTGTTCCCGATGATCGTGAAGGGAATGACGGTGACACATCCGATGAAGAAGATGACGATCCAGTACGACGCGACAAAGTGAACTAGTCCGTCGATTGATTTATGATCACTTTGGATGAGAAAAAGATGACTATTTTGTTCCCGATGACCGTGAAGAGAATGATGTGAACAATGATATCATAGGAGACAATGACGAGCATGTTCTTTGGAATAGACGATTTCCAATCCATAAGGTACCTCCTGTTGATGCCAACGAAGTAGATAATGAGAACGTTGATACGGAGCTCCCAATGGTTAGGTCTAAATATGCTTGGATGGCTCCTGGAACGTCTTATCAGTATCCTAACCCTGATTCCATTCCACAAGAACCACCTAATATTGAGCGTGACTTATTCAAAGGTGCAGTACTTGAAAGCAAGGAAGAAATGGTAACAAAGTTGGGCTTCTACCATCTGCACCATCGTGTGGAGTATAGAACAACCCGGTCTTGGACTTCACGTTATGAGGCTATTTGCAAACATAAAGGATGCACCTTCTTACTTCGTGCAAACGCTATCCAAGGAGGAAGTTGGAAGGTGACTAAATTCGAGCAACCTCATACATGTGAAGCCAACTTAAGTAGACATGCTCCTCGACAATTGTCTTTGAAGATTATTGGAGCCCTGTTTGCGCCAAAAATACTAAAGGAGGGATGATCAACCTAGGAATATTATTGCTGATTTGTTTGCTGAACATGGGATATATATTTTGTACAACAAAGCACTAAAATCACAGCATCGTGCGTACAGCTACATACACGGTGACCACTTGCAGTCTTGGGGGATCTTGTCTGCATTCTTGCACATGTTAAAAAAAGAGAACCCTGGTACCATTGCTCTACACGAGACTGATGACGATGATAGATTCAAGTATGTTTATATTGCTTTACATGTGTCAATTAAAGGATTCAGTGAGTGTTGTAGACCTGTTATTGTTGTTGATGGCACACACATAAAGGGCAAGTTTAAAGGTGTGTTGTTTGTTGCGGTTACAGAAGATGGTAATGAACAAGTGTTTCCACTAGCATTTGGTGTGGCGACAAGGAGAAGGACGAGTCATGGGAATGGTTTATGAAGCAATTACGCAATATATATGGATGCTCTGAAAATATGCTCATTGTATCCGATCGTCATAAAAATATTAAGAATGCAGTTGGCAGTGTATCTCCCGACGCTGTGCATGGTATGTGCACATATCACTTGAGGCAAAATATTAGAAATTATCGAGGTCAAGTGGTGACCTTATACCAAAAGGCCACGTACACTTATTCTCTTGAAAGATTCAAGAAGATAATGACCCTGATTCAAAATGCAAACGAAAAGGCCTACGAGAAGTTGGTTAGGGCCGGAACGAAAATGTGGGCACGTGCACATTGTCCAGTTAGACGCTATGGGTTCATGACATCGAATGCAGCTGAGGTTCTTAATGCTAAAGTTGTCGAATGGTATCCTATGCACTCTTCAGGTTTATCTATTAATAATTTTCATTCATTTTTAATCAAAAGTATCAGCATTTGAAAGTATGTTAAACGAACATCAACTGAAATTAAAAACTTACAAAAAATGAACAATCCTCGATGTTCAGAGTGTCTGCTCTGACACCAGGGTGCAGCCGGACCCCGTCGTGCAATCTCCGAGCAAGGACCCCAAGATAAGGATCAATATGCTGCAAATATTTTGAACAACATGAGAATAAAACAACATGAGATTATTAACTGAAATGAAATGAAATAAATACTTAACAAAACTACTTACATTATTGGCTAGATCCTCCTATACGCCCTTAATTTCCCGAATGTACGCTTGGGGCTGAAACCAAGTCGACACTAGCCCCACATATCGCCTGACAAACATTAAAGAAATCAATTTAATAAGTATTGAAATGAAATATTATTAAAGACAAACAAAATATATACTGAACATACTTGGGGGCAGCAGGCATCTCCAAGTACCGAGTATACAATCGACATGATTGATTTCGCTCCTCCGCTCTCGTCTCACGTCTACAAATAGAGATGTAGGTACCTCGACGGCATACAAACACGGCGGGTAGGACGTATAGGAGCAACGGGAGTAATCTCTACTGCCTCGTCCCCAATCGGCCCTCGCCGCAACATCTCCCTTAAACTCTCCGGTATGATAAGTGTGAGTTTTGCATGTATTTTGGGGGCGTATTTATGGCTAAAATGGTGACTAAACGTGCATAAACTCATACGAAATGATTCATATTCGTTTTTGTGGGAAAGATATTATGCGTTGTTCGTTTTGTAGGAATTTAGTGATATTTGAAGGAACTTGGATACAAATACGAGCATTGCGAAGAAGAAATACCACAAATGATGGAAAATACATGACGCACGGGTAGGGCGCGCGCCAAGCACCACCCGTGCGCCCCCGGGAAAGCGAGAAAAAATGGTACGACAATACGCACGGTAGCCCGCGGCGTTGCACGCACCACCCGTGCGCCATCAAGGTCGAACATTTCTTACGAACATGCACGGGTCACTGTGCGTGTCACGCACGACCCGTCGCGATTAATGATTAATGAAGAAAAATTTCCCTACGGACTTGCGCACGGGTAGCCCGTGCGTCCTGCTGGATTGCATTACTTTTTGACAACAACATAACCTAGAATTGGAGGGGTTATTTAAGAATTTTTGGGGCGCACCGGGGACATTCGACATTTTTGGGATCTACAACACAAGACAAGAGTATATTCTTGGAAGAAGACATCAAGGGATAATCGGGTTGCATCGGAGAGCTTAAGGAACGGAGATATATCGAGAGATTGTCGACTTTCCTAAGTTTTCTTGCTTCTCTAGTAGTTTTCATCTTTAATTTTCTAGTTGTCATGGCAATGAACAATTTGTATTTGGATTGTTTAGAGATTATGTGTAGCTAAACTCTTTAGATTTCCGGGTTTTGGAAGTAGATTAATGAACTCTTGTTGGATGTTTTGATTTTAGTTAAAGTTATTATCTTGAAGCCTATTTGAGTACTTTGAGCTTATTCTTGTTTTATCACTTGATCAATGATTTAACTTATTTGATATATTGATTCGTAATTCGAGAGATGAGTTTCAATATTAGATCTTGAGTACTTGACATGAGTAATTGCATGAATCGAGAGATTTGTAAATATTTGTGAAGATATTTGATCTTTTGAACTTTTGGGAGTTGAGTACTTCATGTTGAGTAGAGATGCTAGCATAAGTATTTCAATCTACATTTTATATGCATCTCGAGAGGGAGGATAAAATATCTTTGTGATCGTCTTATAGGAATAGCGATAATAACTTGGCTTGGATTAAATCGTACAACAAGAGGATTATTAATCGAAACCTTAACTCGGAAATCCATTTCATATCCTTGATAATTCTATCAATTGTATTCTCTTAATTTTGTGTTTTAGTAGTCCATTTTGTTTTAATCTTACAACAACAATCACTAAATTACGAGCGTCTAAATAAAAATAAAGTTATCTTAGTTCAATACTTAGTGCACTAATTTATTAGTCTCCGTGGATACGACCTTGCTTACCCTATTCTATAAACTACACCGTACACTTGCGGTGAAGCTAATAATAAGGCGAACAAGTTTTTGGCGCCGTTGCCGGGGACTAATACAATTTCTGGTGCTAATATTGCGATAAATAAAATTTCTTTTTAATTTAGACAATTTTATTTTCACATTTTGGATTCACTTTAATTCTTCATTATTTGACTTGTTTCTTTTAGTTCGGTCCAGGTAGTACATGAACACACGCTCGAGGCAAGAGGACTTAATACCGCTTATACCAGAAGTCGAGGCTTTCGCGAGAAGAATCAGTGCTACCACTAGACGGGCTGAAAGACAACACAATCCGATAATGGGGGATTTTAATGAGTTACCAATACCGGCAAACAATGGTGGAAACGAGTTACCGATCGGTTCAACAAAGAAGCCATTCGTGATTACTTTCGACCACAAACGAATCGTAATTATGGTGGTATTGCCCATATTCCTATCAATGCCAACAACTTCGAGCTCAAACCTAAGACTCGATCAATATGGTGCAACATAATCGTTTGGGGTTCGAATCGAAGATCCTAACTCTCACCTTGCACATTTTATCCAAATATGCAATACGATCAAAATGAATGGAGTCTCGGATGAAGCCATAAGATTGCGCTGTTCCCATTCTCTTTACGGGATAAGACGAGAAATTGGTTGGGTACTTTGACGCAAGGAAGTGTAAGCACATGGGACTAACCGAGCCAAAAGTTCTTGTTTAAATTCTTTCCACCGAGCAAAACTTTGCGGCTCAAAAGCGAGATTACTCAGTGCGCGGTTCGGCTCGAGAGCCTTTGTACGAGGCTTGGGAAAGGTTTGTGGGATTTGTTACGTAGATGTCCACAACATGGGTTTCCGGAGGATCAACAATTATGTTTCTTCTACAATGGTTTAATGGGACAAACGAGGGCCTTTGTGGATGCCGCAATGGGAGAGCATTGGGCAAGGTTTCCACAAGATGCCTTGAACCTTCTTGAAGAAATGGCTATGAACGATTACAAAGTGGCCATCCGAAAGATCTAATGTACAACGAGTAGCCGAAAGAGGTAAATTGAGTGTATTGAACGGGGGGAGGGGAAGCGAGGCACGGGCATGGGTAGTGAAGATCTTCTATATCCGATGAAAGAGGTAAATTATGTGAATAATAGGAATTTCAACAATTTCGAATAATTCAAACCCAACGCACTACCATCCGGGGTTGAGGAATCATGAAAATTTTTCCTACGCAAATATAAAGAATGTGTTACAACCTCCGTCGGGATTTAATGCTTCAAGTGGAGGCGGAAATGGGAAGGCAAATCGTCGTTGGAAGATGCACTCACCTCCTTCATAAATCAATCTAATGCATTCATGAATGATACGAGGAGCCGTCTCGCTAAGCAAGGCTCTCAGATGGATAAGATAGAACAACAAGTGACAAGCTCGATAAAGAATCTGGAGACTCAAATGGGTCAAGTGGCTACAATTGTGGGTGGTCAACATCACAAGGGTCAATTTCAAATAATACTAAATGAATCCTAAGGAACAATACAAGGCGATTCGTTTACGAAGCGGTACGGAATATGAGGGGCCTAAAGAAAAATCTGGGAATCTGAAACTGTTAGATGAAGCATCTTAGGCCGGAAGCGGGAGAATCCGTGATGAAGGATGATATTGAAGAAAATAGGAAAGAAGAGAACAAAGAGGCGGAACAAACAAGGGCTGAGAAGCTAAAATCATCTTCTAACTCGAATATATCTAAGTTGCCTATATCTCTTCCATTTCCCCAAAGATTTCAAAAGAAAAAGCTTGATGATCAATTTGCAAAATTCCTTGATATATTTAAGAAATTGCACATTAACATTCCTTTTGCAGATGCACTAGAGCAAATGCCAAATTATGCAAAATTTTCGAAGGATGTTATGTCAAAGAAAGGAAGATGACAAGCTTTGAAACAATGTTGAATTTGACGGAAGAATGTAGCGCAATCATCCAAAGAAAACTACCACAAAAACTGAAAGATCCGGGGAGTTTCACTATCCCTTGTGCTATTGGTGGTAACTTCTTTAATAAAGCGTTATGTGACTTAGGGGCAAGTATTAATTTGATGCCTTTGTCCATTTTCAGGAAGCTTGGACTAGGCGAAGTGAAGCCAACCACGGTGACATTGCAACTTGCGGACCGGTCACTTACATATCCAAGGGGAATTATAGAAGACGTGCTGGTAAAAGTTGATAAATTTATATTCCCTGTAGATTTCTTGGTTCTTGACATGGAAGAAGATCGAGACGTTCCACTGATACTTGGACGTCCATTTTTAGCTACAGGTAAAGCCTTAATAGACGTGCAAAAAGGGGAGCTCACGTTACGTGTTAATGATGAGCATGTTTTATTTTCTATATATAAGGCAATGAAATTTCATGATACGATGGAGAATTGTAATTTTCTGGATATAGTTAGTTCGTGCGTTGAGGATTACATTGATCATACATTGTCTAAAGACGATTTGGAATTTGGACTAACCCACTCGTGCTTGATGTCGAATGTTGTGCTTGATTTTGATAACCAAGATTTGTACGACTATGTTTGTGCTTTAGATCATATGCAAGAACTACCTAGGAGCGCAAGAAGCGAGAGCACAAAATCGGGAAATAAGGAGCAAACCCTTCAGGCACGCACGACTCGTGCGTCTACGCACGGTCAACCCGTGCGTGTTGCCGAAGAGAAAATTGAGACGGGGGAAGGACACACGGGTCGGGTGCTTGAGCACGGGCAACCCGTGTGTGTTGCCGAAAGCAGGATTGAAGACAAGGGGTCACACATGACCCGTGCCTCGAGCACGGGCAGCCCGTGCGGGACCCTGAAACAGCGCCGTCTACGCCAAAACTCAAGGAACTACATGAACACCTCAAATATGCATTTCTTGGGGCAAATAATGTAAATCCGGTAATCGTTTCATCTCTTCTCACTGCTGTTCAACTTGACAAATTGCTAAGGGTTTTACGAAAACATAAGTCGGCACTTACCGCTGGTCAATAACTGATTTAAAAGGTATAAGTCCATCCATTGTAATGCATAAAATTCGAATGGAAGATGTTTATAAACCATCAGTGCAAAACCAAAGACGACTAAACCCTATCATGCAAGATGTGGTTAGAAATGAAGTGTTGAAATGGTTGGATGCTGGGATCATTTATGCTATATCTGATAGTTCATGGGAAAGTCCGGTACAAGTGGTGCCGAAAAAAGGGGGGTAACGGTAGTGAAAAATGAGAATGAGGAACAAATTGCTACTAGAATTGTTACCGGGTGGCGAATATGCATTGATTATAGAAAACTTAATGATGCCACTCGAAAAGATCACTTCCCCCTCCCCTTTATCGATATGATGTTGGATCGTCTTGCAGGTTATGATTATTATTGCTTTTTAGATGGTTATTCCGGATACAATCAAATCATGATTGCGCCGGAAGACCAGGAAAAAACAACATTTACATGTCCTTATGGCATATTTGCATTCCGTCGCATGCCATTTGGTTTATGTAATGCACCGCCACTTTCCAACGTTATATGATGGCTAAATTTCACGATTTAATTGAGAAAGTTATGGAGGTGTTTATGGACGATTTCTCTGTGTTTGGTAATTCTTTTGATAGTTGTCTTCACAATCTTTCCTTAGTCTTACAAATGGCCCGATGTGAAGAGACCAATCTTGTACTCAATTGGGAAAAGTGCCATTTTATGGTACGCGATGGTATTGTACTTGGTCATCGAGTCTCGCCTGCTGTGTCCGGGAAGTCGATCGGGCTAAGATTGTAGTAATCGAGAAATTACCACCTCCTACAAACGAAAAAAACCATTCGGAGCTTCTTGGGCCATGCCGGATTTTATAAAAGGTTTATCCGTGACTTTTCTAAAATTTCTAAACCTTTGAGCAAATTGCTAGAAAAACATGTTGCTTTCAATTTTTCCAATGATTGTTTGCAGGCGTTCGAAACGTTGAAGAGGGCATTGGTGACCGCACCTATACTTGTCGCCCCGATTGGAGTCAACCATTTGAGTTGATGTGTGATGCGAGTGATTTTGCGGTAGGGGTTGTTCTCGGTCAAAAGAGGGATAAATTGTTCAGGTCCATCTACCATGCTAGTAGAACATTGGACAATGCTCAACATAATTATACCACGACCGAGAAAGAGATGTTGGCGATTGTTTTCGCATTTGATAAATTTCGATCATACTTGATTGGGACGAAAACGATTGTTCACACCGACCATGCAACCATCAAATATCTCTTTGACAAGAAAGATGCGAAACCAAGGTTGATTCGGTGGATCTTACTATTGCAAGAGTTTGATGTAGAAATCAAGGACCGGAAAGGATGTGAAAATGTGGTGGCAGACCACTTGTCTCGAATTGAAAACCAAGAGGGAGCGCAAGGAAGCACGAGATTGAGAAAAGAAGAATTTCCTGATGAATGACTACTCATGCTTGAGGCAAAATTTCCGTGGTATGCAGACTTTGTCAATTATTTGGTAGCAGGGGTGTTACCTCCGGACCTATCGCCGTATCAAAAGAAGAAGTTCTTACATGACGTGAAGTTTTACATGTGGGACGATCCCCTACTCTTTAAGAGGTGTGCAGACAAAATCATAAGGCGTGCGCACCTCAAGAAGAGTGGGGAGGAGTCCTACAACAAATGTCATTCCGCACCCTCCGGAGGACATTTCGGCTTTAACTTTGCGGCGAAGGTATTGCAAAGTGGGCTATATTGGCCCACTTTATTTAATGAATGTTATTTGTTTGTGCAACAATGTGACAGGCGTCAGCGGATGGGCAACATTTCAAGGAGACACGAGATGCCAATGACAAATGTAATCGAAGTGGAATTGTTCGATGTATGGGGATTGATTTTACGGGCCCGTTCCCATCATCTTCGGGTTATCAATATATTCTATGATGGAATATGTATCCCGTTGGGTAGAGGCGATTCCGTCCAAAACAAATGATGCTCAGGTTGTGATGCGATTCCTTAAGAAAAATATATTTACTAGATTCGGCACCCCAAGAGCTTTAATTAGTGATGGAGGGTCGCATTTTGTAAATAAATTGATGATCAACTTGTTAGCAAAATATGGGGTAAAACATAAGGTTGCATTGACATATCATCCACAAGCCAACAGTAAAATGTAGTGGCTAATCAGGAGATCAAACAAATCCTTGAGAAGACGGTGAACATCAACCGAAAGGATTGGGCGTTAAATTTAGATGATGCTCTGTGGGCATACCGGACTGCATACAAGACACCGTTGGGCACATCCCCAATACCAGCTTGTTTTTGGGAAATCGTGTCATTTGCCGGTGGAGTTGGAACACAAAGCATTCTGGGTGGTCAAGAAGCTAAATCTGGATTTTCAAAAGGCCGGTGAAGAGAGATTGCTCCACTTGAATCGATGGAAGAATTTGGGATGAAGCCTACGAAAACTCCCGAATTTATAAAGAAAGAACCAAGAGGTGGCATGATAAAATGATCAAGAAAAGAGAGTTTTTGCCCAGGGGAACCAAGATTTTATACAATTCACGCCTTAAATTTTTCCCAGGAAAACTCAAGTCAGGTGGTCGGGGCCATTCGTAATAAAGAAAGTTTTAAATCCTCCCGGAATCGTGGAATCTGTTGACAAAAGAAGGAGAGACTTTCATGGTAAACGGCCAACGGATTAAGTATTACTTCCACCGAGGTAACCAAGAGGAGGTGACATCTATCACCTTGCGTGACCGTGATCGAACGAAAAAAACAAAGCGCCAAGCTAAAAGACGTTAAATGTAGCGCTTGTTGGGAGGCAACCCAACGGTTTTTTCGTGAATTTAATTTTTTGTTGTGTGTAGTTTATTTCAATTTTGTGTGTTTTATGTGCAATAAAAATAATAATCATGCATTTCATGCATTTCGTGTTTTTCATATAGTTGCATTAGAGCATTCTAGGTGGCATTGCATTAGAGCACGTTTATGGCTTTAACACTTCTATTGCTTTCGTAGTGGTTAGAGAGTGAGTTGACCCGGCTTGTTGCAACTTGTTTTTTTGTGTGCTAATTTTGAAAGATTTGTATTGTTGGAATTGGATAACGAGTATGAGTTGATTGAGCCTTGAATAGATGACATTGAGCATGTTAATATGAAAACTTGGTGTGATGCTTTGAATTACATTTTGACAAGCCTCGTGAGCTTTGAGCCTTTCTTATATCTTGTGCGAGTCTTGTTGTGATTGAGGGTATCATTCGTGTTGTCGAATTCTAGAACTTGCTTGGGTATCTTTGTCGAAGCCACATGTTGTATGCAAATTGTGAATGCGATAAAAGGCCATCTTTGTTAGCCTTTCAAGCCTTTTGCTTTCCTACGATGATGAAATTCCTTGTTAGCCAAGTTGAGCCTATTGCCTATTCTTTTGATAACCACAAGATTCAAGCTTTGAACTTGATAGATCCATCACCCTAAACTCGAGTGTATAACATGGAGTAAAGGGAGTAAATGGAGTTGAAGGAGTGGGAATTGAAAAGTGGGGTAATATGCATAATTGGTTAATTGGAACAAAAGAGAAAAAAAATCAAAAAAAAATCGAGGCTACACTGTGAATTCTCATAGAAACGAACTTGGGGGCGAATGATTGTAATTTAAGGCGATTCTCAAAAGAAAGAAAGAGATGGAAATAAGGAAAGTTGATAAAAATAAGGGATGATTGGAGTAGCATAATGAACTATTATGTAGAGGATTGATATGCTCACCAGTTATATGCTCGAGTTTGAGTCACTTTGTCCAAAATTTCCTACCCTAACCAAAGAGCCCTTTACAACCAAATAAGAAAGTCCTTTTTGATTCACGAAGTGCATACATTCTAGTGGCAGAGATACGAGACGAATTGCAAGCTTATGGTAATTTTGTGACATTGAATTGATTCGAGTGTAAACACGTCCCATATTCTCGTGAGATGAGCGTATACACATAACTTTGAGAGTTGGAATTGAGCATTTCACTTAGTTTTACTTGAGGCGTGTTCTTTGATCGATATTTGAGGCTTGATGGGTTGTGCTCAACATTCATGACGAACAATATGGATCTTCTTTTGGGTTCTTTGTGTGCGCTTTTATTCTTATCTCCTCTGTTGTGCCTTATCGTGTTCTAAAAATTGTTGATCGGGACGGTCAACAGTTTAAGTTTGGGGATTTTGATAGGTGTGAGTTTTGCATGTATTTTGGGGCGTATTTATGGCTAAAATGGTGACTAAACGTGCATAAACTCATATGAAATGATTCATATTCGTTATTTGTGGGAAAGATATTATTGCGTTGTTCGTTTTGTAGGAATTTAGTGATATTTGAAGGAACTTGGATACAAATACGAGCATTGCGAAGAAGAAATACCACAAATGATAGAAAATACATGACACACGGGTAGGGCGCGCGCCTAAGCACCACCCATGCACCCGGGAAAGCGTAATAAATGGTACGGCAATACGCACGGTAGCCCATGCGTTGCACGCACCACCCGTGCGCCATCGAAGGTCGAACATTTCTTACGGACATGCACACAGGTCACCTCGCATGCGTGTCACGCACGGCTCGTGCAATCGATTTGGCGAACGAAGAATTTCCTACGGACTTGCGCATGGGTAACCCGTGCGCCCACGCACGGTAGCCCGTGCATCCCTTGGATTGCATTACTTTGATAGCAACATAACCTAGAATGGAGGGGTATTTAAGCACTTTTGGGGCGCACACCAGGGGACATTCTGGCATTTTTGGGATCTACAACACAAGACAAGAGTATATTCTTGGAAGAAGACATCAAGGGATAATCGGGTTGCATCGGAGCTCAAGGAACGGAGATATATCGAGAGATTGTCGACTTTCCTAAATTTTCTTGCTTCTCTAGTAGTTTTCATCTTTCATTTTCTAGTTGTCATGGCAATGAACAATTTGTATTTGGATTGTTTAGAGATCATGTGTAGCTAAACTCTTTAGATTTCGGGTTTTGGAAATAGATTAATGAACTCTTGTTGGATGTTTTGATTTTAGTTAAAGTTATTATCTTGAAGCCTATTTAAGTACTTTGAGCTTATTCTTGTTTTATCACTTGATCAATGATTTAACTTGTTTGATATATTGATTCATAATTCGAGAGATGAGTTTCAATATTAGATCTTGAGTACTTGACATGAGTATTTGCATGAATCGAGAGGTTTGTAAATATTTGTGAAGACATTTGATCTTTTGAACTTTTGGGAGTTGAGTACTTCATGTTGAGTAGAGATGCTAGCATAAGTATTTCAATCTACATTTTATATGCATCTCGAGAGGGAGGATAAAATATCTTTGTGATCGTCTTATAGGAATAGCGATAATAACTTGGCTTGGATTAAATCGTACAACAAGAGGATTATTAGTCGAAACCTTAACTCGGAAATCTATTTCATATCCTTGATAATTCTATCAATTGTATTCTCTTAATTTTGTGTTTTAGTAGTCCATTTTGTTTTAATCTTACAACAACAATCACTAAATTACGAGCGTCTAAATAAAAATAAAGTTATCTTAGTTCAATACTTAGCACACTAATTTATTAGTCTCCGTGGATACGACCTTGCTTACCCTATTCAATAAACTACACCGTACACTTGCGGTGAAGCTAAAAATAAGGCGAACAGTGCACGGTCAATCACTCGGCCTACGGCTGCCTCCACTAACTGTACGGATACCCGGGTAGACTGAGCCAAAGCGGGTCAGATCAAAAAGTCAGTCCCTCCGGTCGATGTGCACCAGGCTATGATAAGGGACGAGGAGTGTTCAATTGGTTTTATACCAATGATTTGAGCTTCCTAGACTTGAGTTTTGTGTTGTTTTTGATTATTTTGAGTCATTTGAGTAGCCAATCCATGTTGAGAGCCAATTATATTGAGTTTATAGTCATAGTAATGAATCGTATATCAAAAGAAGTACAAACGAGCAAACAACGAGAGATTGATTTGAAGAAACGTCCAAACGCGTCTGAAATTTCCATCACTGGCAGCGTTTAGTATTGTGACCATAACTCTCTCTACAAAATTGATATTGAGGTGATTCAAGTGGCTATAGAAAGCTAAGAGATAGGGCTACAACTTTTAGGAAGGACTCAAAACCGAATTCGGATGTTTGGATGGATCCGCAGCGCCAAAACGAGGCGCTGCAGCGGAGGCGAAAATCTGGGCAGCGGCCAAATTCTGGATGGCGCTGCAGCGCCCAAGACCTGGCGCTGCAGCGCCCGGGTGTGTTATGTGCGCGCTGCAGCGCCCATTTTTGAGCGATGCAGCGCCCGTGGGCGGATAAAACAATAAAAGTCCGATTTTCAGATCTAAAAACAGGGGTACTATAAATAGATACATGGGAGGCTTGAACTAGGGAGGAGAAAAGGTCTGGAAAAGACCCAAGAGCACAAGAAATAGCTCAACTTCATCAAGGAAGAATCAAGGGAAGAATCGGGTCGAATTGGAGCTCGAGGATTGAAGATTAATCGAGAGATTATCTACTTCCCTAAGTTTTCTCATTCTTTGTGCTTTAATCTTTCATTTTAGCTTGTCATGAATATGAACAATTTGTCTATGAGTTGTTTATTTGTAATGAATAGCTAAACTTCTTGTGATTTTCGGGTTTTGGAAGTAGATTAATTGAACTTTTGTTGAATGTTTTAATCTTAATTGAAGTTATTGTCTTGAAGCCTATTTGAGTACTTTGTTCTTATTCTTGTTTTATCATTTGGCCAATGATTTAAAGATGTTTGATATATTGATTCATAATTCGAGAGATGAGTTTCAATATTAGATCTTGAGTACTTGACATGAATATTTGTATAATCGAGAGGTTTGTGAATATTTGTGAGGATATATGATCTTTTGTGCATTTGGGAGTTGTGTATCTTATGTTGAGTAGAGATGCTAGCATAGATATTTCAATCTACACTTTATATACATCTCGAGAGGGAGGATAAAATACCGTTGTGATCGTCTTATAGGTGTATTGATGATAACTTTGGATTTGATTAAATTGGACAACAAGAGGAATATTAATTGAAACCATAACCCGGGGAATCCATTTCATTCCTTGATAATTCCATTATTATTTTCATCTTGTGTTTTTGTGGTTAATCTTGTCTTTACTTCTACTACAATTATCAAATTTCGATCGTCTAAATAAAAATAAGACTATCTTAGTTTAATACTTAGCACATAAATTTATTAGTCTCCGTGGATACGACCTTGCTTACCCTATTCTATAAACTACACCGTACACTTGCGGTGAAGCTAAAAATAAGGCGAACAAGTTTTTGGCGCCGTTGCCGGGGACTAATACAATTTTTGGTGCTAATATTGCGATAGATAGAATTATTCTTAATTTAGACATTTTTTTATTTTTATTTCATTTTTCTTTTGTAAATTCTACTTCTACAATGCTTGATTTGTTTCTTTGAATTGGTATAGGTGCACCTATTCGGATGGAAGAGGCAAACCCATCTTTGGAAGACGCCCTCATTTCATTCATGAATCAAACGACTTCATTTATGAGTCAAATAAATTTATTCATGAGGGAAATGGGAAATAGCCTTACCAAAAACGAAGCAAAGATGGACAAGATGAAGTTGCAATTGACACAATTGGCCAATACTATGGATTCACAATTGAAAAATCTCGAGACTCAAATGGGCCAATTAGTTACAATAGTTGGTGGGCAACATCAAAAGAGCCAATTTTTAAGCACCATCAAGCCAACTTGAAGGAACAATATAGTGTCATTCATCGAAGGAATGATACCGAATACGAGGAGTTGAAGATCCTGGAAGAGCAAGAAAGTTCGTAACCACACACGATTGTATGTCTATGCACGGTCAAATAGTATGGCGCCGAAAAGGAACAAAAACAGACAAGGAACACACAACCCAAGCGTGTACGAACGAATGAGCAGTTGCGAGATATTATAAGAAAGTTGTTCCAGAACGAGAAAATACTCGATCATACGTATGCAAACGAACAACATACACGTAAACGGGATCAAGATATTCCTACGCCAGACTCAAATCCTTGCTTGACACCCCAAGTATGCATTATTAGGTGCAAGTAAGGCAAATATGGCACTTGACCATGACCCAAAGCGGCTAATATATGCATTCAAGGGAGGCACCAATTCATACGCCGAGCTATAGACGGTAAATCTAGCGCTTGTTGGGAGACAACCCAATGGTAACTTCACATTTTTCTTTCTTGAAATTCTATCTTTTCCAAAGCGGGTCGATCAAAAAGTCGTCCCTCCGGTCGATGTGCACCAGGCTATGATAAGGGGCGGAGCTCCATTGGAGATCCGAAGGAGAGTGGAGGTGGAGGTGGAGGAGAATGTCGAGGAGAACGTCGAGGCGGGGATAGAGGCTATGTATGGGTCCTCCGCCTCTGAGTATCTCTACTCGAATGTGCATGACGATCACTATCCTCAGCCTCACTATCATAATCATCATCGGCTATACGTGCAGGCCGGGACTCAGGCATCCGCCTCTTCGGACTTCGAGACGCAGGTCCCGGCTGCACTACGTCTTGGCCGAACAAGCCTCCTACAAAAAAAAGGGCTAGGTGGGGAAACCCGAGATCGGAAATGATCCATATGGACATACATCAATCCATGCGACATGTCCATATCGATGCCCCGCATGTAAGTGAGTCATAACTCCACCCTCGGTGGTCAGACATCTTGTGCACATATCGCCTGCGTGAAAAAATAGAAAAACTTTAACTTAATTAAAAAATATTATCAATACCACTATTACTCATATGATTTCGTAAAAAATGAAAATTACCTTGGGATCACAAATAATGCCACCGCATCAAGGCCCTCTTGGGGCATCTAACCCGTCTCGCCCTCAGGATAGCCATCCAACCCGAGAGGCCAGGGGCAAGGTTCCGAGCAAGAGAATGAATAGCCTCAAATGCCCATAGTTGTATCAAACAAAAACAAATAAGCAATGAACCTGGTTAGAATATAAAATGCTCGTGTTAATAGATGGAATACATGTTTAACTTATATATACCGTATATGATGTAAGAGGCATATATGTGGTAATCGACATCTCTCTCAGATCGTAGGGGCTCGGATCCCAGAATCAAGGTAATGGATGAGGCGCCCATACATGTAGGAGCCCCACGGGAATGCCTTAAACCCGGGTGCATCCCCAACCAAGGTCCACAACAATAATGGGACGGTGCCACGTGGATCGAAAGATAACAGATACCCCGTGACGAACAAGATATACGCCATTTTCGATTCTCCTCTCGTCACTCAAATGACTCGCTTTGAAATCTTTGAAACGCTTTGTCGGTATCAAGGACTCCCCATCGAAAAACTGTCGTTATACTCTTCCTTCCGGAGGGATATGCTGTGAGGAGCATGGGTCAATCGCTGAGGGGCCAAACCGTATCCCCGTACACATAGAAAACTCTCGCCGCCCAAATCTGAGGTTCTGCTCACCAACGCGGAACCACAAGTCCCCGGTCTCAGATTCCTCCACCAAAATCTGTCTACCGAGCAATCAAGCATACCCTTGGAGGTCAAGTACGCGTTCTCGAGTCGAAGTCCGTAAACGCCCAAATGGCCCATTCCTAAAGTCATCTAAATTGCCCGACTACCAATTCCTTCTTGATATCGACTATCAAGTGGTGCTTGAGTATACATTCGCTTTTTCCCTCCACCTCGTGCGTAACCCCATTTCCATTGCCAATCCAAAAAAAAACACAAATACTGTCGCTTGTTGTCGCATAACTCGATATTCGAAAGTTACACATAACTCGAATCCAAATGTTTTATTCGCCCCTCTAACTTCCGCCATTAACAACATCCAAAGCTCCCCTCAAACACAAAATCCCCTATAAAACCCTACAATTTCTACAAAACTACAACAAATCCTAACCTAAAACAATTATGACCAACTAAATCAACCAAAAACATGAAATTAAATAAAAATGGAGTTGAAGGTTACCTGGTTACTAGTTGAATCTGGCCACCGTCATCAGACGCTGTTCAAGTCTCAGGGTTTTGACGATTTGGGGGTCCGTGGTCGCCGCTCGAGTAATGGTTTCGATTGGATTTGGTCATCGCCGCTCGAAGTTTTGGTTTCGATTGGATTTGGGGTGTCATCGCCATTCGAGTAATGGTTTGGAATGGAGTTGTTTCACTCAAAAATGTGAAGTAAAACTATAAAAGGACATTTATGTCTTTTCGCACCCTAAAATGGCTAAAAAAGATGTGTTTGAAAAACATGCTAAAAAAAATTTTCAATTGGCCAAAAAGGCTAAAAAAAACCCACCGTAAAAAAAAAGTAAAATACCATGAGATATGTCGTTCAAGCAAGGGGCGGATTCAATGAGGGTTTTCCGAGCCTCCAACACACCTAGGGCTGCAAATGAATCATGCTGCTCTGAGCTATTCGTAGAGATGTCAATTTTAGCCCCACCGGCCCAATAAAAGCACCAGAGTGGGCTCTAATGTTAAAGGCCCGAAATGAGTCAGGTTTTTTTGGCCCGACCCGGTTGGCTCGATTTTTCTAGTGCATTCTTATGGGTTTGGCCAGGCTGGGCTCGAGAAAATTGCGGCCCGGACACGCTTTGGCCAACCTTTTTTTTTTTTTTCGCTCGATGGGTCAAGACCGAAATGGCCCAATCCGCCCATTTAACACCTCTATCCGGCCTCGATTCGAAAAATATTCGTTCGAGATCATTCGTCAAACTTAATGAGCCGAACTCGAGTCTAAATCCAAGCTCGAACTTTTAATCGAGCCGAACTCGAGTCTGCAGATATTTGGTTCGAAAGCTCGCGAACATGTTCGAGCTTAAGCATATAACGAGCCTTTATGAGCTGAGCTCAAGCTAAGCTCGTTAAAATTTAAACGAGCCTTTAACGAGTCGAGCTCGTTTAAGCTTAAATGAGCCTTTAACGAGGCAAGCTCGAGCTAAACTCAAGCTTAAACGAGCCTTTAATGAACCGAGCTAGAGCTGAGCTCGTTTAAGCTTAAACGAGCCTTTTACGAGACGAACTCGAGCTAAACTCGTCGAATATGTTAAACGAGCTTTTTACGAGCCGAGCTTGAACTGTTCGCGAGCTAAATAATATTTAAACGAGTCGAGCTCGAACTCAACTAGAAAAGCTCAAATCGAACTCTAGCCGATTCAATAACTAAACGAGCCAAACTCGAGCCTGTTCCTATTCGGCTTAGTTTGGCTCGTTTGCAGCCCTAAACACACCCCAAAATTTGTTATCTCATTTTTTTGAGGAGAAAAAATTAAAACAAATATATGTTTTTTAAGGAAAAAGATAGTTTGGGGAAAAATTTAGGCTACGAGCAATTTAACTAGCTGTTTACGCCCGCTTTCAAGTAGATATAAGCCGAAGGTAATCATCGAGATTTTGTTTGATAATCTAAGTAAGGTTATATTCGTAATTCCTTTGTGATTAAGGGTTTTAAGAAACACAAGAGGCATGGCCCCTAATAATAGCATTTTATATTCTAAGTTTATTTAAGTGCGCAGTTAAATAGGCTAGTCTAGTAGCATTATCTTATTATATTTTAAGACATTTATATATCTTTAATAAGAATTTAATGAAAATGGAGCGTCCACATCTAGATATAGGGTGGCTGTGTTATAAAGAACATTATAAAAAAAAATTAAGTGATGATGAATAAGAATTGATACAAATTAATAACGAAATTTTGTCATGTAAAACTCTATTCAATTTAATAAGGTTTTAATTAGTAACGGAATTAGTAGGTGAAGTTGACTTCGCAATACCAAAATCTTGAAGTGAAAATATGATTACTTTTAGAATAATTTATGATAATTTATTGGCCAATATTAAATGAATAACTCATCCAAAAGCTTAACTATCAAATACACGAGTCATTTATGTTGAACATTTTTTATTGGTGGCGGTGTAATTTGAATTTATGACCTTTTCCTTTTATACCATATTGAATGACAACCATCATTTAATATTTAATTATTTTAAGACTATCTAATGAAATCTAAACTCAATGCATCCACATAAAAGTCACTTAACCTAAAAGAAAGAAAGTAAAAACACGGAGAGAGAAAGAAAAGGTAGGTAAAACTATCGTTTTTACAATTAGGCCGATCATTTGGTTTAATTGATTTAATAAAGTATCGGTGATAGGTCCATTTTGTTATAAATAATCAAAATTGCACAACAGATGAATTTCATTTTATTTGTGTATTGGAGACCAGTTTTCTATATGTGAATTGGACTTCAGAGCGAACTTAGCTTTGATTACCATTTCGGAATGAGTTGAACAATTTTTAGCAGCATTTAAATTTTCATTACAATCGGCGAATGATAGCAGAAACAGTTTGCAAAAGCTAAAATTAGTCTGACCAAGTTCAATTTGAATCTTATATTGTATTATGTTATATGGTTGACTTTGTTTTTTTGGTTAGATAGATGAAATATCAGTTTACCATATATATACATAATATATACTTTCTCTATCCCAAATATATATTCCACTTTTCTTTTTTGAGATGTCCTAAATATATAGATCACTTTCTATTTTTAATAGTATTTTTTCCATTCTTTTACTATTATAATTAATCATATTTAATATCCGTTTTATAATTGACACTATACATTAAATAAGAGCAAATCAAATAAATATTTAAAATATTTGTAGTTTTCAATATTTTTCTTAATCTGTGTAAAAAATCAAACTAGACTACATATTTAGGTGGAGGTATATATATTGATAAATAAAAACTACTTTGACCAAAGTTAGTGGAAGAAGTTGAACAAAATATAGGATATAATCCGAGTAAAAGCCGAATAAAATTCAACTAATTGGACCAAGTTAGAGGAAGAAGTTGAACAAAATACAGAAAATAGTCCATGTGAAAACCAAGTAAAGAACCTGAAAGCAAAACCCCGTCCACGTTCACCACTATTACACGCATATCCAATTTACTCTATAATTATTGTTTAAAGCTTACACACACAAAATACACGCATTCAACAACAACTTATTTATCTTCTCCCTCAAAATCAGCTAGTTTACTTAACGTGCCATTTTCTTCTCCCAAATCCCTAAATTCATTTTTCTTTTCTTTTGGCAATAATTTTACAATAGATGGGGAGAGAGAACGGAAATGTAAATGAAAATGTGTTGGAGGATCTGATAAGGAGGGCGGGTGGTTGCGCCGTCGTGGACGGTGGTTTCGCGACTCAGTTGGAGAATCACGGTGCCTCCATTAATGATCCGCTATGGAGCGCCCTTTGTCTTATCAAAGAACCTGATCTAATCGAACGGGTATGGTTTTATTTTGTATTCATGCGGCTATGCCCATGCATTCTAGTACATATTTTTTTTTCATGTATAATTGAACGTTTGTTATGGTATTTTGCGAATGCTGCTTCATCTTCATTGAACCAGACACGGAGTGGAATTGCGTTCTTCATTGCACGATAATTGCCCGATACGATAAGCTATAGCAAGAATACAATCCGATACGATAAGCTCTAAAACGAACACGACCTAAAGTTCAAACCCAAACACGACACATTAAAAATACTATAAGCACAACACGACAAGATAAGCAAGAAAAGCAAAATTGTCAAATTTATTTAGTAAAGTCAATTAGGCCCCTAAACCATTAACAAGTAAAACTTATGATTTTTTAATATCTTTTTATATTTAATACTTAAAATATATACTTTTATAAATTATTAATAAAAATAGGCAAATATAAATAGTCAATTACTATTAAATTATCAATACAAATAATCAAACACCGATAATAAAAAAAAAAAAATTCATGCATTGTGTTTATTGGGTCATCTTGATATCAACCATTTTAAATGGGCCTTATCGGGCCAACCCAATAGCGGCTCGAACCGATAAGCCTTAGCTCAAACACTATAATTTTGTATTGTGTTCGTGTTGATCAATCATGTCATGCCTCAAATTGCCATTCCTTCTAGGGATGGCAATTTCCTCCGAACCCAACGGAGAATCCGATGACACCCGACCCTAACGGAGGAGGGTATGGAGGGTAGTTTTGTACCCAATTAAATAAATGGGTACGTGGGTATGGGTATTTTCGGGTATGGGTATGGAGGTGGGTCTAGGTACATCCTACCCATACCCTACCCGATACCCGATTAAATAATAATATTATATGTATAATATATCTACATATATATTTATTTATAATATTTTACATATATTTTTTAATTTATACAACTCTATTTATTTATATTTAAAGAAAATGATTTTTCCCCAAGTCTCAACCAAAATCTACTAACCCACTAACACTTTTGTTTAATCCTTTTTAATATTTTGCTATATTTTTATAATATATAGTTCGCTAATTCTTATCTCAGTATTCTTTTTCCTTATTGTTTCCTTAAGAATTTAGTAAATATCTATATTTTTATTTAAATAACTCAAATTTCTCTTAAAAAAGAAATAACTTAAATTTGAAAAATACAATTCTAAGTGGTAAGAGGGTATGGGTAGGTATGAATACCCGATCCTCCGATGGGTATGGGGATGGGTATGAAAAACTGAATACCCGATGGGTATGGGTATGGGTATGGGTATGAATATAATAAATGGGTATGGGGATGGAGGATATAGAATCCTACCCGAATCCTACCCATTGCCATCCCTAATTCCTTCTACTCCGTGCGTTATTCCATGCCTTATTTTGGACCTAAGGATTTTTAATAAAATAAAATATTTTTATTTTATTGTTTTATCAATAAAAATTATCTATATTACTAAAATAGTTTTTAATAATAAAGTTTTAAAGATTAGAAACAAATCAATCGAAATGCATTGATAAAATTTAAAGCGAGAATTATTAATTTACTATTATTTATTTGATAATGTTAAAATATGTTTAATTGATTAAATACGTATTTGTATTAGTATGTTAATATATATTTGGTGAATTTTGCTTTAAAAAAATATATATATTTGGTGCAATAAAATAGTTATTGTAGATGGAATAACATGAACTATTGAAAAATAGTCCTTTAAGTGTAAAATTTGAGGTAAATTAGTACCTACGTTGGGGATGGATTTTAAGTTTAGTGCACAAATTCCACTAGATTACCAAAAAGCTGCATTGACAATATAGAAATGTGGGTAATTGGAGACGAGATAGTTAAATGGTGGTTTTTGCATCCTGTTTATGATAATCGTTTGCAAAGAATTGTGATTACTTGTCACTAATTAAAGAAGAGAAGGTCTTATGACTTATGTGAGACCGTCCTCTGGGATCTAAGTTCATGAGACGGATCCTATATACATACAAAAATATGGATTCTTTTCATGGGTATGGGTTTGGGTCGAAAAGAATTTTTACTTTTGTCAAAAAATAATTTTGTTCATTAATTAACTTCAAGAACAATAAAGCCTGAAAATTTATTACAGACCTAAACCGATTTTTATCTGTTTCAATGAGTGCAGGTACATTTGGAGTATCTGGAAGCCGGTGCAGATATAATTGTATCTTCATCATATCAGGTTTGCATGGCTTTCTATATAATGCTGAATATCCGATGAGATAAATGATTAACCTTAATCAAAATTCAGTAACATGGTTACTATTACTTATGTTTATGTGAACATCAGAACATGTGAGTGTTGAATTATTAGCTAGATACATTGAAGTAAAATAGTTCTAGTATATTCTATGCATGAATAAGTGAAATTCATGTATGTGACTTTTGGTTTTGTGCATGAATGGGGATAGGTGAATGTATGGAAATTAAATATTGATGTATGCTTGAGTGTATGTTCATCTTGGGTATCACCTATAAATACCCTTGTTATGGAGTCATTTGAAGAAGTGAAGAAAGTGATAATAAAATAATATAAGTTTTCCCCTCTATTCTCTTGTGTGTGTGAGTTATTTGTAATATATGCTCTCCAATTTCTAACAAATTGGTATCAAGAGCCACTTGTGTTTGAAGACCAAAGCTTGAAGAAAAATGTCAAACGGACACCATTTGTAGTTCCATCACTCACCAAAGAAAATTATGATAATTGGTGTATTAGAATGAAAGCCTTGCTTGGAGCCTATGAAGTATGGGACCCTTTGGAGAAAGGTCTTGAAGGAGATGATGCAAACGCCAAGAAAAAGACCAAAAGGCGCTCACACTCATCCATCAAAGTTTGGATGAGAAGATGTTCGAGAAAGTTGCTACGACAACTACCTCCAAGCAAGCATGGGAAATTCTTCAAGCCTCTTTTAAAGGAGTTGACAGAGTAAAAAGGTCCGTCTTCAAACATTAAGAGGTGAGTTTGAATCTCTATACATGAAGGATTCCGAGTCTATTTCGGATTACATTTCAAGAGTTTTGGCTATTACCAATCAAATGAAGAGATACGGAGATGACATGAAGGATGATCGAATTGTTGGCAAAATTTTGAGATCTTTGGATCCAAAATTTAATTATGTTGTTGTTGCCATTGAAGAGTCCAAAGATTGGACACCATGACCGTTGATGAACTTGTCGGATCTTTGCAAGCTCATGAAGAAAGATTGAAAAAACCGGTTCAAGAATCGGTGGAACATGCTTTGAAAGCAAAGCTATCTTTGAAAGAGAAAGAGACAAACCAAGGCACGTCTCAAAGAGGTCGAGGACGTGGAGGATTTCGTAGACAAGGCCAAGGTAGAGGTCGAGGTCATGGAAGAGGTGGACGAGGTGACAAATACACCTCAAACAATAATGATACAAGCCAAAACTTCAATCAATGAAGAGGCCGCGGACGAGGTAGAGGGAGAGGTGGAGAGGATATAGGCCAAATCAACCAAGGTATGACAAATCGAAATCGAGTGTTATAATTGTCATCGCTTTGGTCATTATGCTTGGGAATGTAGAAGAACGTAGAGGAGACAAGTAATCTTGTGGAGAGCAATGATAAAGAAGATGTAGATCCCACTTTGCTTCTTGCTTGCAAAAATAATCAAGATGAGAAGGGGAATCAATGGTATCTTGACTCCGGTGCAAGTAGCCACATTTGTGGAAAGAAAGATTTGTTCGTGGAACTGGATGAATCAGTCGATGGTGATATAACTTTTGGAGATTCTTCAAAAGTTCAAGTCAAAGGGAAAGGTACAATTTTGATTCGGTCAAAAGATGGAAGCCATCAATTTATTTCTAATGTCTTTTATGTTCCGGCCATGAAGAGTAACATATTGAGTTTGGGACAATTGTTGGAGAAAAATTATGATATACACTTGAAAAATAGAAGTTTAACCATGAAAGATGAAACTGGGAGATTGCTGGCCAAGGTACCTATGACAAAGAATAGAATGTTTTTGCTAAACATTCAAAATGACGTCCCTATGTGCTTAAAGTCTTGTTTCAAAGATGCATCTTGGCTATGGCATTTGAGGCTTGGACACTTGAACTTTGATGGCCTCAAAATGATGAGCAAACAAAGAATGGTGAAAGGATTGCCTTCCATAAATCATCCAAATCAACTTTGTGAAGGATGTCTTTATGGGAAGCAAGCTAGAAAGAGTTTTCCGAAGGAGTCTATGTCTCAGAGCTCAACATCCACCGGAGTTGATACACTCGGATGTTTGTGGACCAATCAAACCATCATCACTTGGTAAGAACAATTACTTCGTGCTTTTTATTGATGACTATTCTCGAAAACTTGGGTGTACTTTTGAAGGAAAAATCGAGGTGTTTGAAACCTTCAAAAAGTTCAAAGCGATGGTAGAAAAACAAAGTGGTTACCAAATAAAAAGCTCTTCGGTCCGACAGAGGTGGTGAATTCACTTCAAATGAGTTCAAAAATTTCTGTGAGAAAATGGTATTCATCGTCCCCATGACAACTCCATATTCACCACAACAGAACGGAGTAGCCGAGCGAAAAAGAACCGGACTATTCTTAACATGGCAAGAAGATGTTGAAAAGCAAAAATATGCCGAAGGAGTTTTGGGTCAAGTTGTTTCTTGTGCAATCTACTTGATGGATGATGTTACACTAAAAGTGTGCATGGAAAAACACCTCAAGAAGTCCTGAATGGCTATAAACCAATTGTTTCACACTTGCGGGTTTTTGGAAGATAGCCTACACACATGTTCCTGATGAGAAAAGAGCCAAACTTGATGATAAGAGTGCAAAATATATCTTCGTAGGCTATGATCAAAGTTCCAAAGGCTACAAGTTGTACAATCCGAACAGTGGAAAAATTGTGATAAGTCGAGATGTCGAGTTCGATGAAGAAGGTGTTTGGGAATGGAATGATCAAAAGAAAAATGAACAATATAGTCCATTCTTTGATGATGATGATGAAGAAGGCCCGACTCAACCTACTACACCACCATCAACGCCACCACCACAAAGTGCCAAGTTGATGATGCAAGTTCGAGTGAAGGTCCTAGAAAATTTAGAGGCCTGCGTGAAATATATGATGACACCGAAGAAGTAAGAAATTTGAGTGATTTTACTCAATTTTGTTTGTTTACGGATTCCGAGCCTGTGAGTTATGATGATGATGCTCGTGATGAAAAATGGAGAAATGCTATGAATGAAGAAATAAAAGCGATCGAGAAAATGATACGTGGAGCTAGCATCACTACCTAAAGGTAAAAACACGATCGGTGTGAAGTGGGTGTACAAAATAAAAAGAAATGCAAAAGGCGAGATAGAAAATATAAAGCCGATTAGTGGCAAAGGGTACAAGCAGTAAAGTCGGCATTGACTATGATGAGGTATTTGCGCCCGTTGCTCGCCTTGAAACTATTCGGTTGATCATTTCCCTTGCAGCCCAAAATCATTGGAAAATTCACCAGTTAGACGTGAAGTCTGCTTTCTTGAACGGGTTTTTGGAGGAGGAAGTATACATTGATCAACCTCCAGGCTATGTGGTGAATGGTCAAGAAGATAAAGCCTTGAAATTGAAAAGGGCTCTTTACGGGTTGAAACAAGCCCTCGTGCATGGAATAGCCGAATTGATCGCTATTTCCAAGAAAATGGTTTTTCAAAATGTCCACATGAGCATGCTCTCTATGTAAAAATGAACAAAAATGGTGATATGTTACTTGTTTATTTGTATGTGGATGATTTGATTTTTACAGGAAATAATCCAAAGATGTTTGGTGATTTCAAGAGAGCTATGGCAAAGGAATTTGAGATGACGGACATTGGCTTAATGTCTTATTATCTTGGGATTGAAGTAAAGCAACAAGATGATGGAATTTTTGTATCTCAAGAAGGATATGCCAAAGAAACTCTCAATAAGTTTGAGATGGAGAATTGCAAGTCGGTGAGCACCCTCGTGGAATGTGGAGTGAAAATGTACTTTCACGAAGATGGTGAGAAAATTAATTCCACATAGTTTAAAAGTCTTGTTGGAAGCTTGAGGTATCTAACTTGTACTAGACCGGATATTCTTTTTGGTGTTGGACTTGTAAGTCGTCACACGGAGGCTCCTACTACATCACATTTGAAAGTTGCCAAAAGAATGCTTCAGTACATTAAAGATACAGTTCATCATGGAAGGTTTTTTACCTCCTCTCACAATTTCAAGCTTGCTTGGCTATTGTGATAGTGATTGGGCCGGGTGATGTTGATAGTCGCAAAAGTACAACCGGGTTTGTTTTCTTTATGGGAAGTTCGGCATTCACTTGAACTCTAAGCAGTACCGATTGTGACACTTTCTACTTGTGAAGCGGAGTATGTTGCTGCGACTTCTTGTGTTTGTCACGCTATTTGGTTGAGAAGTTTGTTGAAGGAACTTAGTTTATCACAAGAAGATCCGACGGAGATTTATGTGGATAATAAGTCTGCTATTGCATTGGCGAAGAACCCGGTGTTTCATGACAGAAGCAAACACATTGATACAAAGTATCATTTTATTCGTGAGCATATATCCAAGAAAGAAGTGAAGCTTGAGTTTGTGAAGTCACAAGACCAAATTGCGGATATCTTCACGAAGCCCTTGAAGTTTGATGTTTTCAAGAAGTTGCGATTTTTCTTGGAGTAATGAATCTAGCTTAATGGGGAGTGTTGAATTATTAGCTAGATACATTGAAGTAAAATAGTTCTAGTATATTCTATGCATGAATAAGTGAAATTCATGTATGTGACTTTTGGTTTTGTGCATGAATGGGGATAGGTGAATGTATGGAAATTAAATATTGATGTATGCTTGAGTGTATGTTCATCTTGGGTATCACCTATAAATACCCTTGTTATGGAGTCATTTGAAGAAGTGAAGAAAGTGATAATAAAATAATATAAGTTTTCCCCTCTATTCTCTTGTGTGTGTGAGTTATTTGTAATATATGCTCTCCAATTTCTAACAGTGAGGATATGATTTTCAATGTTTTCTGAATAAACAGGCAACTTTACAGGATTCCAATCCAGAGGATTGTCCCTGGAAGAAGCAGAGTCACTGCTTACAAAAAGTGTAAAAATCGCTGTCAATGCCCGTGACAAGTTTTGGTCCCGAAAACCGGGACGTAGTTACAACAGGGCTCTTGTTGCAGCCTCCATTGGAAGCTATGGCGCATATCTTGCCGATGGCTCAGAGTACAGGTTCGTTAAAAGACGATCCTTTTCTTTTTTTTTTTTTTTTTTTCCCTGTGAAATTGAATAGAAGCATTAGTTTCACAGTGTTTGCAAACACTTGAAAAAAAGTGATTGTCAGTTTTTGGCTAGTTTTTAGTGTTTTTAAATGGCAACTTCCTACCAGGTGCTTGTAGTTGTAGTGGTAGCGCTCATCCTTTGTAAGGGTGTTGACGGGGTTCAACCAGTGTTTTTCAATTTATTTGAAATTTATACTTTCCAGCTTTCCCCCAACCAAGATCTCCCAACTTATTGAAAAAATGGCAACTTCCGTTTCTTAGTTTGCACAATTTAATCATATGATCACAATTAAATTTGGTACTCATTCGTGTTGGCTGTTTTATCCAGCGGGAAGTATGGAGCAAGTGTAACTTTAGAGAAATTAAAGGATTTTCACAGGCGCAGGCTGCAAGTTATTGTAGAAGCTGGTCCTGATTTGCTTGCTTTTGAGACCATTCCTAACAAGCTAGAGGCTCAGGTCCACTTTTTTTCTCTTTCATTTTATTTACATACAGGGATAACTACAAAAACTACCATACGTTTAGCTTAATTACCAAAAAAAAACCCAGTTGTGTTTTAAAATTACAAATACCCCTGAGGTATTACAAATGTACCCCTTGAGATATGTCTTTGTTTTGCGAATTACCCCATGATCAATACTTCAATAGGGTGTTATAAAATATAATAAGGGGGTATTTTTAAGGGATAATTACCAAAACCTCCCCAAGGTTTGAGCTAATTACAAAAACACCCAGAGGTTTTTAAAAATTACAAAAATCCTTTGAGGTTTGATCGTGTCTTAAATTTAAGGGGTAAATCGTAATATTTTGATAAATGTAAGGGGAGTTTTTGAAATATTTTTGGCATAGGAAGGAGGAAATGTAAAATGGATCAAACCTGAAGTTTTTTTTTTTTTGTAATGAGTCCGAACCTCAGGGGGCTTTGTAATTATCCCTATTCTTAATTTTCAAAGATTGGATTTTTTTGGTAATTAGACTGAAACTGATCAAGAGTAGCACTTGTAATTATCCACGTTTTATAAGTTTTGATCGTTTACTTATATGTAACATGGCAAATTAATATGATTATTACCAGGCCTGCGTCGAACTGCTGGACGAAGAGAACGTTTCGATTCCATCCTGGATCTGTTTCAGCTCAGTTGATGGCGAAAATGCCCCTTCAGGAGAAAGCTTTGAAAAATGCCTTGACATAATTAACAAGAGTAACAAAATTAGTGCTGTTGGAATAAATTGTGCACCACCTCATTTTGTTCTAAGCCTTATCCATAGATTCAAAGAGGTAAGTTTTCGATTAAAATTCAATAGAACAAAGTTTCTAAAAAATAATCAGTTTTGTGAAACCTGAAATGAAATTTGTATTTGCAGTCTACAGCTAAGCCAATAGTTGTGTATCCCAACAGTGGTGAGATATGGGATGGCATTGCTAAAAGATGGCTGGTTAGTTAATTTTCCTATATAACAATGTCTTAAATATTTTTCTAACTACAATAATGTCATGAAAACAATTGATTTCCCAAATTGTGAACTAAGATTTTTATTCTGCACTTATGTCGACAGCCATCAAAATGTTTCGATGACGAGAAGTTTGAGATATTCGCGACAAGATGGCGGAATGCTGGGGCGAAACTTATTGGTGGCTGTTGCCGGACTACACCTTCTACAATTCGAGCGATTTCTAATGTTCTGAAGGGGAGAGAATGATCTTCTTTTTCTTCTTTTTTTTTTTTGGGGGAAAATTTTCAATTTTAGAGAGATTATCATATGGAGCTTTGGTAAACCAGTCAGGATCTTCGGATGTCTGTGATGTTTTCAATAGATGAATGTTACGTATATAATATGTGAATAAAAAACGAATGCGTTTGTATCTCATTTCTCTATGTGCAACTAAGTAGATTTTTCTTTTGCTGCTGCATTCTTAGGTTCGTTTGTCCTTGTTTATAGGATTAAATTGTTTGTTTTTGTTTATATGGTTTTTTATTTTCATTGACTAGGATTGAACTGCTCATTTATTATATAATTCACTATAAAATTGTGTTTGAGATATGGAAATTTGAGGGTATAATTAAAATATTTTGTTTGACTTGAATGAATATTTGGGATAAGTCGTGAAATGTCAAATATATCCCCACACCCAAACAAAATTTAATTTTTTTTTTGAAATCAACAAAATTTAAAATTTAATTCCAATGAAGATGATGTTAGAGTAGGGTGCCCCCGCACTCCAATTAATTGGATTTATCCTACTTGTAACACAATTTTATTGGAAATTATATTAATATAAAGGCATTTTTCTTTATCTTATGTTTTGCATTTATTATTATTGCTCATAGATAAAGTCCTTAGATCATTTTAAGCTATGGGCATGGTTACGCATTTGATGGTGATCACGAACATGCCTCGCCCGATCTTTAAAATAGTTCCAAGTCAATGGATTTTTCAAGATAGGACATTGAATAACCCCGTAAGACTTGTGTATATGATGCATGCTCGTGAGACGAGAATGTTATATTCCATTAACATTAGCGTTGAGACGCAAATGCATATATAAGAGTGCTTGTTGGCGAACAAGTTCACGAACATGACCCAATGGAAATTCTTATATGGAAACTTTGTTTGTCGAATAAGAATTTTCATATTGCAATAAGACATGATTAATCCTCGTACTGAGGCACGATAGAAATTTGTGTCTATCCTACAATACATTGATTTATCTTTTGATTGCTTGACAATCACAAAAGGGGTACTTTGGGTATTCAGAGATCGACGATATACGTGGAGACTTGTCGTCAGGGCCAACATGGAATTCGACACTTGTCTTTTGACAAGGAATTTCCCGTGTTTTCATAGTTTGTGATTCAAAGACTCGCCAAATGACGATGAATTTGATTCATAAAAGAATCACTAAAACTTGAAATGGAACCACGCTTATTAAATCAATTGGGTTTCGATAAATCTATGCCCAAGATTTAATCGGGAAATTAGTTGTCGAAAGGATTTTACATGCATGCAATTGCAATTGAAATAGGTTTACTCGCTATTTCACATAAAACTAGGTAATCATGCTACTTGCTAGATGTTACCATGATTTTAGGTTCTTGAAATTAAAGAGTTAATTTCAATTATATTAATTAATATGATTAATTAGTAAAACTTATTATTCGAAAGTTACAAAAGTTGTAAGCCTCGCAACTAGTATTAATTGTGAACCTAAAAGGGTCACATATAATTTTGGTTGTTGACATTTCAAAATTGATAAATTCAATAGTTGAGTGCAATTAATTAATATAGATTAATTAATTGGAATTTTAATTTAATTCAATAGTTGAATTAAATATTTAGTTAAATAATATGATTATCTAATTAAATCTAATTTGATTAGAAAGCTCAATGAAAGGAATAGAATATATTAATTAATCAATTGGATTGATTAATTTGGGCTTTGGGTATTAATTGTTTGAATTAATTAATTTGATTTTGAAGTCAAAGCCCATATCATAATCTAGTAGGCCTAATTGCAGAAGCCCACTAGACAATTGAAGATAAATAAATAAATAAGATTTATTTACATATATATATATATATATATATATATATAATAGGGGAGGGTTATATAGGACCCCATATTATATGAAAGACGTAGGACTGAGATCAAGCCACAAATATATTGATTTCAATGGCTGAGATTAATCCTGCTTAATGATGATAAATTATTCGAAAAAGTCAATAGGAGGGTAAATCAGTCCATATAATAATAAGTTGTGGTAGCTAAATCTAGTAAATCCCACTAAAATAGGATGAGTTACCATCAAATTTGCAATCACAATCCACCAAATCTGTTATTGAAAAAATCGTCCACGCCATATCATCTTCTCCACCGTGTTTTCGCAACCCAAATCTTCCTCCATACTCGTAAACTCGACATTTGCGAGTTCAAGCAAAAAAAAAAAAATGGATGACACCTATGAGGAATGCTTCAACACTAATGAAGAACAATGTTACACTTTTTCTTGCCTTCCAAATTGTTTATATTGTCCATTTTTTGAATCAAATTAAAATTTGATTCGTAATTTTTCCTAAATCAATCATTCGATCAATCATTTCATTTTTTTGTAATTGTTACCCTTAAATATGCTTATTCGTGTCTATAATATTGCTTATGTGTGCCAAATAATATGCTTATAAATATGAACTTACTTGGTAGTCAAGAAAATTTTCAATTCTTCATCATCCCAATTTTTTTTTATGTTTATCCAGTGAGTTGCTTATTCGTGATCACAATTATGCTTTCACTTGCCTACGAATGTGCTTATAAGTATCAACATACTTTCGAATGCAGAAAAATTCAATTCCTCATCCACGTTTTTTTTTCATATTTACCCAGCAAGTTGCTTGTTCGTATCCATAATATTGTTTATTGATGAATATGAATATGCTTATCATTATGAACATATTGCTAAAGCATGAAATGCAATTCTTCGTCCCTCGTTTTTTTCTTTAAAAAACATATATGTTATGATCGTAAATGCATTTTTTCGGTGTTATAAACTATCAGGTTAATTGGTCATTGTTTTATCGTCATATATAGGTTGTATCTATTGAAATTATTTGATTACAACCCCGCTTGTCCTGACCCAGTACTTTGCTTATGTATGACTATACAATTGCTTATACTCGTTTACCATTATGCTAATGTGTTTTCAAAATCTTGCTTAATTATTTCTTTTTGTTGAAACGATTTGTAATTGCAAGTGTTCTCGCAATAGCGGATTGAAATAACAACGGATTCATCTTCGAATGGATACCGTGATCGTGACGAACATATGAATCCAAAAGAAGGGATGAATTTTGCTAACAAAGATAACATACCATGAGATACATGCTTACAAGTCCATTCAATTATGCTTACAAAGCATTTGAATCACGCTTACAAAAACATTTGAATAGTCTTAGAAGTATACGATACCGATAAGTTATAATATTTGAAATAGTGCTTACAAGTCAATTGAATTCGCTTACAAAGCGTTTGAATTATGCTTACGAAATATTTGAATATCGCTAAAAAAAAGTATAAAGATGCTTGAAAAGATAAAACATTTGAATATTGCTAACAATGCGTTGATTTCGCTTAAAAAGAACACGAACACCGCTTAAAAATATTTGAAATAATGTTAGAAATATTATAACATACCATGAAAATGATTGCATACAATAGAGTTGAATTTCGCATACGACTAATTGAACCGCTTACATAAGCAATCGAATCGCATTTTGAGGAAAGTATAACAACCATGAACTAACACTCAACAATTATCAAAAAACATTCAAACATCACTACAAGGTACTTCAAAAGACCAAACAAATTTACCGTGTCTCGAAAAATACTACAAGAACCAATACTTTTATCAAAAAAAAGTGCGAAGCAACAAAACGTTTCGGATTGATCTTATTTCATTTTGGCAAACTCCTTCACCCGTCCCAATACCGCCTCCCTCGGCTCATTCATTGTATCCAGACATATTGTACCGCACACTTTCTATGCATCATAAATAGTTGCGCCTCGTCGCTTTTTTCCGGAGCCCGCTTTTGATTTTTGAGCCCACCTCTCATATAGGTCTCCATATGGCGCATTGCGAAAATACCGCAATCAACTTTGTTATCCTTGTCCCTCCAAGGCATGCACAAATACAGTAAGGAACAAAAACACAACCAATCCTAGTATTTTTTTTTCACATACCCGAATATACATAAGCATGATATAAAACATAGATAAGCAATGTTTTTGCCTCATTAAAGCAATCACCAAAATACTTGAATTTTTGCACAAACTTCGTTTTTCCAAATAATAAAACAGTAAGAATAAAAAACAAACTCATTCCCAAGTATTTTGCATATACTTGAATATTCATAAGCATAATATATCACAAGGATAAGCAATGTTTTTGCCTCATTAAAGCGATCATCAACTATATGTAAAAACAGAGATGTGAGCATACTTATTGACAACAATAACTAGTTTTTGCCACATTAAAACAATCTCCCAATACTTGGGAAAAGTGGGAAATACTAATTGCCACTCTCCTCCCATTTGACATAATAACCTAAATTTGGTGTCAACAACCATGTGCAATTTTGACGAATATCATAAGCAATTTCCATAATGATCATAAGCAATTTTATCAACAACAATATGCAATTTTAACGAATATCCAACAAATTTGTTACTGTTTGAATAAAAAAAAAACAACGAAGAAGAAAGAAATAAATTTGGTGCCGTCGAATAGGGATTTTACAACAAATTTGGGGGTTCCTGACCGCTACTTACTCAAGAAATTTCAAGACGCCTAAGTGGCGTATTTGCGGATGGTTCAACTCCTCGCAAATTTCAAGACGCCCTAAAAACCAACAAATCGTATCATCCGGATCAACACCTTACAACAAGACGCGCAAGGATGTGGCAAGCGGACATGTGCGGGAAGGAGGGCTCCAGACAGAGGGTCATTTGTCGATTGCATGAGCCTTAGTCGACGGAAGAAATTTCCATGGGATTCCATAGAAGTTGTTGGAATGAGCAGTGGTGAGAGAAGGACCATTCGTGGCGTCAGCATTGTTGTACCGCAATCTTGCCATCAGGAGAAGAAAGTGTCATTTGGCGATAGATTTTTGTGTGATATGATGAATGAAGGACTGTAGAGAGAGATTACCGAGAGAGAGGGAGTTTGAGAGAGAGCGTAGAAGATTTGAGAGAGAATCACGCTCCCTTAATTCTAGGAATGTGAAAAGCCACTACCAAATATAACTCTCTCCCTAATAATCGATATAAAGTTGGATTTACCAAAAAGTCCTTTTCTTCAATAAATTAATCTTTAAAAAGGACAAAATCGATTAATCTGCACCGTTTAAAAAATAAGTCAACGTTCGATTTGGTCTCACATACTCACATAGGATATGTGGACTCACCGATCCAAATCCTATATATATATATATATGTGTGTGTGTGTGTGTGTGTGATATATATGCACTTAAGAAAAAAATGGCCATTGGTTTTGGTCCATTATAAACACGGCGAGTTCCATTCAACATTATGGAATAATGGTGTTGCCCCATTTTGGTTAGTGGGTGGTTTTCCTTTTCTATAGTTAATAAAACAAGAGTGAGAATTATTTTACGATATAGAAAACAAAAACCAACGAAAATTTTCTCTCGAGTTCAAAAGAAGACATATGGCCGTGTTTTGTGAGAAAAAAGGATAGAAAGTGTTCTTGTGTTTTTCTTCATTTTTCTCAAGGAAATTATTTTCAATTGTCGTGGATAATAATTAATTGATAATTATTTATCTACACAATTTATTCTTCAATTAATTGTTGATTGTGGAATTAATATTCTAGTCCACTATCAATTTGAAAACGGATAAATTTTACTAGCGAAAGATTCACTCCGGTGGCTACAATCAAAAGGTGGACTCGACTAAAGGGAGATGTTTGAATCCCTATTGGCGAGCATTTGGAGTTTAGGTGATTGCCACATATCCGGAAATTGATTCCTCTCAATCATCGCTAAAAGGAGAAGACTCTACAAGGGTAATTTCCTTTTTTCACTTACGAATCAAAATTTGGTTTCTCGTGATGATAAAAAAAATACCGATCGTTACAATCGCCCCGTGAACCTACAGGGTTAGTGTTTATTATGATGAATGCCTTGTTTTAATTAGATTAAAAATTTTAAATTTCCATTGTGCAACCCGTGTGGTATAAAGAAACCCAAGAGTGGTATCAGTCACGGTCGGGCGATTCTCAGATGTTGCGGGGGCTTTAGCCCCCCAAACTTTAAAATTGGAACCAAGTATTATATATATATAATATTCTGTAATATATATATATATAATATTGGTTTGTCATTTAGTCCCTTAATTTGTGGTCCCAATTTTTAACTTTATCTCCAATACTACACTCTCTCTCCTCTCACTCCAACAAAATCGTCCAGTAGCAAGAAATCCCCAAAATTTCTTTTTTCTCTTCACTTTAAAACCCTCACCCATTTCCTTCTTCAATTCTTGTGGTCCCTACTTCCATTTCCCACTCCAAGTTTCAACCCCATTCTCCAAGGTGGCAAGACAACTAGACAAGGTACCTAACTAATTAAGTATTTTTTTTATTACTTCTTTAAACTTGTTTTAAATTGTGAGATGGGTTTTTGAGATTTTAGATTGAAAACTAGGTTTAGATTTTTTTAAGAGTGATAATTGATTTAAGCATTTATGTTTTACTTATTGCTTCAATTATAAAGTAGCATTGCTTAAATTGTAGCATTTGTTGTTGTAATTTGGTAGCAATATAATTATCTAATAGTAATTTAGTATTGATTTAGTACTCTATTAGTAATTTGGAAATTTTAGAATAGTATTTGCTTTAATTGGATTTAATGTGGTGGAAATTTAATTGTAGACAATCAAAGAATTGAGCAATTTAATTTTAGAATAGTAATTTGCTTCAACCAAAGGGCTTGAATTTGAAATATGATGTTAACTATTAATATTTTTTTTGACATAATGGATAAGAACCAAGTAAAATACTATTGTAGTACTTTGGTCGCAATTTAGTCTTTTTAGTTTGATTTCTTTCATTTAAGTTAATAGTCTTTTAATTCTTATTATCTCGACATCTCACTATCTGAGTTACACACATGGGAAAATTAAAGACCATTGATACTTTCTTTAAGAAAAAAGATGAAAAGATTCAAGACAACTCTACAACTCTTCCATGTGATTCGAGTCATCCAACACCAAGTCACCTAACAATTGAGCCATCAAATCTCAAATCTTCATATCTCAATAGGATAGTCAAAAACGCCAACAGTTAAATGCTTCACAAATGGATGCTTGTCATTTAGAAAGGGATCCTGGATTGCGTCCTCTAATTTGGGATTTTTCTATAAATCAAAGAGATGAAACCGCGTCGAGCTTATCTCAAGGTTGGGCCATATCAACCAAGACTTCCACAAGATGCTTATCCATTTTCTATTGGTAAAAACCAACGTCGTCAATTTCAACTTTCTTGGTTTAACCTATATCCTTCTTGGATGGAGTATTCCAAAGCACATGATGCTATTTATTGTTTGCCATGCTATATTTTTGGTAAGCAATCTTCAGGCCGCTCAGGTGCAAATACATTTATTGAGCACGGTTTCTGAAATTGGAAGAAAGTAAATAGTGGATCCGATTGTGTTCTTTTTTGAACCATGTGGGAAAATGTCCCAATTCACCACATTATAATTCGTGAAATATTGTGATGATTTGGTAAAACAATCTCAACATATTGATACCCTTTTCAAAAGACAATCATCGAAGAAATTGAGAATAACCGAGCTAAGACTAAAGGTTTCGATTGATTCTATAAAATGGTTAACATTTCAAGGTTATGCATATAGAGGTCATGATGAAAGCCAAAGTTCAAGAATCGGGAAACTTTATTGAAATGTTGAAGTTTTTGGGGTCTTATAATGACAATGTTCAAAAGATTATTTTGGAGAATGCTCCAAGGGTTGCAAAGTATACATCAAGGAATTATTCAACAAGACATTCTACACATTCTTGCAAATAATGTAAGAAATGCGATTAGAGAAGAAAACGGAGATGCCAAATTTTGCATTCTTATTGATGAAGCTCGAGATGAATCAAAGAAAGAGCAAATGGCTATTGTTTGCGGTTTGTTAGTAAGGATGGTTTTGTTTAAGAAAGGTTCTTTGATATTGAGCATGTTATCGATACTTGTGCCATTACTTTGAAAAAGGATTGGAGACTGTCTTGTTCGTCATAATCTCTTGCTTGAAAATATTAGAGGTCAAGGATATGATGGTGCTAGCAATATGCGTGGTGAATGGAATGGTTTGCAAGCTTTGCTTCTTGAAGAATGTCCTTATGCTTACTATGTTCATTGCTTCGCTCATAGGTTGCAATTAGCCTGGTTGTTCTTTTCAAGAGAAGTTATCCACATTTATGAGTTTTTCATGCAATTGACCGCTATTGTGTTGGTGCTTCATACAAAAGACATGATCAACTACAAGAAGCTCAAGCAAATGAAATTGCAAATAAGATCGCACTTGGTGAACTTAAAACAGCACGGGGGCAAATCAAGTTGGGACCTTACAGAGAGCGGGAGATACTCGATGGGGTTCTCATTTTAATTCTATTTGCGACTTGATGACAAATTATTCTTCATCTTACATTGTAATTGAGAATATTGTTGATGAAGGGCCACTTATGCACAAAGAGGTGATGCTTTATGCGGTTAGTAAAATATTGCAATCATTTGAGTTTGTTTTCACATTACACTTGATGCATGAAATATTGGGAATCACTAATGATCTTTGTGAAGCATTACAACTACACTCTCAAGATATCTTGAATGCAATGAATCTTGTTTCCACAACAAAATCACTTCTTCAAAGATTGAGAAAGGGTGGATGGGATACTTTACTTGAGGTCGTGAAACTTTTTTATGGAAAACATGAGATTGAAATCCCGGATATGGACACGCGATATATTGTAGGCAGAGGCCGCTCTCACAACCAAAATGTAATGATGGAGCATCATTTTCGAGTAGAGGTATTCTTAGCAAACAATTGACTCTCAATTGCAAGAGTTGAATAGTAGATTCAATGAGAAATCAGTGGAGCTTTTAACTTTAAGCTCTTCTTTGGATCCTAGTAACAATTATAAATCATTCAATATTGAAAGCATATGGAAGCTAGCGGTGAAGTTTTATCCAGGAGATTTCACAGAGCAAGAACAGGGTCATTTGAAGTTTCGATTTGTGTCATTATGAGCTTGATATACGCACTCATCCGTCCATTTTCAGTGGTGTTCTTACAATTTCTCAACTATGTCAAAGATTGATCGAAACAGAAAGTCTAAAGCTTATCACTTGGTTGATCGACACCGCTTTACGTTAACTCTTAGGTATCTACAAAGAACTACGAGAAAGAGCTTTTTCAAAGAATGAAAAGAATTAAAACAAGACTTGAGCAAAATGGACGATGACTTTCTTTCAGATAGCTTAGTTATTTACATTGAGAAAGAAATCGCCACCACTTTTAGCACAAATTCTATAATAACTGAGTTTGAATCAATGAAAAAGCGTCGTGTACAATTTTCTTAGATTCAAATAGTGATTATAAGTAAATTCTATGATGTTTCTTTTGGTTTTTAGTTGTGCATTAAACTCAATATCTTATATTTCTAAATATTTGGTATAAATATGGTCGATGTGCTTGTTTTTTGTTTTTCTCCTCCAGTCCCCCAATGAAATTGGTCTAGCTCGCCCGCCCACGGTTTGCATTTTCGTTATCAGATTTTGATTCGTTTAATGTTTATTTGATAAGCATGTTATACTTATTAAAATATGTTTTAATAATAATTTTGTGTGTGATAAAAGTGTTTTATATGAATTAATTGTTGGGATAAATTGTTGAAAAAGAAAAAAAAAGAAAAATCGCTGAATTCTAATTCTGTTTCTTTCTGAAAGCAATTGCGCATAGTATCCAGTTAACAATTTTTTTTTTAAAAAAACATTTTCCATGTGTAACTGCGCTTGAAGTGTTAAATGATACTATGCATTTTTCTTGTTTTGACCAATCATGAAAATGGGTTTCAAATGGAAGAAATTGAATTGTGAGAAAAGGTGTTCTCATTGTATCAGCTTGTCATTAACTTGCAATCGTTAATTTTTTTCTTCTTTCTTTTTGTGTTCTTTAACTATTCAGTTTTCAAAATTAAAAGGTTAATTTTGAAATTTAAGAAAAATAGTTTTCAATGAATATTAAAGAAAGATTTATCCCAAAATTAAATTAACACACAAAATTGGTAAATTTATATGCTTTAAATTCACGTGATAGCTATTTTAGCATGATTTATTTAGGGATGATAATGAGCCTATGACCAATGTGATTGGATGTGTTTTATTTCTTTGGATTTTTGGGGACTGCGAGCCTCTTATTCTATTTTGTAAGTTCTTTAAATTTTCGCATTGAGAGTAGACTAGGTGGTGAGGTTTCCATTTATTGTAATTGGAGGACGTTTGATGCTAAAGGCCCACACATGTGTGGGTAGAATTTTACAAATGTAATAGAATATGAGACTCAAGACCATGTGTGTATGGGTACATTAATAAAATGTAATAAGAAGTAGTTTATTTATTTGTCCCTTAGATTGACCATCGACCCATTTTTGGCTCAAATAGGTCGCGTGAAGTGGCCATGATCATCCCACCGCTTTTGCATAGGATGCATGTTAGATTTATTTAATGCTTTTTGCTTGCGCTCATATGATGAATTGCGTTAAATAAAAACCCACCTAGTAATTAGGTTGATGAGTCTTGAAAAGAAAACCCCAAGTTTTTGAAACTTAATAAGAATTTAATTTTAATTAATTCCATATCAAACAAAATGGACAAGCTATGTTGGACATATCGTTCCATGCCTTCCATCAAAGGTAGACGACATGACGATGCTACCACACCGGGTCACTTTGGCCATGAGTCGTGGAGTGGCCTTCATCTTTCGAAAGTGTGATCCCTACCAAGCATAGAGATCTTTGTGGGATGGACTCATCTTTATGTTGGCCATGAGTCGTGGGATATGTTGATGCTCCATCTACACAAAGGTTTGATGGGTTACGTTTTTTGGTTAATACCATATAGGCTCATCATAAAAATTTGGGTATATGGGAAAAGTGAGGCAGAATAATCTTGAGGGTTGTATAAATGATACAATTGTCAAAGAGTTGACTACCAATGGAAATATCTCATGGGCTCATAAAATGGGGTATGAAATATTTCATTGGGCTTCAAGCCCATTAAGAAAATTAGATTTTCGAATTTTATTATGGGGTTAATAAAATTTGAATAAAATAGTGGGAGACATTTAATATTGGAGACCTTATATTGAATGAATATATTTTCCATAGTTTATGATTTTTCCCCGTTTGTTTTTGTAGACATCTCTACTAAAATGGCTAAAAATTCACTTGCATCCATACTTGAGCAAAACAAATTAATCGCCCAAATTTTGTCGATTGGTTGAGAAACCTAAAAATTGTCCTTCAATCGGAGAAAGAGGGCTTATGTACTTGACAAAGTGCCTCTTCCACCTCCCGAGGATAAAACATCGATGCCTATGGAGAATATCGTCGTCATATCGATGACAATCTTGTGCTCGGTGCTATATGTTAGCATCGATGTTAAATGAGTGCAGAGGCAGAATGAGGGTCTAGATCATGCTGCCGAGATCCATATTCGCCACAAGAGTTGTATGGTGAAAGAACCAGGCAAATGAGATATCGATATCAAAAGACCTTTTCGGATGTCGTAGGACTAAGGGCTCTTGATCCCAAGACCATGGGTCAAGATGATAACTCTCATTGAAAGGCTCTCGTCCCTTGGAGTCGTTATGGACAATGAACTCGTGTGGACCTTTTGCTTCAATCTCCGCCTCCCTCATTTGATACATTTGTTGTCAACTTTAACATGCACTCCATGGAGACTAGTCTCCCTGAATTGGTGAACATGTTAAAGACTACCAATCCACTATCAAAAAGGATAAGTCTGTTTGCTTGTTGGATCCACTTGGATCAAAGGCCGCAAAATCTAAGAAAAGGAAAGGGTTTCTCTAAGCCAACAAGAAAGCGCAAAGGACAATGGCAAGAAAAAGGTTAATTCTCAAGCCAATGACAAATGCCATAATGCGGCAAAATGGGGCAATTGGAAGAGGAATTGCAAGGAGTACCTTGCGAGCCCGAAACGTTTAGGTATATATTTTGTTGAAGTTAACTTATCGATTAATGATGCTTCTTAGGTATTGGATATCGGTTGTGTCTCACACATTTGCAACGATTTGCGAGATAATGACAAGAAGCATGAAGCTGATAGAGAGAGAGCGGTCCTTAGGATGGGGAATGGAGCAAGATTTGCTTTGCATTAGCTATAGGGACCTATTTATCTAGCTTTAGAGAATGGTTTTAAATTGTGTTTGAACAATTGTCTTTATGTTCTGGATATTATTAGAAACATTATCTCTATTCTTGTTTTGGATAGAGAAGGTTTTAAATTTGTCATTGAGAATGGAAGTTGTTCCATTTTCAAAGATTCTCTGCATTTATATATTAAGTTATTTGGCAAATTGTTTGTACACTATTACTCCCCATAAACCCGTACTCACAATTCAACAAAATAAAAGAAAAATAGTTCATCATAGTTCATTCACTCTTTGGCATGCTAGATTAGGTCATATTTTGAAAAGCGGATACACAAGTTGGCGGAAAAACTCGACCTTGGGGAGAGCAAAAATTGCCAACATGTGAATCATGTCTTAAAGGAAAAATGACTAAATCACCATTTGTTGGACAAGTGGAGCAAGCCAAAAATCTATGGATTTGATTCATACGGATGTTTGTGGACCACTAAGCGTTAGTGCACGAGGGAACTATCACTACTTCATAACGTTCCGATGATTATTCTAGGTATGGTTATGTATACCTTATGAGGCTCAAATCAAGCTTTTGAAAAGTTCAAAGAGTTTAGATATGAGGTGGAGAAACAAAGGTCGTAGTATTAAGACTCTTCGATCGGATCGAGGGAGGCGAATACTTGAACAATGAGTTTCTTGATTATTTAAAAGAGAATGGGATTCTCTCTCGGTGGACTCCTCCTGGTACTCCACAACTCAACGGAGTTTCGGAGCGTAGAATCGAACATTGTTAGACATGGTTCGATCTATGATGAGTTTCACTACATTACCTCTTTCATTAAGGGCTATGCGCCTTAGAGACGGCGGCATACCTATTGAATAGGGTGCTATCTAAAGCCGTACCCAATACACCATACGAAATGTGGTGTGACAAGACACCCTCCTACAAGTACCTCAAAGTATGGGGGTGTGTTGCTTATGTGAAACAACAAATGAGAGATAAGTTAGATATGAGATCTATCTTATGTAAATTAAGTAGGATATCCAAGACGAGTCACATAGGTTATTATTTCTACGATCCTTTGGAACAAAAGGTGTTTGTTTCGAGGAATGCTACTTTCCTTGAAGATGAATTTCTTTTCGAAAGGAATGGTGGAGTAGTAGAACTTGAAGAAATTCAAGAACCACTGAATTTCCCGAGATGTTTGTCTTGAGATAACACGCCGATTGAAGTGGACCATCCAAGCACAACCTCTTCGGAAATCCATAAGGGTTTCAAGAGCGCCCGAGAGGATCGATCCAAGAAGAGGGTCTCCTTTTGGATAATGATCCAAGAAGCTATGAAGAGGCAATGTCGATATCATTGACTCAAAGAAATGACAAGAAGCAATGCAATCCGAAATGGATTCCATGTACTCCAACAAGGTATGGACCTTGGTGGACCCACCACAGGAATTGTTCCCATTGGTCGCAAATGGGTCTACAAGCGGAAGCTTGGAGTAGATGGAGAGGTAGCGACCTACAAAGACGTTTGGTTGCAAAAGGTTATACTCGGAAAGCGAAATTGACTATGAGGAAACTTTTTCACCAATAGTGATGCTTAAATCCATTCGGATGCTATTAGCCATATCAACATATTATGATTATGAGATATGGCAAATGGATGTGAAGATCGCTTTTCTTAATGGAAACATTAAGGAAGAAATCTACATGAAGCGGACGGAGGGCTTCATATCCAAATGGGAGCGAGCAAAATATTTGCAAACCCGAGAGATCCATTTATGGACTCAAACAAAGCTTCGAGGAGTTGGAACATCCAATTTGATGAAACGATCAAAACATTTGATTTTTACAAGAATCCAGGAGAACCACGTGTCTACAAGAAGGTTAGTGAGAGCATAGTTGCATTTGTTGTGTTCTATCTTAACGACATTCTACTCATTGGGAATGATGTAGGCATGTTGCAATCAACGAGACTTGGTTTGTCTAAATAGTTCTCTATGAAGGACTTGGGGGAAGCATCTTTTATCCTAGGGATAAAGATCTATAAAGATAGATCTCGAAGGATGATCGGACTATCGGTGAATGTACATAGACAAAGTGCTAAGGTTTATCATGGAGGAATCCAGCGAGGATACCGCAATGAGTTATGGGCGTTTCACTTTCTAAGGCTATGTCTCCCAAGACACTGAAGAAAGAGAAAGAATGTCTCGCATACCTTATGCATCCGCTATTGGGAGCATAATGTATGCAATGTTATGTCTTAGGCCCGATGTCGCACATGCTCGAGTGTCACGAACAAATATCAATCTAATCCAGGGGATGATCTTGGAAGGCCGTTAAGATGATCCTAAAATACTTGAGAAGGACTAAGGATATCTTTTTAATATATGGAAATGGAGAATTGAAACTAGAGGATTCACCGACTCTAGTTTCGATCGATATAGACGACTCAAAGTCGATGTAAACCGGATATATATTCACCTTGAATGGAGGAGCGGTTAGTTGGAAGAGTTCTAAACAAGAAACGACCGCAGACTACTACATCGAGGTTGAATATATAGATGCATCGATGCAGCAAAAGAAGCTATTTGGATACGAAACTTCATCCAATGGTTTGGTATTATTCCATCCGTAGTTGATCCAATATTGAATTATTGTGACAACAACGGGCTATAGCATAAGCAAAAAAGAGCAAGATCTCATCAAAGATCCAAGCACATAATGAGGCGATACCACCGATCGAGAGATCATCGGTAGGGGCGACGTCGTTGTGGATTGAGTCGCGGAGAGAAAATGTAGCAGACCCACGACTAAGCCCTTAGCACTAGCACAAAAGGTATTTGATGGACATCTCGAGAAGATGGGCCTAAAATACATGGGCAATCGAGCTAGGGCAAGTGGGAGATTGTTAGAGTAGGGTGCCCCTGCACTCCAATTAGAATTGAATTTATCCTACTTGTAAACACAATTTTATTGGAAATTATATTAATATAAAGGCATTTTTCTTTATCTTATGTTTTGCATTTATTATTATTGCTCATAGATAAAGTCCTTAGATCATTTTAAGCTATGGGGCATGGTTGCGCATTTGATGGTGATCATGGAACATGCCTCTAAGGCTTTGATCTTTAAAATAGTTCCAAGTCAATGGGTTTTTCAAGATAGGACATTGAATAACCCCGTAAGACTTGTGTATATGATGCATGCTCGTGAGACGAGAATGTTATATTCCATTAACATTAGCGTTGAGACGCAAATGCATATATGCGGGTGCTTGTTGGCGAACAAGTTCACCGAACATGACCCAATGGAAATTCTTATATGGAAACTTTGTTTGTCGAATAAGAATTTTTATATTGCAATAGTACATGATTAATCATCGTACTTGAGGCACGATAGTAGCCTTGTGTCTATCCTGCAATACTTTGATTTATCTTTTGATTGCTTGACGATCACAAAAGGGTACTTTGGGTATTGACCGATATCCATGGAGACTTGTCTGTGGCAACATGGAATTCGACACTTGTCTTTTGATAAGGGAATTTCTTGTGTTTTCATAGTTTGTGATTCAAAGACTTCGCCAAGGCACGATGAATTTGATTCATAAAAGAATCACTAAAACTTGAAATGGAATCACGATTATTAAATCAATGGGTTTCGATAAATCCATACCCAAGATTTAATCGGAAATTAGTTGTCGAAAGGATTTTACATGTATGCAATTGCAATTGAAATATGTTTACTCGCTATTTCACATAATACTTAGGTAATCATGTTACTTGCTAGATGTTACCATGATTTGTAGGTTCTTGAAATTAAAGAGTTAATTTCAAGTATATTAATTAATATGATTAATTAGTAAAACTTATTATTCGAAAGTTACAAAAGTTGTAAGCCCGTAGCTAGTATTAATTGTGAACCTAAAAGGGTCCCACATAATTTTGGTTGTTGATATTTCAAAATTGATAAATTCAATAGTTGAGTGCAATTAATTAATATAGATTAATTAATTGGAGTTTTAATTTAATTCAATAGTTGTATTAAATATTTAGTTAAATAATATGATTATCTAATTAAATCTAATTTGATTAGAAGGCTCAATAAAAGGAATAGAATATATTAATTAATCAATTGGATTGATTAATTTGGGCTTTGGGGTATTAATTGTTTGAATTAATTAATTTGACTTTGAAGTCTAAGCCCATACCATAATCTAGTAGCCTAATTGTAGAAGCCCACTAGACAATTTAAGATAAGTAAATAAATAAGATTTATTTACATACATATATATATATATATATGTGTGTGTGTGTGTGATATATATGCACTTAAGAAAAAAATGGCCAATTGGTTTTGGTCCATTATAAACACGGCGATTCCATTCAACATTATGGAGTAATGGTGTTACCCCATTTTGGTTAGTGGGTGATTTTCCTTTTCTATAGTTAATAAAACAAGAGTGGGTATTATTTTACGATATAGAAAACAAAAACCAACGAATTTTTCTCTCGAGTTCAAAAGAAAGACATTTGGCCGTGTTTTGTGAGGAAAAAAGGATAGAAAGTGTTCTTGTGTTTTTCTTCATTTTTCTCAATGAAATTATTTTCAATTATCGTGGATAATAATTAATTGATAATTATTTATCTACACAATTTATTCTTCAATTAATTGTTGATTGTGTAATTAATATTCTAGTCCACTAGCAATAATAATTAAGATAGAAAGGAAAAAACAAAAATTGTTCTCCATGTGAGGAGTATGTCACCCTAGGGTTTGTGTCCAGGTTTTCACCGGTCCTCGTCACTTTAGATCCCAAATCAAGTTTTTTTCTTTCTGTTTTTCCTCGTTTCTCCTTGTTCCTTCTCTTTCGTGTCTCCGTCTCATATTCCTGTCTTGCCTTCTTTCTTTCTCGGTTTTTTTCGTGTGTCTTGCGTGCAGGTTGTAGGGTTCTTTTGGGTCTTTTGTTTCTAGGGCTTCCCATTAATCCTAGTTATAGTCGGTTTTTGTTTCGCTAATCTTTGCTATGTTTTGAATTTCAGGCTCTTTGGATTAGTTCATTGTGATTGATTCACTACGAACGGATCTATATAGTATGGAAGATTTAACGAGAAAAGAGGGGAAGATCGTGGATCTTGATGAAGTATCCGATGCCATCAAGCGATTCTTCGCTCACCCTACCTTTTGCTTGGTGGATAAGTTATTTACGGATAAATCATGGAAGTCATATTATCTCATCGAGGTGATAAAAAAGAGTTGGAAGGCTCGTGACGAAATCATGGCGAGAGAATGGGGTGAAAATCGATAATATTTCGATTTGGGAATAAGGAAGATATGAATTGGGTAATCGCAAATCAACCGTGGCATTATGAAGGGGTTTATTTGCGATTCAAGTCTTCAAGAAAACGAGCAGCCATCTACGATTGATTAATCAAACGACTTTCCTCGGATTCGCACCTATGATGTCCGATCGCGTGCATGAACCCTAAATCCGCCAAAGCAATAGCGAAACAGGTAGGGGAATGGATTCTTGGATCATTCTATGGAAGGTATGTTTGGGAAATTCTTGCGATTTAAAGTTCGCATTGATATTACGAAGCCCCTAATACGATTTGTTATTCTTATCCAGGGTTAGAGGAAATCAATTGGTATTACATGTTAAGTACGAGTCGCTCCTACCCTCTGTTTTTCTTTGTGGCGTTATCGGGCATTTTTTCCGAAACTGCGATTTATACGATCGAAATGAATGTATGGACACAATGAGTATGAAATATGGTCCCCGGCTTAAAGCTTCACCCCTAAAACGCACCAATCCCCCAAGACTTACAAAATCGCTCAAGTTCATCAAGAGGTAAATCTCTTCACAAACAACACCCCGAACCCCGAACAATTAACCCCAAACAACCACCCCACGTACATACCAAACCAAACACCTAAACATCTTACCACTAACCCCTATAAAACTATTATTGATCCGGAAGATGAAGCATCCGGTGACAACTTGGCACTACAATTCCCTACTAAACTTAGTTGCTCCTTTCAATCCCTTACCCGCCAATGCTAATAATCCAAACCCAAAAAGTCAAACACACCATTCTCCAACCTATAGCCAACCGCCACCTCCAATCCAAAACCAAACACAAAACCCACAACCACCCCCAATACCTCCAAAACCGCACTAACAATCCAAACATACCAAACAACACCTCTAACTACGGACAACAACAAAATAAACACCCCTAACACCCATACAGCGCCCAAACCCATTATACAACCCAACATGGGCCCCGTCCTATACTAACCACAACCCAACCACCTATACCCACCCATAACCAACATCCAACAACCAGCCAATCATCCAACTCATCTACCCGTAAACCTAAATCCAATAAAACTTGGACCGAACTAAGCAAAACGATCCACCAACAACTCCCAATTATCCACTACAACCGGCTAAGAGAATTTTGGAACCGTAAACCGATGAAGTAGGAGAAGAAAACAACGGACAAGTGAAAAAAAAGAAAAGAGTTTGGTCTTTTCGATGTTCCAACCCAATTTAATCCATCGGCGGAGGTTGCGAAGCGAAAGCAAACCCGCTGGGCCCAATGAGTTGCCCGAGTTGGAACTTTTGGGGCTTGGGAACCCAATGACGAGTTCAAGCGCTTAAACGTATTATCCGATCCAAATATCCCGATTTTGTTTTCCTTATTGAAACGAAACTTTGTAAGACAGAGTACGAGCATATTATTAACAATCTTGGTTTCAAGGCATGCATGTTGTTGACTGTGATATGGAATCTGAGGAGGTAGACGAGGGGGTCTATGTGCACTATGGAGAAATAAAGACTTCCAGGTGATCATCGACTCTAAGCATCACATAGATGGGAATTACGGGATGGATGGGAAAAAATGGCGAATGACGGGGATATATGGTTCAGGAAGAACATAATAAGAGGCTCACTTGGGATTTGATTAGAGAGTTGGCAACTTCGAATAACGTCCCTTGGCTATGCTTTGGCGATTTTAACGAGATACTTTATAACTACGAAAAGGTAGGGGGCGTGTTAAGGATGGAGAGACTCGATGACTTCCATGAGGAACTAAGAGACGCTGTTTGGATGACTTAGGATACGACGGATTTATGTTCACATGGACAAATGGGCAGAGAGGAGACAACAATATTCAAGAGCGGCTCGACCGATTTGTTGGAAATGAACAGTGGGTTTTTCCGAATTCGAATTTGGTGTGACTCATCTTCCGAGGACAAGATCGGACCATAGCTCAATCATAATTCATTGGAAAAAAATGGAAAGTTCGGAATAGGAAAGCGCCGTAAATGAAGGAAAATATACCGATTCGAGACGATGTGGTTAATGGATGAATCGTGTCAGCAAGTCGTGAGAGATGCATGGGATACAGGTGATGGGTCAGGCAGCCCCATAAAGCTTCAAAGTAAAATTCAAATGAGTGGGGAAAATCTAAAACAGTGGGAAAGCACTCATTTTGGCCATGTGGGCGACCAAATTAAAGCATGCTAGGATTTCCTTGACAAAACCTCAAAGGCCTAGGACCTAGTCCAAACATTTGAATAAATGGAAAGAAATGGAGGATAAATTGGAGAGCCTATACAAAATTAATGAGGCGATGTGGCATCAAAGGGCTAGAACAAATTGGATTAGGGAGGGAGACCAGAATACCGCGTTTTTCCACCACACGGCCTCGGGTCGTCGGGAGAGAAATAACATTGAAAGGATTAGGGATGCTAATAATAACTGGATTGAGGATGAGGCGAAGATCGAGGATGCGTTCAAAAAATACAATAAAGATACATTCAGCCGCCGGAATCTTTCCTAGATATGAACAAAGCCATTGACGCCGTGGAACCAAAAGCTACGGACGAGATGAACGAAACTCTACAACGGCCTTTTACAAAGGACGAAGTGGTGGCAGCTCTGACACAAATGCATCCCACAAAAGCCCCGGGACCGGACGGTACGCCTGCTATTTTCTATCAAAAATTCTGGTCTATTGTCCAACATGATGTGATGTCTATCATACTTGATATTCTGAATGGTAACGCAACTCCGAAATGTTTTAATCACACATTCCTAGCCCTTATCCCGAAAAAGAAAAAACCTGAACATGTCCACGAGTTTCGTCCGATAAGTCTTTGTAATGTGATATACAAGTTGATTTCTAAAACCATTGCGAATAGACTTAAACTGATTCTTCCTACATTAATTCACCACACCCAATCCGCCTTTGTGCCGGGGCGTCAAATAACGGACAATGCACTATTGGCTTTTGAGATTTTTCACAAAATGAAGCAGACCACGCTAAGAAAAAGGTTCTTTCGCCTTCAAACGGATATGAGCAAGTCTTATGCCGGGTTGAATGGCGATTCCCGAGCACTTGTCATGCTTAGACTAAGCTTATGCCATTCTTTTGTTGATCTCATTATCGTTGTGTGTCCACGGTTTCTTTTTCTATTCTTATTAATGGTCAACCTGGCAATATATTTTCCCCTACCGGGGGGCTCCGATAAGGAGACCCTTTATCCCCATATTTGTTTTTATTCTGCGGAGGCTTTTCTTCGATGCTTAGAAAGCGGAAACGAGTGGCAATATTCATGGAATCCAAATTTGCAATCAAGCCCCACACGTTTCACATCTTTTCTTTGCCGATGACAAAGATAATATTTGGGAGAGCTAACGATCGAGAGATCCAGTCACGTCACGAGATCATTAAAGAGTATGAACATGCGTCCGGCAACGTATTAATCTTGAAAAATCGGAGATTTCTTTTAGCCGAGGGGTTAGAGCGGAAATTAGGATAGAACTCGGGCCGAGAGATTGGGCGTTCGGTTGGTGTCTAAATATGTTGTTTATTTGGGAATTCCTACAATTATTGGAAGATCAAAAAGGAAGTTTTCAAGGCGGTTGTCGTGAGTTAGAAAGAAGTTGAAAAACCGAAAGGAAAACTCTTGTCCAATGCTTAGGAAAATTAATTCTTATTTCGTGGTCCAAGCCATCCCGACTTACATAATGAGTTGCTTTCGGCTCCCTAATGATATCTGTCAGCAAATAAACTCCCTTATCAGTAGCTTTTGGTGGGGCCAAAGACAAGAAGAAAGGAAGATACACTGGTGTGCATGGAATACGTTGTGTAACTCGAAAGATAATGGCGGGCTTGGTTTTCGAGATCTCGAATGTTTTAACGATGCAATGTTAGCCAAACAATGTTGGAGGTTGATGAACGGGACTGATTCTCTACTGTCTAAATCGCTTAAAGCTAAATATTTTCCCAAAATAATTTCCTTGAACCAAAAATGGGCTATAATCCATCATTCACTTGGAGAAGCATTCTTGCGGGACGGAAATTATTTTCAAGGGAATACGATGGAATATCGAAATGGGGAATCAAGTAAAGGTGTGGCATGACCCTTGGCTAGCGGAGTCTCCGAACTTTCGAGTGCTTTCGAGTTCGAATGGATGGCCATCGAGACCTCGGTAAGTGATCTAATTCATGAAACGTCTCTAGATGAAAATTGGAAATGCTTCATGAGTTATTTTGAAACAAGAAGTGAAGTGGATTAAATCCATACACCGAAGTTCGAGTTGTAGACCGAGATAAAATCATATGGCATCACTCGAAGGATGGAATTTATAGTGTGAAATCGGGATATAAAACGGCGAAGATTCTAAAGGATTGTGATAATAATGTGGCATCGTCTTGGATTCTAGAAAAAGAATGTGGAAATGGGTATGGAGTCTTCGTGTTCCTCCAAAAATTCTTGTTTTCATGTGGAAAGCTATTAATGGAATACTCCCATCGAAAGTTAACTTGCGGCGTAGAGAGTGCGTGCCCCGGACCCTGTTTGCGTCAGATCGCGGCGATCAAGCGAGACGATCGAGCATGCGGTTCGGGATTGTCCATGGCGAGGATTTTTTGGTGCTTTCTCCTATCGAGTTGATTGATCAACATGAGGACAATGGCAAACTTGTGTAATGGATTCAAACATTTCATGGAGAAAGTGGATAAGAAGGGCCACAATTTATTTGCTATGTTATTGTGGATGGCTTGTCATGCTAGAAACATGAAGAATTTCCAAAATAAGGATTTGGATGTTCAATGGTGCATAAAAACAGCCACAAACAGGTTGCAAGAGCATTTGATTCTTTGTTGAAGAAAGAAAAATAAAGAAGAGTAGGGAACAACTTGAGGTGTGGACCAAACCGGAGGATGGATGGTTCAAGATAAACACCGATGCCTCAATTTTGATTCAGTTGAACGGTTTGGGGGCAATTTTTCAAATCTTGAGGAACCAAAGTGAATAGTCTAATTAAATTCATCCCATCGAACACGAAGTCGTAATCGCGGAAGCATTAGCGTGCAAAGTTAAGCTTTGGAGTTAGCACAATCTGCGGGCCTCAACAAAGTGATTCCGAAACCGACAATGTCACGATTTTTAATAAGCCGAGGGATAACGAGTTGATTACTCATACTTGAGCAATTTAATTGAAGATATCAAAGTGATTGCAAGTTCGTTCGAGAGTTTTATTCCTAGTTGTGTTAGGCTGCAGTAATTTAGTTGCGCACCATCTTGCACGGTTTGCTTTTAGTTTAGACGGGAATAACCCGGAGTTTGATTTCATTCCGAACATGTGTATGACTTGTTATTTTTGAGGCCGCCTCCGGTTGAATGAATGTCTGGTTTTCTCAAAAAAATATTCTAGTCCACAATCAATTTGAAAACGGGATAAATTTTACTAGCGAAAGATTCATTTCGGTGGCTACAATCAAAAGGTGGACTCGACTAGAGGGGAGACGTTTGAATCTCTATTGGCGAGCATTTGGAGTTTAGGTGATTGCCACATATCCGGGAATGGATTCCTCTTAATCATCGCTAAAAGGAAAAGACTTTACGAGGGTAATTTCTTTTTCACTTACGAATCAAAATTTGTTTTCTCACATGATAATGAAAATGCCGATCGTTACAATCGCACGTGAACCTACGGGGTTAGCGTTTATTATGATGAATGCCTTGTTTTAATTAGATTAAAAATTTTAAATTTCCGATGTGCAACCCGTGTCTTATAAGCGAATCCAACAGATGATGTGTTGAAGGGGCAAAAAGATGAATAATAACTAAGGAAAATTATGGATTACACAATACCAAAGGGTGAGAGATTTAGTCCTAGTTCCGGTGGAAATCATGGGCCTTTAACGAAAACCCCAAATAAAGAATTTGTTTGATTATATGACTTTTCTCAGCTTGTCCACAACCCCAAATATTATGTGATTTCGTTTTCCGTAATCAAGCAAACATATACCTTTATAAAGTATATAATAATAATTAAACTGTCTCTGATGGCCGAAGAAGACTAAACAATGCGTTCGGTAATTACAATACCAAACTTAATTTAAAAAAATCGATGTGTACACATTGTCACGGCCTAGCCATTTCGGCCACCACACGACGATCTTTGCGCCTTGGCCCACCCGCCAAATGCCTATCCACAAGATAACCACCTGGTTTCGCCCCGCTTGAGCTCATCAGGAATGCGGCAAAGATCCAAACCCGATTTGGGTAGGGATGACCAATTCCCTTCTTCACCGTCAAGTCCACGACTAGCGACAAGCTCTCCCGAACTTAACCAAGGGTAGGCTTTGAACATCCGAAAGGGTCATGTACACACTCCACAAACCAAGTGGACTGATCAAGCCACATCGATCATTCACAAAGACAATCCACCGCAAGTATCGTAGCGAAGACACCTAATGTCACGGGCGTGACAACATGCCTAATTGATCGTTAAACTTAATTAAAATAGCTCAATCGATCAACACGTTTATAATAAGTTTATTATTATTATTTTTGAAGTACATATCCCGGAGGAAGGAGTAGTGAGAATCGAACCCAAACCATAGAAATGAGAGTGTTAACACTACAATCCAATTCCAACCTTCATAGTAATTTTTTATATAAGAGAATGAAATCATTATAATTAAATACAAGATATTTTTCATTTAAATTGAACTAGATTTTTTCATCAATTTCAAACACGTACAACACCACTAAATTTGAGACCATGAACACAATATCCATCAATTCAAACACAATCTTCAACATTACCAAATTCAATCAAGGAGTTTTGCTTACAAATGGAGAACGTTTTTTTAACTCCATCAAGAGCGAGTACTATTTTTTTCACAGTCACTATCCTTTTCTGGAAGAATAGGAAAGGGAGAGGGACCAAAACGCAGCGTTCTAAACTTCAAAAGAGGCATTATCAAAAAGAGAACAATCCTCCAAAACAAGTCTTTTTCAAATTTAGAGAGCAAGACATACAAGTATAAGATTGGTTCAATTGAGACTTATTATCATCCCCGCAAGATGGACCCCACTAGAAATCCCGTAATCAGACATCCATCCAATCAACACACAGAGATTTGGATTAAATTTTCTGCCACAGCCAATAAGAAAAGAGATAAGGCCCTCTTGTGGGTCCCCCGAATTGCCCAAAAAACCCATTCCCTGTGAAAAAGCTCCCAAATAAAGAGCAAAAAGTGCATTCAAATAATTAAAATATTTATATATACTGTAAAAGTGCATGTTGTGGGTCAGTCACTATTCACTACAAAAAATAATTGAACTTCTATACATAAACACGAAAAGCCAGCACGCTTTTTCCTGCCTTCAAATCTTAAATTTCATCCAAAAATATTCATACAGAAAAAAAAAAAAAAAAAAACTAGAATCCATGTTTTCTTCAGACAAAAAGCTGGCTAACGCTGTCGGAGCAAAATCGGCTAGAGCTTGTGATAACTGTATAAGAAAACGTGCCCGTTGGTATTGCGCCGCTGATGACGCGTTTTTATGCCAGTCTTGCGACTCTTCAGTTCACTCAGCGAACCCTCTGGCCCGAAGGCATGAAAGGGTTCGTCTGAAGACGGCGTCGTTTAAGTCCTCAGACGATGAAAAATCTATATCTACATCAGGTCTCAAAATATCCGTGCCCACGTGGCACCAGGGTTTCACCCGAAAAGCCCGAACCCCGAGGCAGAAAAAACACGCCGCCGCCAGGCTCAACCCGCTCCACCTCGTGCCCGAAATTTACAGCGAGGAAAATTCGCACGAGGAAAACGAGGAGCAGCTACTTTATCGGGTCCCGATATTCGACCCGTTTGTCGCCGAATTATGCACCTCTGCTAATTCTGCTGATAATAATCCGGGTTTCGGGCACGAATCGAAACCGCGTCGAATGATTTTGGTCAGGAGATTAATAATTTGCATAATTTTCTCCCGTCCGAAATGGATCTGGCCGAATTTGCGGCCGATGTTGAGAGTTTGTTGGGGAAAGGGCTCGAAGACGAGACGTTTGATATGGAAGGATTGGGGATTTTGGATTGTGACGATGAGAAGGGAAAGGGGTTAATAATTAGGAGAGAGTGAAAAATGAAATTGAAGAGGTTGTTAATCATCATAATCATGTTGTTGATGGGGAGTTTATCGATTTGGGGAGAGAGACTTTTGAGTTGAATTTCGATTATGATTCTCCGATTACGGGTGAGGAATTGGAAGATAATAAAGCGGGAATGTGGGGACGATTGCGATGATGAACAATTATGATGATTCTAATAATAAAGTGTTTGATTCGAAGAAGATATTTCTGAGGCTGGATTATGAAGGTGTGTTGTCGGCTTGGGATGATCAGAAGTCGCCGTGGACGACTGGGGAACGGCCGGATTTGGATTCCGGTGAATGCTGGCCTGATTGCGTGGTACGTATAAGTATTGTATTTTGTTAATTTAAATATCTTCTGCTGAATGAAATTGATTGATTAAAAAAAAAAAAAAAAAAAAACTTCGTTGCCCGTTTTTATAAGTAAAAGCTATATGGTAACAGTTGAACACACACACATAAATAAATTTCTATAAGCAATGTTTTTAATGGGTCAACTAAAAATAATCAATAACTTAATTTAGAAGCGGAAATAGTCCACGAAAACATTGTAAGTTAAATCTATAGCTTGTAAGCTCATATAGGATGTCCTAATTGTTACATTTGATATATATTTCAATTCTGAAATGAATGTCACGTATATAACATAATATTAGTATTGTAGACATTAAATGAAACACCGTAAGAAATAACAGATCCAAACTACTATAAACTTACTTGTGAACCATTTTAATGCATAATTTCGTCATGTTGATCGCCATATGCATAGGCTATGTTCATACACTACAAACCACAAATATTATTTGTCATTGATTAGCAATTTTCATGTATATACACATAACATGTATGGTTTTCTCCATATTAATTACCCAAATGTTAATTAAATTCGATGAAACTTAACTCATTAAATTTGCTTTCAGGGCACATGTGGAACAATGCATGTATATGGAGAGATGGGGATGATGAGCGCACACGCGGCGGCAATGGCCGACGGAGGGAGAGAGGCGAGAGTGTCGAGGTACAGAGAAAAACGGCGGACGAGGTTGTTTTCCAAGAAAATAAGGTATGAGGTCCGAAAATTGAATGCTGAGAAGAGGCCCCGGATGAAAGGGAGGTTCGTTAAGAGATCAAATTTTGTAGCACCGTCTAATTTCAGTTTGCTCAATAAATAGGAATGAATGTAACTGTCAACTGCCAGGCTCAACTATGTGTTGACTGGCTTATATATGTTGTCTGAAGGGAGAGTTGAGAGTCTGTATAAAAGAGATAATCGTATGTATGGCAATGCTATAGTACGATTTTGTATGTTCACTTTCTAGTATTAACATCTAGTTACTTGATTAAATACGAGTACATTCATATGTAAAATTTTAGTCCCGAATTAAATTTGCACTAAATACAGTCCTAAGAAAATTTTATGTAGGAGATTGTGATCTCATCAGACATAAAACTTGAAATTTTGGTCACATGTCCATTAAAAACTTAATGGAGAAATCCTAAGTCTGATTTTTTATTGCAAAATTGATCCCATAATTTTAAGAAAAATACATTCTTTATCCATTTTTATTTTATTGATATTTTGAAAAGTAATATAACAATAACACAAATATTTAAATTTATACCGTTGAATTTTTTTCGACGATTATATATTACAATGGATAATACCGATGGAAAATTATCCGTTGGAATTTTACTATTCCAATGGTCTTGTTGTTTTGTCAATGGTGCACTTTTCATTGGAATTTCTCGTTGGAATCGATAATTAATCGAAATTAACCGGTCATTGTTTTCTTGTAGTGCTCTGTTTAAGGTAGGGTGTGCGATGAGGGACGGTTGGAGATGTAAAAATCTCCAAAATCGTCGTCCCAGTTCGAGATTTTGAAAATAAATCTCGAGAACTAAACCATAGAAAAAAATCTCCGTCTTAACAGAGATTCGGAGATTAGCCAAAAATAAAGCATACAAGTTTGGGAAAAAAAGAAAATCAATATAAAAATCACCAAACATATATACTTCTAGAGTTTTAGTACCTTTTTACCGTAGTCTCAAAATAAAAACTAAAATATAATAGGTAACACAATATAAAATTCTAAACTTAATAACCTCTATAATACAATAATAGTATATTATTTGGGAAATTATCCTTCTATTGACATAGAACATATATAATTAACTAATAGTTTTTATAAATTAAAATGAAACAAAAACCTGTATAAATTTATAATCTCAATGTCTCATACTTAACAACTTAACATAATCAATAAAATTATTTTTATAATTTATGTGATATAGTAAAAAAATTAAAATATGATTTTTTTATATTGTTATAATTTGATACTATTACTTGTTTCTCTTTTAAGTGCAATTTACCAATTATTTAACTAATTTCAATTTCAAATTATTTACTCTATTATTAATATCAAAGTTTTTTAAAATTCATAATAGTCGCAGTATTATGGTTTTTTTTTCCAGAAATATGTTTTATATTCAATTTAATATCAAATAGTTTGTAGTTAATTCAATATCAAAACGAAAACAACATAGAAATAATGTATATGTATTTATATAAAAATTTTAAAATCAGTTCTAGCTTGGTCCTTGATTCGGGGTGGTTGGAGTGGTTTGATGCGGTTCAGTACGGGTATTTGAAAAATCTCGAACCGTACCATAAATATCTTCGGTACGGTACGGTTCTGGAAAAGTCAAAAAATCAACGGATATTTTTGGTTCGGAGATCTTTCTGTCCGGATATTAGTTTAGTTTCAGTAATCTCAAAGTCTCGTGCACAACCCTAGTTTAAGGTGCAAGGCTGCTTCTTATGTAAGGCGGAAGAGTCAGTCAACTCGGGCCTGGAAAAAGTACAAACTCCAAGAGCCCAAATTTCTTATATGCCTTTTATATAGAAAACCCGTATATAAAATAAATAAGACATTGAACAAAAAACAAGTCTAACATAGTGGTTAGTTCTGTCGCCTTAGAACTATGAAAAATCAAACACCTATATGTTCGAATCCTCTTGAATGCTTTTACACTAAGAATGAAGGGTTCACCAAAATTATATATTTCACAACTTGGTTATACTTACTTGATTAACATTTTTGCCACCAAATTAAAATTGTAATGTGAGTTTTATATTAAAATAATTATTTGTTTTTCAACATGGATGTGATATTGTTATAAATGTAATAAAACTGTTCTATATATTGCACAATATTCTTTCTTTTATTGTCTTTAATTTTGTATTTAAAAAAGAGCTCAATTTTAATATTCGATTCAGGCCAAAAAAATGATATGATCAGCTTTTTTGAGGTTTAATTTGTAATATAAATACAAATGTCAATACGTATATTGCACAACGGCAGTTTACTACTTTTTGTAATTAACCCTAACTATGATAAGCATATATAGATATGACTGCCAAAAACTTTGGAATCCCATATTACATTCAAAATATTCTCAATTTTCAACAACTTATAATACAAAAAACTAGACATTAATCCATGCAAGAAAACTAAGAGGAACTTGTGACTCCAATTTCTACATCATTAATTGGACTACAAACTCATATTTACTGTTTAGCCAGATGAATTAAACTTTGCACAGATTTAATGCATATCTATACGTTTGTGCAAGTATAGTACAAGTAGGTAGAAAAAGACTAAAACTGGGAGTGGCCCTCCAATTAATTTGAATCCTGGCGTTTTCTCATAAGTGTGCGTGGTTGACATGTATGAGTGGTCCCTTTGAATTGAAATATAACGCAGAAACATATGCCCCATCAGACTTTACGAAACTACACCTCCACTGACCTTTTTTACAGAGGAAAAGGACTCATCAATGCCACCTAGAAACATCTTCACTCAACTCTATCTTCCCATTACAAAGATTTTTCATGAAATAGGCGAGTTTTTATTTAGTGGGCGATGAAGGTTTTTTGTTGTTGTCAACAGTACTCTTATAGGTAGGGACGACGTTTGGGAGAGAGAAAGTCTATTGTGAGGCATCTCACGAATCTAAATCCGTGAGACGGACTCCCAAGCGACTCCGTCTTGAATACGAATGAAAATAAATTTAAAAATAATAATGAACCATGAAGAAACAAAAATAAACCCTAAAAAACATGAACCATAAAAGAATAAACCCGAAAAACAAAAATAAACCCAAAAATAAAAAATAAACCCTAAAAAAAACTAAAAATCTTAAAAACTCAAATCAATTAAAAATAAACCCAAGAAACAAAATAAACCCTATAAAAACAAATATAAACCCTAAGAAAAATAAAACTGGAAAAAAAACCTTTAAAACTTTGTGTAAAGGGCCCGTCTCACGGATCTAAATTAAATGAGACCGTCTCACGCAAGTTTTTGCCTTGGGAAATTTGTTTCATTGGCAATTAATACTTGTTAATGGATTTTTCGATATTAGGACGCCACAATGGTGCAATTCATGTTTAATATCCCGAGCTTGAATTCCATTTTTACCATTGTGGAAAATATACATAATTTATAGACAAAAACTCTGCTAGACGGTTTTAACGGGCCAAAAATTGTTAGACGGAACCCAAAAATCGACATAGGGTGATATTTTTATTTTATTAGCGAGGACTGATATTAGCGATTTTTGAAAAATATTAGTAGTCCCTCGAAAGGTATTAGTGCATGGTTCAATTGAAAGTATTAGTTTTGTAATATTGAACAGTGATATATATCACGCAGAGCGTGATATAATATCACGATAGCATGAAAAAGTATCGGTTTTCATTTGAAAAATATTAGTATCCATCATGCAAAACCATTATTACGTAGTTCATTTGAAAATATTTAATAACCACAAAAATGTTAGGTTTTCACAAAGGTATTAGTAGTTCCTTTGAAAAATATTAGTTTTTCCATGAAAGATTTTCGTGAATTCCCCCGAAAAGTATTTGACTTTTCTTATAAAAAGTATTAGTAGTCCAATGAAAAGTATTAGTAGGTCCTACAAAAAATATTAGTATGGGTCATTGGGTTCGTGGGCCGGATAGACCCATTAAGCCGAATTTGTCTAACCCTTTGACTGGCCTGATAAAGATCTACCTCAAATTCATATTCTTGAATTTTGTTCAAGATGTTGCACATGTTCAACTAATGAGGATGAAATGATTTGTGGGTAGTAGGAAAGAAATTGTGGGACCTATTTTAAATCGCTGAACTTGAGCAAATTTTTGTGCGGGTTAGTAGGATGGATTTGTTCATGGTTAATGTGGTATTGTTGAGCGCCAAAAACATGATCTTGAGCACATTATTGCGGCCGTGCACGGGGAACGAGTTTCTTATAACAGAACTCACTTTAACCATCAAAGCGGTCGGGGTACTGAGTGGTCACCATGGTGGGCGGACCTGGTCACACACACCCTAGGGCGGCTCTGGTCGACCCCTTCGCTGAATCGGTCACCCAGTGTAATATCTGTTGTGTTCTTTTTCTAATCTTATCGATGCGACGACGGCCGCCTCTCTCAGTTTAATGACAAAATTTTAACCGTTGTGCGTGAGACAACTTTTCCCTAATTTGTGGGATTGATTTCTAACGGACTATAATCTTGATTTTAATTGCAATTTTTTGTTAGATATCGATTCAAGAGGAACCTATGAAGTATCAATCATCTCTTATAAATACTTGGTCTTATATTGTCATTATTCTTTGTTGTAATTTGCCTAAGCTTATCACTTTCACATTCTTGAGGTCTAGGCTATTATTGAATACACTTGCACTTCATTGTATAATTCATTATCGAGTTGTAATCTTGAATTTTTGGGTTATCATTCAACACAAGATATTCTTGTGAGTGTTCTTGTGGTAAGAACACACTTGGGTGATCTAGGTGTTAGGTGTGAGAAGATTGTGGTAATATTCTTCTTGAGGTGTTGAAGAATTTGGTATTCTTCAAGGTTGAAGATTGTGGTAATCTTCACAAAGGAGCCGTTGGAGATTGTGGTAATCTTCAAGAGAGATTGTGGTAATCTCAAAGGTGGTGTTGAAGAAGAGTGTGGTGCTCTTCAAGGTGTTGTTGTAAGTTGGTGTTATATTAATTTTGGTAATTAATAAAATCTTTTTTTCTTTTTGAAATCCATCCGGATATCTTGGGGTGGTAGAGATTAGGCCCTAGGTGGGTTGAACCTCTATAAATCGGCGTGTGTTGTTTACATTCCGCACCTTTATTATTGTCTTTGAGCATTCGATTTGAAAAAGAGGGCAAAATCGAAAAGATGGAGATAATCTATTCACCCTCTAGATTATCGTGAGCTTGGACTTACAAAATTATCATCCTAGCCCCATGCTTCAAGCGCAATGCGTTTTTAACAACAACAACAATTCCAACAACCACCTGGAAGGACTTCGCCGACATTCATCTCAAGTCAATGCTCTATTTCTCCTTGCCATCGTGAAGGTATGATATTTGTCTTGTGATTGTTAGAAATATTTACAATGGTTACAACGGAAAAACCTTCAAGACGGGGCTTACAAGCGAAACATAAAATTACAAGAAAAGTAAAATCTAACTATTACAAATCTTGTAAGGACTCCAACCTGAAGAATGAATCGATAGAACTTTACAAGTCGAAGTCGAAAGAAAGACCTCTATCCGCAAGACAAATACATCCGGCTAGTATTTACGATTTGACGTAATGTCCCCAAAGATAAAATGGCTTACGTCTTTTTTGTAGTAGCACCACTAACACAAAGTCCCATCGAACTAGAATAGTGCGAGAACCGGTTTTGCTTGACACGAGAAAATGCGAGAAAGGAAGGCCGACACGAGATGTTGTAACACTAGCACTACAAGAAAATTCGGTTCTGAAGCGAAATGATTTTGTCACTATATTTTACGATTACTTCAGAATATCTCTGAGAATAAAAAATATTATTTTCCTCCAAATTATACCGACTTAATTACTGAGATAGTTTTTCAATTTACCATGATTTTTAGTAGGTATTTACCAATGATGTAGATTTTGTTGGTAAATATTTTACCTACAATGATTTTACCTACACTTTATAATTTTCTTAATATTTACCTATAAATTTTTCCGTAGGTAAACCGGTTTTTTCTTGTAGTGTATGTAGTAACACCTCTTGGATAGATTATGAACTCACAAAAATCGACTTCCTTTCTAACTTCTCACTCTCTCTCACTCTACTCTTTTCTTCCTCATGCAACAATGCACCTAAAGCTTATAAAAGCCATCATTTCGAACACTTGAAGGGAATTAGTGATAAGAGGGTGGGCATTTAACCATATGTAACTCCCATGAGTTACAAGCCTCTATTTATGACCACTACTTGAGGAGTTACAAACTCCAAAAGCCACATGAATCTATAATCTCCAACGTCACAGATTTATAGATACACGAACATGCATAACTCCAATGCCTAGATTCATCAGGCCCAGCGATCACTTTAATGCGGGCCAAATCCATTTCGAGTGACAAACCAAACTTAACTGAACCGGAGCCCAAAGAGTCGGTCCGGCCCAAGTGCCCGGTGTGATCATACACTTGTGTTAAAGTATATCCAATCAATAACACCTTCTAGTATTTATACTAGGATAAACTATTCTCATTCGTGGCCAACTTAGTGTATTAAATTCTCACCATCACCGAAAGTCGGTTTGAGAAATATAAAATACTACGAACATCTCCTCGAAATGTAGATTAACAATTTACAATTCAATTCCTCCAGATTTAAATTCTCAGCCACCGAAAATTTGGACAAAGTCGGGTCGACGCCAACTTATCAAAACCAAATTTCCAACTGAAGAAACATCTCCCGATTGAGATAGATTTTTCTTGCAACAATGTTAGTAAAATAATGAAACTATCAATGAGAGTGGATTGTGGATTTTGGCAGGAAATTAAATTGGGATACATGTATATCAAGTTTGAGTGGACTTTGGGTTGCATGGGCCTGGGATAGTAGAATGCGGCCCATTAGGTTGAATAGAGATTTATTGTTCTAAATTTTGCACAATTTAAAACCAATGTTGCTTATATATATTCTCTGTAAAAATGATAGGACTGTTCTTGAATCCAAGCCAATACATTATATACTTAATCAATTTGGTCCATGGACCAAATTAATTAAATGTCATCACTCTTCTTAATGAAGATGCCTTTCAGTTACATGTTCTCCTTGATGGGAGATTAGTTGTAAAAAAAAAAAAAAATCTTAATCCTTTTCTTTTTCTTTTAAGTTTCAGAATAAGAGTTCACTTGCAAAATGAATTGTTTTTATTTTTTAAAAGATACTCTATAAATTAAAATAATAATATGACAGACTCTTGAGTATAAACACACACTATACGACTTTATAGTTAATTTTAAGTATTATCTAGAATATGATGTTAAAATGCGATTAAAGTAACAAATAATGAATTATTCAATTTTGGTGTGGTAGGCGAAACCGTGCAAGGTTTTTCAAGTTGATATTAAATTTTGATCTAAGTCATCTAACTAAAGGAATAGAAAATCAGCAGACACGTAGATATGATTATATATATCATGATTTTTCATTTAAAGTTATAAAATTAGAAAGTTCTCTTGTTGGGTGTGGTTCTTGTATTTGTATATAAATCAGGTTGACCTGGAATCCACAGTATAACTTGTTGGTCTCATTGCAGTATCCATCGCATCTATAATAAAACATATAAGCCATTGGAAAGTTAGAACTAGAAAAAGGCGACCCTGGATTCAAGAATATTCAAAGAGCCCATTGTTCCATCTCTTAATGATTTTCGTGTATACTAAGAAAGTGAATAGAAATCATTTAAGACGCGTCTGTTTTTTTTTTAGTCATGATCAGAGAAAACTAAATTTGATCATTTCAGGTGTAACATTTGCATTGGGAAAAAAATAGTGTAACATTTGTGGATGTATATATACTTATCAATGTTTTCATGATCTTTCCAAATAACTTAAATTTGATGAACGAACTGAGTCGAGCCAGAGGCATTATTGTCCAAACATGTTTGGAATTTTATCAAGTTTCTATACTTGTTTGGTTTGATTAATTAGTAGTATAACCAAACTTTATTAAATGAGTTTTAGTCACGTACGTTAAACAACAAACGAGCTGTATAGCTTGATAACTTAGTGTTTATACATATATTTATCATTTTTTTATATTTTAATTTACTTGTTTTAATTATATATGTTATTGAACGAAAAAATGTGTTTAAACTTTTTGCGACCGATTTGAGTTGTGTATCAAGTAATTTGATTTGTTTTTCAATCTTATTTGACTTTGACCAAAAAGCCACTTAATTCTATAATGTGCATTATTGAAGCATTATGTGCAGATTCAATCAATTTACGACTTTTACAAGGTCAGTTAGCTATACCTGTGGCCAGTGTTGAAAAGCCATCGACATGTTAATTTAAATCATTATATTGGCCAATAATCTTTTGTTTGTTTCCACAAACTCAAACAAATAATTGTAAAAAAAATTAATCAAGACAGTGATTGAAATATATATTATGAATATGCGGCAACCTGCTCAAGCAAAAGATCGAGCATAATTTGTTCTTACTCTTAATTAATTAATAGTATGATGTGGCTGCACTTGTACATAGGATCATGACTTCTACAATTATGTCTTGGTACAACGGATTTCAAGAATAAGCTATGTGATAAAATCTGATGCCCTGTAACTTTAAATAATTCAAATTTTCTTGTGTTGTATGTTAATGTTGTAACACTGGACCAAACAATACAAGTATTACCGGAATAAAAAATAACACGGCCCGATTTTTACGTGTTTAGATTCCTCAACCATAATGCGACGACACACGCCTGCAGAAAAACAATCCAATATTAGAAACAAACAGTTATTACAAATACGGCCGGATTTTACGTAAAGCATAAAGACTCCTCTTTATCTTATACACCAACACTCGAGAAAACTAATATTCTTGATCGATTCTTCCAAAAAAACCTCAACCTTGTTGGAGTCCCTCCAACTTCAAATCCTCGAGCGGTTGAGTCGATCCACACCGTAGATTTTCACCGTCTTCTCCCGAAGACTAGAATTATAACACAAATATTTCTTGAAGAAGAACAATAAGCTCAAATGATATTTTCTCTTGGATATCTTCTTCAAAGGCCGAATTCCCTTTTTATAGAGAAATGAAAACGATCCTCACAAGGCGAATCGATCCTCTCATGGCTGGAATCAAGGATGAATAATTCCGGCAGTAATCACAAATGCTATACAAGGAAAACAACATGATACAAAATCTTTTCTTATGGGTAAGAACAAAGACACAAAGAAATAGTTTAAAAGGCAATTAAGTGGGGTGAATAATTCTAGATAAAGAATCCCAAATAATCATCACGGAAAATGCAAGATATCGCACCTTTCAATTGCACAGAAGGTGTTACAAGGCGAGTGTTACAACACCGGATTTTGCGCTTTATGGGATAAACACAAAATTGCCAATTCTTATAACATTAACACTATGTATTAAAATTAGAATTGTAATAGAATCTTGATTTTAGTTTTAAATATACTATGGCATAAAAAGAGTGGATCATAAAGTCGTCATCCATTCAATCATCAATTGAACTTTGACACATTGGAAACTTTAGGGACGTTGTATGGTTTTCATTCTAATGAGAAAAGTTATTTTTAATCCCATTGAGATGAAATTTAAATTTTATAGTGAAAATTGTGGAAAAATAAAAATACGCTTGATTATAATAATTTTGATGAAGAATTTATAGGGTGAATTTGGGAATATGTTTAGTTTAGTATGTTTTTTTTTAATTGTTTATTCAAAATTGTGATAAAAATAACATATATATATATGTGTGTGTGTGTGTGTTACTATGTGCGTGGCAAGACTCGCAAAAGTGAAGTTGTTGGAAAAATAATAATATATAATTGAATAGAAATAGTGAAAGGGTTCACATTGAAAATTTAATTCGAAAATAGTAATGTATGTGAATATGGATGGTAGCTTATGTAATATAATATTAATATTGAGTATGGTAAAATTGTGAACTCCGACCAAACATGGGACATAGAACAAATTAATGTCAAAATCTGGATGACTTATGAGTTATGACTAAAATAGAAATATTTGGCTAAAAGAATGTAGTAATTGTAGTAAACTAAAGAGTAATTTCCTACTAAGATTTCCCATATGCGCTACGTAAATTTTATATAGAGACGTGGCATACACTAATTCAACTATTATTTTCAATATAATAAGGTAAAAGTTACAAAAAAACTTATTTTCCAATTCATATAAAAATTTGCACTAGAGTAAACTAGCTAATATAAATATGTTATAGAATGAATAATAAATAAATAATAAAATAAGCAAGTTCTCTTTGAGTTCTACTATTTTTGACTAGTATATACTTTGAAGGTGTTTTTGGGTCCACGAAGCAAAATAAAATAAAAGGAATATTCAAGAATCAAGCAGTTACGCTTACGCGGCTAAACCCCTCGGTTCAGCTTTCTATTTTAAACAAGAATTAATACTCAATTTGCAGGGCGAAAATTGTATGGTAAGATGCTACGAAGTTAGCCCTGTATTAATTTATTAGTAATCTCTAGTGAAATATATATGTATATATATATAAGACCCACTTACCACTATAACCATTTAGTGGGTAGTCTTGAAACAATGTATCCTGATTTTCTTATTCAAAGTTTGAAAGATTTTTCTCTTACATCATTACTTGTTGCGTGTTTATTATATAAAGTTTTTGTATGTATATTATATATATATAATTAAACGGGTTTTATTCATTCATTAGAAGAAAACTTACAACTGAACTTTCTGCATCCTCCTCCATAAGAAAATGAGGCAAGAAAAGAGGAAGAATATTGAGGAGAAAAAGCGGCTAGAATTTCGAGAGAATGAAATGATAGAAAGCGGAGAAAAGCTAAAGCTAGATAATGAAAAGGAAGCCATTAATGCTAAGCTATGAATTGTATTGATTTGTATTCAAAAGCATAAACTCAAAGATTCTGTACAATCGTATATATAGAGTGGATACCTGGATATAGTACGGCAAAGATAAATTACAGCTGTAATATTCCTTAAAAAGAATTGTACCATCTATACTATGATTGAAACAAGTGTCACAATCTCCTTATTTCTAGGATATAAGAACAGGTAATATCGTGTAATTATCATAGATGATAAGTGGCATTCTCTATCATCCCCCCTCAATTCGGCGAGGTAAGGAAGAAAGATGGAAGAAATTTCGGTAGAAAAGGATTGATAAGTGAGCGGTTTAGTTAAAATATCATCAACTTGATCTCTTGAATGAACATGCCTAACTTCAATGCTTCGTCTTGTAACTTTTTCTCGAACAAAATGAATGTCTAGCTCAATATGTTTTGTTCTTGTATGAAGAATCGGATTAGATGCAAGAGCAATTGTGTTGAGATTGTCAACCCAAACAATTGGAACCTTAGTAGCCAATATCGCAATTCTTGGAGTAATGAATGTTGGAAAAATTGGATGGTGTATCTTAGAATGGCCAAAGAAAATCGGTAGGCAGAGTAAGAAAGTCGAAAGAGTTTGACTCTTTGTCTTTAAGATTTAAATTGCCCCGCTCACGGTGTTAACTTGAAACCAGCGGCAACGCTTCTCCCAAGATACAACGACTTACGTCTTGCGATAAGCAATACTACAAATCACAAGACACCCGAACTTTTAGTGTTTTGAACTCTCAAGCACTTTTATATCTTGAATGCTATGTGAATTTCAAATTTTTGATACACGAAATGATTCTGGGCTGGTTTATATAGAGCTCCCGGTGCTTCCAGACCAGGTGCAACCCTGGTTCGGATCGTCTTGGCCGTCCGATCGCGTCCTCGTAGTTAACCCGCGTCGATGGATGGTCCCGATCGCAACCGCGAAGGAACACACCTTTGGCATACACCGCACACCGGGATGACAGCGTCCGATCACGGTGCTCTGTCGGCGGATGCATCCAATTAGCGCCACATGTCTCCACTCGACGATTCTCGCTAAGTCATATTTGCCCGAGCCGTCCCCGCTTGCGTCCATGAGCCAGCTGGATCAACCCTGGTTCGATTTTCCAAAACTTTAAGGCTCCTCAAAACTCCTCGCGACGATGCGACGTGCGAAGTGCAAAGTGCGCCTCGAAAGCGCCCAATGTGACTATGTGCGATGTGCGCGGCCCGGCCTCGGCCGGCTCGGACGGTGCTCATGACACCGTCCCGGTGTTTTGAGGCTAGCCAAAGGCTAAAATTGACTTGGTCCACTAGTGTACTAAAGTTCGAGTTCCACTGATTACTCCTTGTTAGTGGTGAAGCTCTTTATTAACTAGTCAAATATTTAATATGTTTCCTATGTGGGATATGGCTTTCATATTCCCACCCTTTATATTCCATATATAAAAGCATTTTAAGTGGCCAACTTTATGCATTTATTTCTCATTCACCCGATATTGGTTTTGAGAAATTCAAAATGCTAAACTCATCTACCACGGCGTAGATGACGTTTATCTCATTTATTTCATACTTTGAATAAATGACCCACTTAAATAATTGGTCAAAATCGGGTCAAAACCCAATTTAATAAAAACCAATTCCAACAATCCCCACATGAATGAAAATAAATGCATATGAGTATGCAAACACTAAGAGAGTTCAAACGAAAGCTATTGCATGATCGGAGAGTAGCTTGTGGCTTTGAACCTTCCTTAGTGGAATACTATCGGATTTACTAGGTCAGCATGCTGACGCGATATCTTGAAGCTCGATTGTTTTATGTAAACCAAAACAATGAAGATTCACACAATATCTTTCCTAACACCATTTGGATTCTTCATTGTGTCCATTTTGGCCCCGGACACCATCTTCGATTCATAAGTGTTTCATTGAAATGCCCGTCTTCACACTTATATAGGTGATCTCATATTAAGAGTATACCGCCATATTCACTTTCTTAAAGTATAGGAATCATTAAAAGTTTATAACTTAACCTCACCACATTCAGCGGGTTTCTCCACTGGGACAGAATGAGTCCGTAATATGCTCCAAATGTTTATCGAATTTCATAACTTAGTTGTCCCATTAAACCAAGGTCTTGGGATCTCCAATTCACAAGGTTGAGTTACTAGATTATGAACACTCTTATTTTGTGGATTTTAAGCCCATTCCTTTCGATACATAAAGATACTTGATCTCTATTCAAACCTTTAGTTAACGGATCCGCTTGGTTTCTTTTTCGATTTCACGTAATCGATTGTAATAACCCATTTGAGATCAACAATTAATGGTGTTATGTCTTCACGATATGTCGAGACCATCATTGTACATACTATTTTGAGCCTTTCCTATAGCCGATGACTATCACAATGTATCTTGATTGCGACCTGGCTTAGCCCAAGTCGAATATCCTCAAAAAGTTGCGAAGCCATTCCGCTTCTTCACCAGCCTTATCCAACGCTATAAACTCGATTCCATCGTGGATCGAGCTATACATGTTTATTTAGAGGATTTCCATGACACCACTCCACCACCAATGGTAAAAACATAACCACTTGTGGACTTAGAATCTTTTGAGGATATCCAATTAGCATCATTGTATCCTTCTAATACAATTTTGGATATCTCTTTAAAGTAATGTAATCCATAATTCAAGGTGAGTCTTAGATACCAAGAACCCTTATCAATGCCTTCGGTGGTCATTTCGGGATTACTTGTAAATCTACTCAGTTTATTAACTGCGTAGGCAATATCCAGACGTGTGCAATTTGTTACATACATTAGACTGCCAATAATCCGAGAATATTCTAGTTGAGATACAGGCTCGCCTTGATTTTTAGCTAAGTGTAAGCTTAAATCAACAGGCGTTTTAGCTGGAGGACTGTCATACGCATTGAACTTTCGAAGTACTGTCTCAATATAATGAGACTGTGATAAAACAAGTCCATCAGATGTTTTAGAGATCTTAATTCCCAGAATAACATCTGTTATACCCATATCTTTCATATCAAAATGTTTGATTAACATTTTCTTAGTATTCATGATTATTTCATGATTACTACCCATAATTAACATGTCGTCAACATAAAGACGATTACAATTACATAATTAGGTGTGTCTTTAATGTAAACACATTTATCACACTCGTTAATTTTGAAACCATTTGACAAAGATAGTTCTCACAAATTTTCGTGCCATTGTTTCGGAGCTTGCTTAAGGCCATACAATGACTTAACGAGTTTGCACACCTTCTTCTCTTGTCCAGAGCAACAAACCCTTCCAGGTTGTTCCATGTAGATTTCCTCTTATAATTCACCATGTAGAAAAGCCATTTTCACATCCATTTGTGTATCTCAAGGTTGTGCAAACGCCGCAACAGCAATGAGAACTCTAATAGATGTGATTCTTGTCACGGTGAATATGTATCAAAGAAATCAAGGCCTTCTTTGTTTAAATCCTTAGCTACTAACCTGGCCTTGTACTTTATCAATAGTTCCATCAACTTTATATTTCCTTTTAAGGATCCACTTGCATCCTAAAGGCTTATTTCCTGGTGGGAGATCTACTAACTCCCAAGTATGATTTTGCATAATGGAATCTATCTCATTTGTTAATAGCTTCTTTCCGTAATGGAGCTTCGGATCGGACAATGCTTCACCAATTGTCCTTGGTTCATTTTTCCGACACATAAGTTAGAAAACTGACCAAAAGACTTAGTTGTTTTGGCCCTTTTATCGCATCTTGGTTCTTCATCACTTTGATGATCACCGTGGCAGATCCGTGTTCTTTTGTAGCTTTTTCCTTTTTGACAAGGAAACACGCTTCGAAAAATACAAAGATTCTCGACTCAATAATTGTACCTTCAGACATCCGAATTCTTCGATTTGTGCACTAAAAATCGATATGCACATGTATTTGCATATCCAATGAAAAATGCAATCGATTGTTTTTAGCCCTATCTTTACTTGTTTTGGCTTAGGTATTTCTACTTTAGCCAAGCACCCCCACACTTTCAGGTATTTCCAGGCGTTTTCACCTTTCCATAACTCATGAGTTTTATCTTTATTTTTGTGTGATATTTTGTTAAGAATGTGGTTAGCCGAGAGAATTGCTTCCCCGCAAATTTCGAGGTAAACCGACTTATCAACAAAGCATTCATCATCTCTTTTAGAGTTCGGTTTTTCGCTCAAAGAATATGTTTGATTGTAAGTGAATAAGAGCTATCGCTTGATGAATAATACCTTAACTGAGCAAAATTCATCAAAAGGAGCTCTATATTCTCCACTCTATCACTTCAATTATCTTAATTCGCTTGCTTAGTTTATTATTTTCAACCTCATTCTTATAGCTTTAAAAGCTTCTAAGTGCCTCATCTTTACTTCTTAAAAGATATACATAATAAAGATTTTGTGCGATCATCGATAAAAGTAATAAAAATACTTTTTCCCACCTCTAGTTTGCACAAACTTTAAATCACATATATCACCGTGAATTAGCTCTAGAGGTTCTGCTTTCTTCCACCGAGTGGAATGGTGTTTTAGCCATTTTGCTCTCAACACAGAGATTTCACACTTGTGATGTGAATCTATTTTAAAGTTAGGTAGTAAATCCAAGTTTACTAACCTTTTCAAAGTGTTAAAATTCACATGTCCTAATCTAACATGCCATAAATTTGAACACTCAAGCAAATAAGAAGCATTAATTTTATTCTTTCAAAGTTTTATAACATTCATTACATTCATCTTGAATCGTCCATTATCTAAGTACCCTTCCCTATGAATCGGTCAATTTTCATAAGTACAAACTTTTGAGCCTCGAATACTAATCTAAACCCCGCCTTTAACCAACAACGATCTCGACATTTAAGTTCTTCCGAATGTCCCGGGAACATGAAGGACATCAACGAGGTCGCCTCACGCGAGGTCATCTTCAAAGACCACCTGCCGAGAGCCGACAATTTGGGGCGTTGCATGATTCCCCATGTATAGCTTTCTTCCGTTGATAGGAGTATACATTGAGAATATGTCTTTGTTCGAAACATATGTGGCGTGTAAAGACCTGTGTCCACCCACGTTCTCTCGGTTCTCCACCATGTAGCAACATTTGCGCTTCATACACAACAAATAGAGATCAAGCTCTGATATCGATTGATACCGATTTGTCCCCGGTCACATGCACCTGGTTCCGATTGGCCTTTTGAAAACTGACAATCTTTGGCCTTGTGATTCAGCTTTCCAGTTGAAGCAGTTCCTTTCAACTTTTAGCCTTCCCATGTTTCGATTGTTCCCCGGTGCTTTCTCTTCTTGCTAGCATTGGGCTCCACCAAGTTTGTCTTTGCCTCAATAAAGGAAGCTTGCAGACTTAATCTCGTGACTTGCGATTCCTTCAATTCGCAATCGATAATTAAGCTCTTCAAGCCCATCTCATTCGTTCATACTTCGCTGTATTTTTAAAATCCTTCCATGTAGAGGTGGTAACTTCCGAGCACAAGCAGCCTACTTGAAAGGATTCACCCACAACCATCCCTTCGCAGATTATATACGTGCATAATGAGTTGGATTTTTTTGAACTCGGCCGATCACCGTCTTAGTGTCAACCATCTTGAACTCCAAGAATTTGCCGACAATAAATTTCTTTGTGCCAAAGATCTTCCGATTTTGTACTTTTTCTCTAAAAGAGCTCCAGCTCTTTAGCGATGTCTCCACCGAACAATACATATTATACAATGTGTTGTCCAGTCCGTTGAGTATGTAGTTCCGATTCAGAAGTCGCTTTTGGCCCAAGCATTAAGGCCATCCTCTTTCTCCTTATCTGTCTCATCTTCCCCCACCAGTTGGAAGACATCTCCGAAAGAGAAACGTAGCAAGGTTCAAAGTCGTAAGATAGAACAGCATTTTATGTTTCCATCTTTTGAAGTCTGAACCCCCAAACTCTCGGGTTTCTCCCGGTCTGTTAGTCCGGGTGTCGAATCAAGACGCCGAAGCCATTTGGTATACAAAAAAAATTTAGTTTAAGCTGTTGGAAAAATTAGATGGTGTATACCAAATGGCCAAAAGAAAATCGGGGAATAGAAGTAATGAAAGTCGAGGCAAGAGTTGGACTCTTTGTCTTTAAGACGAAATTGCTCCTCTGAGTGTTAACTAAACCTAGCAATCGCACTCCCAAGATACAACGACTTATGTCTTATGACACAACACTACAAATCACAGGCACTTGAACTTTTGATGTTTGAACTGTGACTTTTATATGCCGAATGCTATGTGAATTTCAAATTTTTGATACGAAATGATTAAGTGGTTTATATAGAGCTCCCCGTGCCTCTTGGATCGGGTACAACCCCTGGTTTGGATGGTCTTGACCCATCGCGCCCCGTGGTTACTTGTGTTGCGATCCGATGGTCCTAATCGTGAATGTTCTGAAGAACACACCCTTTGGCATACACCTCGGTGACATCGTGACAGCGTCCGATCAAGTGCCTGTCGGCGTTCTCACAACAGACGCGTCAATCGGCGCCCACGTGTCGCTGACCGTGACGTTACGCCAAGTCACCACCCCGAGTCATTTGCCGCCACATCACTGCCGTGATCAACCCTGGTTTGATTTTCCAAAACTTAAGGCTCCTCAAAGCTCCTCGAGATGATCATACATGCCAAGTGCAAAGTGCGCCTAAAGCGCCCAATGCGACTATGTGCGACTTGCACGTGGCCTGCCCGGCCTCTGCTTCAGCTGGACGGTTGCTCCGCACTGCCTCTTGGCGCTGAGCTAGGCCAGCACAGTAGTCAAAATCCAACTGGTCCACTATGGTGTACCAGCAAGGAGTTCCACTTTATTAGCTTCTTTTGTTAGTGGTGAAGTTTCCTTTATTAACTAGTCAAACATTTAATATGTTTTATATTGGTGATATGGTCATATTTGCACTTTTATATTTCAGTATATAAAAGATTTTGTGTCTGCCACCATACGCATTTGTTTCTCATTCACCCGATATTGGTTTTGAGAAATTCAAAATGCTAAACTCATCTACCCTGGCGATGACGCTTTATCTCATTTATTTACATTCCCCGGTAAATGACCCCACTTAAATAATTAGTCAAAATCGGTCAAAACCCAATTCTAATAAAACCAATTCCAATATTGAGAATCATAATTTCAGGAGGTAGCTTGAGCAAGGATGCGGTATTCACTTCCAAGATCTTGATTTAGAGACCGTGTGTTGCTTTTTTAGAACTCCAAGACACAAGGTGGAGCCAACAAACACAGAATCCTCGAAGTGGATCTCCTATCATCAATATCCGCACGTGATGTGAGTGACGATATAGCAGATTGAGATTAGCCGTTTTGATGGCCAAGACCAATATCCGGAGTCCCAACTAAATATCGAAGTATTCTTTTACATCTTTCCAATGAGTGTCTAAAGGATTAGCCATGAATTGACTAATCCTTGTTAACACTATAAGAAATCTCCAGTCTAGCTGAGCAGAAGATATTGCAAACCGCCTACTGACGCTCCTATATGACGGCCATCAACAAAGGGCTCACTTGATATTTAGATAACTATGAAGAAGATATCATAGGAAGTAGGACATCCTTGGCATTTAACATGTTAGCTCTATCAAGAAGCCGTTTAATGTAACGAGTCCCACCTGAAAGTAAAGACGTTCAACTGGATTCCAGGAAAATGATTGAAATGGCCAAGATCTTTAATAGAAAAGGCTTTGCCAAAAATCCTCAAATAAATGATTAAATTTTTAAAGAATTATCACTTGTGATTAGCATATCATCAACATAAATCAAGACAAAAATATGAGAACCTTGATTAAAGTTGTGAAACAGAGAATTGTCGACTCTCGAGCATTGAAAACCAAAATTATGAAGAACAGATTTGACTTTAAGAAACCATGATCCGAAGCCTCGCTTAAGCCATAAATTGCCTTGGTTAATTTGCGATAGTGGTGGGGATGAGGAACTTCAAGTCCCAAAGTTTGTCTCATGTAGATTTCTCTCGATAAGTTCTATTTAAAAAGCGGCATTATTCACATCCAATCAAGCATCACATGGTGGCCATGAAAATGTGACAACAAGGTGAGAATAATCTGATGTAATAGTTTTACAACTGGGCTAAATGTTTTTTGAAGTCAAATTGGGGATTGAGAGTATCCTTGTGCAACCAAGCGAGTTTATATTTAGCAATGCTTCCATCGCATGTCTTTTGATTTTGCACACCCATTTACACCCAACAATGTTCTTTCCTTTGAGGTCGTGCTAAAGTCAAGTTTGTTTTCTTTCCAAGAGCGAATTCCTGTACATGGCTTGCTCCCATTTAGGATTTTGAAGAGCACGAGAAATGAGAGAGGTTTCGATTGTGCTTCCCGTAAATAGTATAGAGTTTGGGCTTAAAAATCCGACTAGGACCTTGTCATCGTGGGTGGTTATTAGAGTGATGTTGATATTTGGAGCAATATCCTCTAACTCCGCTTCTTCTAAGTTTGCATGATCGATAGGATCGATTAGTAATATCGAGGCATATGTGGTAATTCAACAAACAAAGGTAAAGTTTGATAACTTTGGTATTGGGACTAAGAGACCGTGATGAGAAGCGACTAAGTGCGAGTAAAGAAATAGATCGTGTGGAAAAGTGACGACATTTCTTTGATGAGTCTTTAGAGTGAGTGTGCTCGAGTGAGATGTGTGTTGTGGAGAGTTGTGTGCGGATGGAAAATTAAAAAAAAACAAGGTTAACATAGTGGTTGCGGGAGAGGATTACTTTGGTTGTGTTTGGGAAGCCTCGATAGTCAACAGAAAGAAAACACTTTTTCACCAAGGAGCACATTGCCTTGTAACAATGACGCACAGGCTGGGAAGAAAAGCGAACTTTGTACCCTTTATCACGATTATTGTAACCTAAGAAAACTCCAGTTGCCTG